>CAJHXA020000001.1:0-365000 GCA_905147815.2 Phalera bucephala
TTACTATATCAGAAACATCACTAGTGTTCAAAATAACTGTACACATTCCAAACTAATTACAAAACTATTTTTTATAGTTATTAATTTCTTGAATAATCTTATTTAATTACATATTATTTATTGATTATCATATGATCAAACAAAAATACAGTAAAAACCATCTAATTCTCCTTATGATGAATTGATGTATAGCTTTCCATTGTGTGTGCCTCAAATTTCTAATATTATTAAGTACACTATAATTGAGACAGGAAATAATCAAAAAACCCAAAACTATTGAACTCATTACATGATAGAAAACTGAATAGGTACTAATAAATATTTTATTAGTATATTTATTATGACTGTAAGGTCTATTGCTAGCATTAAGATTTTGTTTTATTGTTTTTTTTTTTTTATATATATATCAATTATTAAACAATAGTGTTTCTAATAATAATGTTTCTATACATAATGTTAAACATATGTAGGACAAGATTCACTTGTCTGAAGTGCGAGTACTTGCACAAAAACCAATAAAATTATGTTTGTCGTTGAAGGCATTATTAGTGTCATAGATACATACCACCGTCAGTGAATACCCTTAGCCTCCAATATTATGGTTTCTTTGTAAAACCCATGTTGTATTCCTGATTGTTTTTTCTGAATTTTTTCAGCAACTTAAAAACCAAGTCCTTGTGTAAAATGCCTATCATGCTTTTTGTACCTCACTTTCTTTGGTAGGAGATTTCCAATGTCCAACGTGATGTGTTTTTTGGTGAACTGATAGGTACACTGTGACTTAATATTTTCACACCCAGGATGAGGATTGTTGTTCTATATTGGTTACAACGGTGGTCGTTTTATGAAATTTTAACTACTGGCTATGACTAGCTAGTTAATAATTCCATATTGATAATCCACTATATTAACACTCCTTTTATGCAAAATATATACTGCTGACCTTAAAGGTTCTTATCTCAATAAAGGTTTCATGACTGTATTGTTAGGATTCATCTTTTCTGGCTACCCTGCAAGGAGTCTGGGTTGATAATATTGATAGATAATTATTAGTTTTATGTTAACTGGATAGACCAGGTATTTTATATTATCTTTTAAGTATCTTTGTGCATAACACAAATTATCCCACAACCTGCCTGCCGCAGCATCCGTAGGATAAGATATTATATTTGGAATGTATCTACAGTCCTGTTGCTTGTCAGTTACAACAGGCATTGCCATTAGTATATTACTTTGGCTTATTTGGTTATAAACCCTGTTCAGGAATAAGTATTGCTGAATTTGACTTTTTTAATACAAGTACTCATAATTTTGCACAATTCTTTGTGTAATAAGCTCCAGTTTGGGCTATTTCAGTATATATTTACGTGAGTTTCGTCATATTAAAATTTGGGAAAGCTTCGTCGTCCGAAAAGTAAACTTATGAAGTCTGCGTCCCTATTCGTGTACAAACAGTTTAACACGAAATATACCTGAAAACGATTATTAACCGTCTATAAATTGGCAATGTTATACCTCCAATAAGAGAAATTAGGGGGGACGATTCATCAATTATGATGATTGTTCAGGATCGATGGCATTTTAAGGACACGGGTGATGTATGAGATACATCGACGTGGTCCGCAAGACTTGACGATAATTCAAGGACACGAGTGGTGTACGAGATACATCGGCGTGATCCGCAAGACTTGGGGCCCATACGAGATATGTGCTGAAGGTCATACTACTCATAGGTTTCATCCATGAGGTGTTCCTGTGCAGTTCACATTTCTACAATGGTAAGAATCAAAAATGTTACCTAAAATACATACCTTAAACATGCCTAAAACAGTAAATACAAAGACTATTGCTATAAACTATAAGCAATTTGTCATATTATATCTCCAAAAGGAGACTTACTGAAAGGGTAATTAAAGTGACATTGTTTATGTATAACAATACATTATTAATAACAAAAGTCACTCCTTTGCAGAAACATAGTGTTTTTATTGATTTCATTATTAGACATACTTGTATAATAATACTGAAATAGCCCAAACTGGAGCTTATTACACAAAGAATTGTGCAAAATTATGAGTACTTGTATTAAAAAAGTTAAATCCAGCAATACTTATTCCTGAACAGGGTTTATAACCAAATAAGCCAAAGTAATATACTAAGGGCAATGCCTGTTGTAACTGACAAGCAACAGGACTGTGGATACATTCCAAATATAATATCTTATCCTACCGATGCTGCGGCAGGCAGGTTGTGGGATAATTTGTGTTATGCACAAAGATACTTAAAAGATAATATAAAATACCTGGTCTATCCAGTTAACATAGAACTAATAATTATCTATCAATATTATCAACCTAGACTCCTTGCAGGGTAGCCAGAAAAGATTAATCCTAACAATACAGTCATAAAACCTTTATTGAGATAAGAACCTTTAAGGTCAGCAGTATATATTTTGCATAAAAGGAGTGTTTATATAGTGGATTATCAATATGGAATTATTAACTAGCTAGTCATAGCCAGTAGTTAAAATTTCATAAAACGACCACCGTTGTAACCAATATAGAACAACAATCCTCATCCTGGGTATGGAAATATTAAGTCACAGTGTACCTATCAGTTCACCAAAAACAACATCACGTTGGACATTGGAAATCTCCTACCAAAGAAAGTGAGGTACAAAAAGCATGATAGGCATTTTACACAAGGACTTGGTTTTTAAGTTGCTGAAAAATTCAGAAAAACTATCAGGAATACAACATGGGTTTTACAAAGAAGCCATAATATTGGAGGCTAAAGGTATTCACTGACGGTGGTATGTATCTATGACACTAATAATGCCTTCAACGACAAACATAATTTTATTGGTTTTTGTGCAAGTACTTGCACTTCAGACAAGTGAATCTTGTCCTACATATGTTTAACATTATGTATAGAAACATTCTTATTAGAAACACTATTGTTTAATAATTTGAAATATAATTTATAGCTATTTTTATGAAAAAAAAAAAAAAAAAAAAACTTAATGCTAACACGCTAGACCTTACAGTCATAATAAATATACTAATAGAAAATTTATTAGTACCTATTCAGTTTTCTATCATGTAATGAGTTCAATGGTTTTGGGTTCTTGATTATTTCCTGCATCAATTATAGTGTACTTAATAATATTAGAAATTTGAGGCACACACAATGGAAAGCTATACATCAATTCATGATTTGGAGAATTAGATGTTTTTACTGTATTTTTGTTTGATCATATGATAATCAATAAATAATATGTAATTAAATAAGATTATTCAAGAAATTAATAACTATAAAAAATAGTTTTGTAATTAGTTTGGAATTTGTACAGTTATTTGAACACCAGTGATGTTTTCTGGTATAGTTATGATAACACAAGTACAAACTGCTACCATTAAAGTAACAAGTTGGTTTTAGAGCACTATATATGTTGTAATTTATTTAAAGGTGTTTCAGTAAAAAATATTGGATTGAGATATCATACAAAAATTTGCAATTCTGGTATTGTTATACTTAAATTATTACATCCACATGTTACATGTATCTTATAAATAGGTATCTATATATAAAAAGAAAATAAAGTCATGCAAATGACTTGATAATAATATCCATTTGAAAATTTAATGATATTATGTTGACAAGCTACGGTGGATGAAATATTGAGTTACAGTATTTGAAAGTATGGATTATCTTAAACAAGAATAATCAAAAGTATATTTTTATCACAGGTATGATAAATATTATGTAGTATCAGCAATAATCTAAGTCCTAAGGAACTTGATATTATTTATTTATTATTAATGGGGGATACATAATAATAAGTTGAGTAACACTCGATTCTCACGGTTGGACATCTAGAACTAACTAGAAAGTTACCCATTGCAATTTTTGTTTTTACTTATAAATACAGTCACATACAAAGAAGCAAAGGAAGTGTGGTATGAAATGAAAATTTCATGGTATGAAATAATTCAGTTATGAATAGGATTCCCAATATGATACAGTTGTAACCCATGGTTCGGTTTAGTCGACTGTAACTTATTCGCTTCTTAAGTTATTACTAAATTAGGAGTGTATTTTTTAGTATTTTTAGTATCAGTAATGTAATTGGTTCAGGAGTGGTCCAATCGTATTGCCAAAACGAACGTTCGCGGGCGTTATTGCGCAAGAACAAATCGTTAAGTAATACATAAATATTTATGTAGCCAAGGATTTATTTGTCGGCGCACACTCAGAACATGGAAATGATTCCGGGATAGTTTCGAAATTTAAATTGAATTAATAATAGTGGTATAGTAATAACACTGGGGTAGGTTATGTTTGTTTACCACGCATTAGTACTGCCCTTCGTTCCAGACTCTAAAATTGGGGGGGGGGGGGGGGGGGGGGCGCGAGATAATATAGGTAAAGCACATAGCCTTATGGGAGGAATATCTCCAGATAAGGTGTGTGTGTGAGTGATGTACGCTGATGGCCGCGAGGCCTTTACAGCTTCACCGGACTTAATTCCATATAAGTTCATTAGTACAAAGGCCTCTAGTACAAAAAAAAAAAAAAAAGTTAAATTTTGATATATGTACATCTTTAAAGATTAAAAATATAACTAACATTAAATATAGCCGAATGTTGATATTAAAAAAAAAAAAAAAAATTACGCGCGGTTGCCAAGCGACTCGAGAGAGCTGCTAATATAGCTTATATCTTCGAACGAAGGACTTCGTATAATAATGATCGAACTTCACTTCAGGTAAGTTCGTTTGATCACTTATTATACTGTGTCCTTCGTTCTCGATATAAACTATATTAGCAGCTGTTTAGAGCTATAAGGGTAAAGTTGAAGTATACTACATAAAGGTTTTTTTTTTTGAGCATGACCTCTAAGAATAACATATCATTAGTATATTTGTACTATAACACATTCCCGTTCTTTGTTTTGCCATACAACACAAACACAACAAATATATACACATATATTGTTTCTTACAACTAGTCTGTCTAACTTATTTAAAATAAATTTATATAATTAAATTCTATAACATATTATGTTATGTAGTGTAGATCCATCCCAACAAAACCTTTAAAGCACCTGTTATATACCTTTATACCAAACCTGTTGTCCAAAATTCATTAATACCGGGTAATATTAATCATTACTTATCAGATATCAGTGCAGTCTCTATCTGTTATGTCTTCTATAGAGATCTTTCTTCTATAGATATCTTCTATATAACAAGAGTTGAGGAATTGCCCCTCTAGAGTTTTGTTTATATAAAATTAAATCCTTTATAATAATTCTTGTATCATTGACAACCATTATGAGACGAACTATGAGAGTGAAGAAAGCCAGGCAGGCATGCAAGGAAAGAACCCGTCGGAACCTTGCACTTTCTGCCCACCCCGCAAGAGATCTGGCGTCATAATATGGATAGAGATAGATAGATAGCTAGAAACCCTTACTGTGTACTAGACCTGAAAACAAAGTCTGATAGTACCCAATCTATAACAATATGATACAAATATAACAGGGAAACCTATTTCCCCACTAATGTGTCTTCCAACTGTTTTTTGTCAAATGATCTCCTTTTGAGTACGGTACCAAACGAAGGCTACGAATTAACTTGGTGATTATAAGAATGGTTTTGCTATCATTACATATTTAATTTATGATTTTTTTTTTATTTTTTTTTATTATCAACATTCGGCTATATTTAATGTTAGTTATATTTTTAATGTTTAAAGATGTACATATATCAAAATCTAACATTTTTTATTATTATTTTTTTTTTTGTACTAGAGGCCTTTGTACTAATAACCTTATATGGAATTAAGTCCGGTGAAGCTGTAAAGGCCTCGCGGCCATCAGCGTACATCACTCACACACACACACCTTATCTGGAGATATTCCTCCCATAAGGCTATGTGCTTGACCTATATAATCTCGCGCCCCCCCCCCCCCCCCCAATTTTAGAGTCTGGAACGAAGGGCAGTACTAATGCGTGGTAAACAAACATAACCTACCCCAGTGTTATTACTATACCACTATTATTAATTCAATTTAAATTTCGAAACTATCCCGGAATCATTTCCATGTTCTGAGTGTGCGCCGACAAATAAATCCTTGGCTACATAAATATTTATGTATTACTTAACGATTCGTTCTTGCGCAATAACGCCCGCGAACGTTCGTTTTGGCAATACGATTGGACCACTCCTGAACCAATTACATTACTGATACTAAAAATACTAAAAAAATACACTCCTAATTTAGTAATAACTTAAGAAGCGAATAAGTTACAGTCGACTAAACCGAACTATGGGTTACAACTGTATCATATTGGGAATCCTATTCATAACTGAATTATTTCATACTATGAAATTTTCGTTTCATACCACACTTCCTTTGCTTCTTTGTATGTGACTGTATTTATAAGTAAAAACAAAAATTGCAATGGGTAACTTTCTAGTTAGTTCTAGATGTCCAACCGTGAGAATTGAGTGTTACTCAACTTATTATTATGTCATCATCATCATCATCATCTCAGCCCATACTTGTCCACTGTTGAACATAGGCCTCCCCAATCGCTTTCCAGCGTAACCGGTCCGATGCCACCTGCATCCAACGACTTCCTGCGATTTTCACAAGATCGTCGGTCCATCTGGCAGGCGGTCGTCCCACGCTGCGCTTGCCAATACGTGGTCGCCACTCTAGAATCTTTCTGCCCCAACGCCCGTCCGATCTACGCGCTATGTGGCCCGCCCATTGCCACTTCAGCTTGCTAATCTTAAGGGCTATGTCGGTAACCTTGGTTCTTCTACGAATCTCCTCATTCCTGATTCGATCGCGTAGAGAAACGCCGAGCATAGCTCTCTTCATAGCTCGCTGAGCAACTCTGAGCTTTTTTATGAGACCTATTGTAAGAGACCACGTCTCTGATCCATATATCATCACTGGTAACACACATTGACTGAAAACTTTAGTCTTAAGGCACTGAGGTATTTTGGATGAGAAGATATTGCGCAGTTTCCCGAACGCTGCCCAGCCGAGTTGGATTCGTCGATTGACCTCTCTCTCAAAGTTGGACCTACCTAACCGGACTACCTGTCCCAGGTAAATGTATTCGTCGACAACTTCAAGAGTAGAGTTCCCAACGGTGAGTGCGGTGGGTACGACATGGACGTTAGACATTATTTTGGTTTTGTCCATGTTCATACATGAGATACTCTGTTGAGGTCACCGAGCATTCGTCCTAGATCTTCCAGCGACTCCGCGACGACCACAATGTCGTCGGCAAATCGAAGGTGAGTGATGTATTCGCCATTGATGTTGATGCCAAGTCCTTGCCATTCCAAGAGCTTGAAGGCGTCCACTAAGGTAAACAGTTTCGGAGAAATGACGTCTCCCTGTCTTACTCCTCTTTTTATGGGGATTGCCTTCGTGCACTGCCCCTGTACTCGGACTGACATGGTGGCGTTATTATACAAGCACTTCAACACTTCGATGTACCGATAGTCAATGCGGCATCGCTGGAGAGATCTAAGAACCGCCCAAGTCTCGATCGAATCGAAGGCTTTCTCATAGTCCACAAACGCCAAGCATAGTGGCCGATTATACTCCTCGGTCTTCTGTATAATCTGCCGCAGCGTATGTATGTGGTCTATGGTACTAAAGCCTTTCCGGAAACCGGCTTGTTCGGGAGGCTGGAAGTCATCAAACCTGCGTTCGAGACGATTCGTAATGACTCTCGAAAACAACTTATAAACATGGTTCAGCAGTGTGATGGGCCTATAATTCTTCAGTAAAGTGTTATCACCTTTCTTGAAAAACAGTACCACCACACCCCTGTTCCATGCTTCCGGCGTTTTCTCTTCGAGCAAGACGGAATTAAACAGCCTCTGAAGGACTTTCAGTACTGGCGTTCCGCCCGCTTTCAGAAGCTCTACGGTAATTCCGTTTTCGCCCGGCGCTTTGTTATTTTTGAGTTGTTTGAGAGCCATCCTAATCTCGTACAGGCTGATGTCCGGGATATCTTCAGTGTAGTGTCGGGTTAGCTTGGCTCTTGGGTCTTTTACCAAGTCAACAACAGGTTCAGCTACTTAGGTATACAACTGCCCATAGAACCTCTCTATCTCCCTGAGCACCTCCGACCTATTCGACGTTACGTTTCCGTCCTCCATCTTCAGCTTCGTCAACTGGCTTTGCCCAATAGACGCGTCTCTTGCGAACACTTTAGAGCCCTTGTTCTGTGCTATGGTTTCCTCAATACGCCTTGTATTGAAGGACCGTAAGTCTTGTCGCAAGGACTTCAATATCTGTCCATTGAGCTGCCTATAGGACTTAGCATCATCGGAGGTTTGGAGCGTCATGGAACGTCGCTCAGCCATGAGGTTTCGGGTGTAGTTGGATAGTTTTTGAGGTCTATTTTTACGGTGGGGCTTAAAATACTTGGACCCGACCGTATGGACAGTCTCTACCAGCCTGTTGTTGATTTCGTCCACTGATGCGCTGCTGTCTAGCAATTCGAAGCGGTTTGCCAATTCGAGTTGAAAGTTCTCGGGGTTTTGGATATGTGCATTACAAGGTCGGAGCGTAGACTTCATCAGACGCGATCTTTCCATTTTGACATTAATATTTAATGTGCCTCTGACCATTCGGTGATCACTGCCGGTTTTTACCCTGTGGATCACGGAGACATCATTAAATATTTGTCGCTTGGTGCTCATTATGAAGTCTATTTCGTTTTTGGTGGAACCATCAGGGCTCATCCAGGTCCATTTCCTATGAGGCGGCTTCTGGAAGAAAGAGTTCATCATAAAGAGTCCCTCCTTCTCCAGAAATTCGGCCAGCCTCTGACCCCTGGGGTTACGCTGCCCATATCCAAATTGCCCCACTCTCAACTCATCATCGCCCCGTTTGCCCAGCCGCGCATTGAAGTCACCCATAACCACTGTAAAGTGTGTTTTGGAAGTATGTATGGCTCTACTAATGTCCTCATACATAACTTCGACATCATCATCTGAGTATGTCGAGGTCGGTGCGTAGACCTGTATGACCTTCAGCGAATATCTTTTGGATATTCTGAGTATCAGGTACGCTACCCTGCTCGACACACTAGTGATGGACACAACGTTGTTTATGAGTGACTTGTGGACGATAAATCCGACACCACCTTGGGACTGCTGTTCGCCCTCCCGGTAGTAAAACAAGTTGCCGGATTTTAAGGTTATCGTGTCCTCGCCCTCTCTTCGGACCTCCGATAAACCAACAATACTCCACCGCAACTTGTTTAACTCTTCTTCCAGCTCAACTAGCTTCTCATCTGTCCTCAATGTGCGTGCGTTGTATGTCACCAGGGCCAATTTTCGTTTTTGGTGGTAGCCGAATCTCTGCCGGAGATTCTTAGCACCCCTTGTCCTGTCGTTACCATGGCTGCTACCGTGGCCAGGACGATCAGGACCGCCGGGGACTAGTGGCCTGGTTTTCTTCTTTTCTTCCATAATAGTGATTGGGGGGATTTGCCATACTCGCCACGCTTGGCAGGCGGGTTGGCGAGCGCAGTTTTTGATCGCAGAAGTGTTAAGAGAACGCTGCTGCCCATTCCCTAGTTTTCCCTTAGTCGCCTTGTACGACACCCGATGGGATGAGATGGGTTGGTCCTATTCTAAGCCGGGAACCACGCGGCGGGTAACCATTATTATGTATCCCCCATTAATAATAAATAAATAATATCAAGTTCCTTAGGACTTAGATTATTGCTGATACTACATAATATTTATCATACCTGTGATAAGAATATACTTTTGATTATTCTTGTTTAAGATAATCCATACTTTCAAATACTGTAACTCAATATTTCATCCACCGTAGCTTGTCAACATAATATCATTAAATTTTCAAATGGATATTATTATCAAGTCATTTGCATGACTTTATTTTCTTTTTATATATAGATACCTATTTATAAGATACATGTAACATGTGGATGTAATAATTTAAGTATAACAATACCAAAATTGCAAATTTTTGTATGATATCTCAATCCAATATTTTTTACTGAAACACCTTTAAATAAATTACAACATATATAGTGCTCTAAAACCAACTTGTTACTTTAATGGTAGCAGTTTGTGCTTGTGTTATCATAACTATACCAGAAAACATCACTGGTGTTCAAAATAACTGTACACATTCCAAACTAATTACAAAATTATTTTTATAGTTATTAATTTCTTGAATAATCTTATTTAATTACATATTATTTATTGATTATCATATGATCAAACAAAAAACAGTAAAAACATCTAATTCTCCAAATCATGAATTGATGTATAGCTTTCCATTGTGTGTGCCTCAACTTTCTAATATTATTAAGTACACTATAATTGATGCAGGAAATAATCAAGAACCCAAAACCATTGAACTCATTACATGATAGAAAACTGAATAGGTACTAATAAATTTTTTATTAGTATATTTATTATGACTGTAAGGTCTAACCTGTTAGCATTAAGTTTTTATTTTTAATAAAAATAGCTATAAATTATATTTCAAATTATTAAACAATAGTGTTTCTAATAATAATGTTTCTATACATAATGTTAAATATATGTAGGACAAGATTCACTTGTCTGAAGTGCAAGTACTTGCACAAAAACCAATAAAATTATGTTTGTCGTTGAAGGCATTATTAGTGTCATAGATACATACCACCGTCAGTGAATACCTTTAGCCTCCAATATTATGGCTTCTTTGTAAAACCCATGTTGTATTCCTGATAGTTTTTCTGAATTTTTCAGCAACTTAAAAACCAAGTCCTTGTGTAAAATGCCTATCATGCTTTTTGTACCTCACTTTCTTTGGTAGGAGATTTCCAATGTCCAACGTGATGTTGTTTGTGGTGAACTGATAGGTACACTGTGACTTAATATTTCCATACCCAGGATGAGGATTGTTGTTCTATATTGGTTACAACGGTGGTCGTTTTATGAAATTTTAACTACTGGCTATGACTAGCTAGTTAATAATTCCATATTGATAATCCACTATATTAACACTCCTTTTATGCAAAATATATACTGCTGACCTTAAAGGTTCTTATCTCAATAAAGGTTTCATGACTGTATTGTTAGGATTAATCTTTTCTGGCTACCCTGCAAGGAGTCTAGGTTGATAATATTGATAGATAATTATTAGTTCTATGTTAACTGGATAGACCAGGTATTTTATATTATCTTTTAAGTATCTTTGTGCATAACACAAATTATCCCACAACCTGCCTGCCGCAGCATCGGTAGGATAAGATATTATATTTGGAATGTATCCACAGTCCTGTTGCTTGTCAGTTACAACAGGCATTGCCCTTAGTATATTACTTTGGCTTATTTGGTTATAAACCCTGTTCAGGAATAAGTATTGCTGGATTTAACTTTTTTAATACAAGTACTCATAATTTTGCACAATTCTTTGTGTAATAAGCTCCAGTTTGGGCTATTTCAGTATTATTATACAAGTATGTCTAATAATGAAATCAATAAAAACACTATGTTTCTGCAAAGAAGTGACTTTTGTTATTAATAATGTATTGTTATACATAAACAATGTCACTTTAATTACCCTTTCAGTAAGTCTCCTTTTGGAGATATAATATGACAAATTGCTTATAGTTTATTGCAATAGTCTTTGTATTTACTGTTTTAGGTATGTTTAAGGTATGTATTTTAGGTAACATTTTTGATTCTTACCATTGTAGAAATGTGAACTGCAAAGGAACACCTCATGGATGAAACCTATGAGTAGTATGACCTTCAGCACATATCTCGTATGGGCCCCAAGTCTTGCGGATCACGCCGATGTATCTCGTACACCACTCGTGTCCTTGAATTATCGTCAAGTCTTGCGGACCACGTCGATGTATCTCGTACATCACCCGTGTCCTTAAAATGCCATCGATCCTGAACAATCATCATAATTGATGAACGTCCCCCTAATTTCTCTTATTGGAGGTATAACATTGCCAATTTATAGACGGTTAATAATCGTCTTCAGGTATATTTCGTGTTAAACTGTTTGTACACGAATAGGGACATAGACTTCATAAGTTTACTTTTCGGACGACGAAGCTTTCCCAAATTTTAATATGACGAAACTCACGTCTCCAAATATTAGATATTATATAAATAAACAAGTTAAGCTGAAAAACACCACAAATAAACAACTATCGGTTGATCTTTTTAGAATGTACTTCTTTGCCAGGACGTAAACTTTTCTAAATTTGCCTATACGATGTTTTAAATTTATTTCACAAGGTCACTTGAGTATATTACAACCTTTTTGTTATATAATTTCAGTGCCATAACAAAGTTATTAAATTAAATGTCGACCAAAAACTTTATTACAAAGCGTCGGCTGGCGCGCTTTCAAAAGAATGCTTGCAGAGGTTATGTCCACAGATACCATAGAGGCGGCGTTGACTTTTCAATTGTCTAAATGACGCGCGGTTGCCAAGCGACTCGAGAGAGCTGCTAATATAGTTTATATCGAGAACGAAGGACACAGTATAATAAGTGATCAAACGAACTTACCTGAAGTGAAGTTCGATCATTATTATACGAAGTCCTTCGTTCGAAGATATAAGTACCCAACCCGCCCTGCCCGTTGGTAAAGTTGAAATGTACTACTTCTAAAAGGAATGCTTGCAGAGGTTATGTCCACAGATACCATAGAGGCGGCGTTGACTTTTCAATTGTCTAAATGACGCGCGGTTGCCAAGCGACTCGAGAGAGCTGCTAATATAGTTTATATCTTCGAACGAAGGACTTCGTATAATAATGATCGAACTTCACTTCAGGTAAGTTCGTTTGATCACTTATTATATAGTTATTCTAATAATACTGTGATAAACTGTTTAAACGACCGAGGCTGACAACAGAGGTACAGCCTAGTATCTCTAGCAAATTACATATTTTAAATAAGGAGGAAGAAAGGCCTGGTACTTTGAAACTTTTCCATCAGAATATACAAGGATTTTCTTCAAAATCATTAGAGATAGAATTATTTTTGGAATAAAAATGTTGTTTGTATTTGTGAACATTGGTTTAAATCGTATGAAATATTAATAGATTATAACAATTATTCCGTTTTAAGTTACTATACTCGTAAATCCAAGCTTCATGGAGGTACATTAATTTTGGTTAAAAAAAAATATCAAGTCGAGAGAACGTAGGGATATAGTTGAGCTTTCAGTTGAACAGTGTGTTGAAATTTCTTGTGTTGAGCTGGATAAGCATATTAATGTGTGTGTATACAGACCCCCAAACAGTCAGAATTTTACTACATTTGAATCTGTAATGGAAGATGTGCTAAATAAAACTTTCATGAGTAACAAGTCTGTTGTAGTTTGTGGTGACTTCAACATAAATATTTTAGAAAAAACATCGTATAGTGACAGACTACGTACGTTATTCAATTACTTACGTTTATTCAATTCTTTTAAGTTAATTCATGTTTTCCTCGAACCGACTCGAATAACATTAACTTCTGCTACATGCATTGACAATATTTTTTGTAATTGCGATTATATAGATCAAGCAGTAGTTAGTTATCTACAATCTGATCACACTGGGCAAACAGTCACTTTAACTAATATTACACCATTGAGAAGTGTTAAAGTTAAATCTAGAAATATAACACCTGCAACATTGCTTACATTTAATACAGCTTTGAGTAATAAATTAGATATTTACATGAGTAACGCAAACGAACCTTATAAACTATATGCTGATCTTTTTTCAATTATACAGGTACAATTTACTAGTAGCTTTCCCATTAAAATGAAAAATATCAAACCCAAGTTCACCTTCTGTGATTGGGCCACCGCTGGAATTCGTAGAAGTAGGAAAAAGCTATATGAATTATATGACCTAAAATCCCAAACAAATAGTGAAAGTTTTGCAAGGTATGTTGCAAAATATTCTAAAACGTTTAAAAGAGTATGTAAGGCAGCAAAAGCGCTACATATAAGTAAAAGAATTAAATCTGCAGATGACAAAATTAAGGCCACCTGGAAAATTGTTAATAGTGAAACTGGGAGGTCTAAGCAACGCAGTGTGGACTTTACTCTAGAGACTGCGCGTGGGCTCATTCCGGCAGATAGAGACGTAGCTCAGAATTCGAAATTTTTTTCACTAATATTCCGGTAGAGACAACAAAATCCTTAAATTGCTCTTCTTCCCTTGCAATTTCTTTTGTTAAAAGCAACATTACTGTTTGTCCGGTAGAGTTCGGGTTTGAGTACACTAATCCCCGGTCTGTTATTAAAGTCTTTAATGATTTAAAATTAAAAGTAACTAAAGACTTATGGGGAATGTCGGTAAAAGTGTGTAAATCCATTATACATACAATCGCGCCACACTTAGCTGTTATTTTTAATATGTGCGTAGATCAAGGAGTCTTCCCGAATTTAATGAAATTTAGTAAGGTAATACCACTGTTCAAATCCGGCGATAGTAAAGATGCCAACAACTATAGGCCAGTGTCTGTCTTGCCAGTGCTCAGTAAAGTGTTCGAAAAGATAATGCTCATGCAAATGCTAAATCATTTTAACGCAAACAACATCCTGCACGATCAGCAATTTGGCTTTACTAAAGGGCGTTGTACTTCTGACGCTGGTGTAACTCTAATAAAGCATATCTTCGATGCCTGGGAGAACTCACAGGATGCCATTGGCATTTTTTGTGATCTTTCCAAAGCATTTGATTGTGTGAAACATGAAACACTGCTGCTTAAATTGGAGCACTATAGTATCCATGGTAAAGCACTTAATCTTTTAAAATCTTACCTAGAGGACAGACAACAGTGTGTTCAAATAAATCAAACTAAATCTCTAGGCTCTTTAGTTAAAATGGGCGTTCCACGGGGATCGATACTGGGTCCGTTCCTATTTTTAGTTTACATAAATGATCTACCTGAAGTAATTAAAAATCGAGCGAAGATAGTATTATTTGCTGACGATTAAAGGAGGTAGACATGTTAATAACTTTGACGAAGTAAATGACGCTATTCTTCAACTACATAACTGGTTTACATCCATCAATTTAGGGCTCAATAACAAGAAAACTAAATGTATAAGGTTTTCTTTGCCAAATGTAAAAAGTACTTTACATGATATTATACTGAACAATGAGAAACTTGAGTTCATCAATGATACATCTTTTTTAGGGATTACGCTTGACTCCAAGTTACAATGGGGTCCTCATATTGAGAATTTAGGTAAACGGCTTAGCTCCGCTGCCTATGCCGTAAGGAAGATCAGACAACTAACTGATGTGGACACCGCGAGGATAGTCTATTTTAGCTACTTTCATAGTGTCATGTCTTACGGTATATTATTGTGGGGTAGTGCAGCAGACATTGAGTCTGTTTTTATCTTGCAAAAAAGGGCTATTGGGGCCATCTATAACTTGAGTAGTCGCGACTCTTTAAGAGAACTGTTCAAAGTAGCTAATATCATAAGAAAAAAGCAAGCTTTCACCTATAGTTACACAATAAATCACCAAAATGTATTTCGTGCTTCCGTCATTAAAGACTTAGGAGTTTTCATGGAGTGGGCTTACGTTTGAGCGTCATTTCGATTTTATTGCAAAAAAAGCCTCTTCAGCCTTAGGATTTATCATCCGTAATACTAACTCTTTCTCGACTATGAAATCTATCAAAATACTCTACTGTGCCTATGTCCGCAGTCATCTGGAATACGCGAGCCAAATTTGGAGTCCCAACTATTCAATTCACTCGGCTAGGTTAGAAAATGTACAAAAAAAGTTTACCAAGTTTTTATTTTTTAAATTTAAAATACCTCATACAAATTACGATAAACGCTGTGCTCGCTTACATTTGCTCCCACTGTCAATCCGTAGAAATATTACAGACATATCCTATTTGACAAAAATTGCTCAATCTAAAATTGATTGCTCAGAACTTGTTGCACGAGTATATCTTAACGTTCCTCCACGCCACTCCCGACCCAGAAATCTGCTCCATGTTCCGCAAACACGCACACTATATCGCCATAATAGTTACCTCATACGCGCATCTAAAATGTTTAATGAAACGATTGGTTCTACCCAAACAGCTTTAGATTTATTTTCCAGCAGCCCAACAGCATTCAAAAACTATTTAACTAAAAGTGTTTTTCCTTCCTCCGTGTTATCATAGGACTTTGCAGCTATTTATTTAACCTACTAACTAATTAATTATTCAGTATTCCGACTAAATTGAGCACATTTTCTTTTTAACTGTGGTGGCTTGTAAATGGCTTCTTACTGCTATTCACTAAACTAACCTGTATTGCTAGCTGTAAGCCTCCCAAATAAAATAAAAAAAAAAATAAAAAAAATAACGGTCCCATGTCAATATATTTATGAAAACATTATGTATACTAGAAAAAATTTAGATCTTTTTAATCAGCTAGGTGATAGGCATTGCTATAACACACGACATAGAAATAAATTAGACCAACCGCAGTTTCGTCTGTCAAAAATTCACACGTCTTTCATGGGGCACTGTGTTAGATTTTATAACAAAATTCCCATTGACGTCACTAAACTTAGTGAAAATAAGTTCAAAGCTTGTGTAAAACGAACACTTTGTAAGCAAGCTTATTATTCAATAGAAGATTATTTAAAAGATAAAAATGCTTGGATAGATGCTATTCCAGCTCCACTTGAGTCATGACAACCTATTCTACTGTTGGTAGTTAACATTCCCTCTCTTCCTTCTATTAATTTAACACAATGTGTACTTTTTTTTGTAAATGAGGGAACCATGTAGCCATTCTCATAAATAGTATTATTCGCCTTTTTAACTTAGACTCACCTGATGACCAATCTACATTGTGCTCCCATATCCCACAACAGAATGTAGATGAAAAAGTTTGTAATTTCTTATTTTAAAAGAGTAACCGTGGAGTTTCTTGCCCTTCTTCTCCACAGGAATGACATTCCGAAGTGGCGGTAAAGTCTTTGTTACTTTTCAGACGATTCATAAATACTGTAATGCTTTACATGAATAAAAAATATTCTGATTTTGAAACATATGTCTAAACTCAGTCAGAAAAATATGCCAAATGAATCTGCAAGTAGTTTAAAGGCTTTAATTATTACTACAAACTATTGTTTATCTGCTTTGTCAAATCTTGGAATTAATGTAAAAACTTGGGATGTTATTGTAGCACATATTTTATCTCTGAAATTGGATCCAGAAACCAGGAGGCAATGGGAATTTCATAACAATTCAATTGATGAGTTAGCTACTTATAGTGAAATGGAACAATTTCTAACCAAGCGATACAAATCTATTGAATTTCTGGAAACTAGATCTAATTCAAATTAAAGAATCATAATAAGGATAATAATGTGGTAAAAATAAAAGCATTACATGGAACAAATAATGCTAAAAATGTAATGTGTCAATTTTGTTCCGAGACTCACAAGTTGAGTATGTGTAAAAGGTTTTGTAGGGAACCATTAGATTCAAGACGTAACTTTGTAAAACGTAAAAGGTTATGTTATAATTGTTTTAGTAATAGCCATTCGGCTAAAAAATGTAGTGTTAAAATTAGATGTGCAAAATGTTAATATAAACACCACTCACTACTACATCCCAATAGTTTAGCGAGTAATCATAATTTAAATGTCAGTAGTAGAAGTAATAGGGAAAATAATTGCAAAGTAACTCGTGCAACTGACACTAACAGATTAAAAAGTGAGGAACTAATCGTCGCTTGTTTTTCGATAGGAAATACTAATCAGGTCTTGCTACTAACGGCGTTAGTCAGGGCTCGGTCTGAAAACGGCGAAGGTTATAAAATTATTCGGACTTTGTTGGACCAATGGCCAAAGTCGTCTTTCGTAACAAAAGCAGCTGTGCAATATTTAGGGTTAAAAAGATACCTGCTTACGGACAGATATCTGGTTTAGGCGGAGACCAGTTGTTAAACTCAAAATCTATGGTCCAAATAGAAATAAAGTCGTTAGTTGAACCAAATACGATGGTAAATGTGAAAGCTTACGCATTAGACACAATTACCAGCCCCCTTCCCCTTAATAAGGTAGAAAATTTAGAGTGGGAAGAATTAAATAAGTTAAAATTAGCTGATCCTTCCTACAGTGCACCAAGTAACATAGACTTGCTACTGGGAGCAGAAATATATTGTGACATTCTCAGAGAAGGTTTCAAGAAAGGTCCTAGTGGTTGTCCAGTAGCACAAAATACAAGTCTAGGTTGATCGATTTTATCTGGAGTAATCGATCATAATAAAGAACCTAAATCTGTCCATAAGAGTTTGGGAGACAGGCAGGTAATTGAACGTAAAGGTAGAATTAGGAAAAGAAACAGAATAAAACCTTTAGATTTAAAATGAAAGAAGGGGCAGTTGATTAGTGGTAAATGTTGTGTTATAATATTTTTGATATATAAGTTAATTTTAAGAAACTTAAATTGTAATGTGCCAGCCTTTGTATTGTAATATTCTCATGGTGGGCGGCACAGTAGGTTAAGGACAAAATAAAAAGTTTAATTTGTCCTTGGTGGGCGGTATGTTGGAACAAATATCGTAATTTCACCGTGAACAATATTGTTCAATTATTAGGTTGTTTACGACATACCCCGATAGATGGCGCTGCATCGAAAGTAAATAATTCATGAAGAAAGTTAGCCCGCGGTTTCGAGATTTTCAACCGATTAATGATTACCTGTCAGTTTCGGTGTAGTAGACATGGGTAATTCAGCGAAATTCCTTGCGTTAATTCAATAACTCGGGCGCAGGCTACTGCGCCGGCTCATTGCGTTAACTCAAAATTGCGCCATGACGCAACGAAATGACACTCGCCGAGTGAGCAGTGAGACGCGCGCCATCTGCACGCCGCGCTCACAGCGCATAGCGCCCGAACTGCGTTGGCTCATTGTTCCGAAAAATAAAGCGTATTTTGTACCCTTTCTTCAAATTTACTCCTTCAATTTTATTGATTCCTTCTGATGACAAATTACCAATTACCTATGATATTATTAAATTAAATGGAAAATCATTTTAAAGTTGTACCTAAAAATAATATTCATTGTTTAATTCAATATTTGTATATCTTGATTAGGTGATTCTGAATGACGAAGAATGTTGTCATCAAGACTGAAAAGCCAAATATGGGTACATTTCACTGCTGTAAATGACGAAAAAAAGGTTAAATGTTTATATTGTGATCAACAATTATTAGTTGCCAATAAATCTACATGTAGTCTTATAAGACAAATTAATAACTAATAGGTATGCATATTGAGTTCTTAGATTTACGCGAATATTACACATGAAATAAAACTATTTTACGGATTTTATCGCGGTTTATTTTTTTAAACGCCGCGGCGGCGGCGGTTAAAATAAACCGCGATAAAATCCGTAAAATAGTTTTATTTAATAGGTATGCATTTATAAGCTGAGTGCTATATTTTCAGACAGTTTCTATAATATTGTTCACATAAGATGGGTACTGTGACAGTTCTAAGTGTCAAACGAAAACAATCTTTAATGCAAAGGGTTAAAGGCATAAAACAATATCTAATTATAGAAACGGGTTTAAGACTCTTATTACCATTGAATAAAGTATAAAGCTCGTAGCGCTGTGCGACCGCGGTATTCTTACCGATCACCAAGGTTAAGCAGCGTTCGATTCGGTCGGCCTGAGATGGGTGACCGTTTGTGGCATTTTCATATTCGAGCGTCTCCGTGCTTCGGAAGGCACGTTAAGCCGTTGGTCCCGGTTACCACTTAATATGGTAGTCGTTAAGCCGAGTTGGAAGCCTTAAAGGCGGCTTGATAAGTTCCAACAGCGGGTGGCCACAAACCTGCCTCCACCAATCCGCACTGGGCCCGCGTGGTGGAGTATGACCTAATCTCTCTCACCTCGATTTGTGAGAGAAGGCCTTTGCCCAGCAGTGGGCAGTATAGGCTGATATTATTATTATTATAAAGTATAATTTCCTATGGAAGAAGTTGAATGGGCGATACGAAGTATGAAAAATGGTAAAGCTGCGGGAATAGACATAATATCTGCCGAGATGATTAAATATGGTGGAACTTGCGTCCGGGACGCTTTTTGGGTCCTCGCAAATCTTTGCTGGAAGACCGGTAGAGTCCCTACAGATTGGCGCCGCGCAGTCATAGTACCCTTGTATAAAGGCAAGGGCTCACAATATGACTGCGCCAATTACAGGGCCATCAGTTTGATCAGCTTGGCAGCTAAGGTGTATGGTAAAATTATTGAACGGAGAATGCGCGAGAAGTCCGATGGAGTGTTGTGTGAGGCACAGGGAGGTTTCAGGTCTGGAAGAGGATGTTCGGATCAAGTTTTCTCCCTCCGCAACATCGTAGAAAAGCATCTGGCAATAGGCCGGAAGGTTTTCTGCGGTTTTGTGGACCTGGAGAAGGCGTTTGATAGAGTCGTGCGAAAGAGACTTTGGGACATTTTGCCAGAGTATGGTATAAACGGCACCCTGTTGCGAGCCGTCCAGTCCACCTACGTGGACAGCAAGGCATGCGTACGGGTGGGTGGTAACATGTCACCTTGGTTTGACGTTAAAATCGGCATCAAGCAGGGTTGCGTGTTGTCCGCTAGACTGTTTATAGTGTATCTGGATAAAAGTCTTCAAAGACTGTGTGCGATGACTGAAGGGGTAAAAATGGGTGATCTAGTGATAAACCACCTATTGTATGCAGATGACGCGGTTTTGATAGCGCCAACAGCCACTGATCTGCAAACACTAGTCACAGTTATGAGAGACGACTGCATGAACAATGGCTTACAAATGAATGTGAAGAAAACCAAAATTATGGTTTTTGAACGGGAAGAAACCAGAACGAATGCAAGGATTGTGGTTGGTAACGATGTGCTGGAGCAAGTGAATGAGTTTGTATATCTTGGATGCGCCTTCAGTAAGGATGGGAAATACACCGCTGATATAGAAAGAAGAGTAAATGCAGGTAATAGAGTGAATGGTGCGATGGGAAGGCTACTTGGGAGCCGGCACTTAAGCCTAAAGGCGCAGCTGGCCATGCATAACGGAGTGCTTGTCCCAACGCTGTTATATGGCAGTGAGAGTTGGGTATGTAAGAAGGAGAACGAAAGCAGGATAAATGCAGTCGAAATGCGATCTCTGCGGAAGATGTGCGGAGTCACGCTGACCGACCGTATTCGCAACAGCGTAGTAAGAAAGCGAGTAGGTATGAAAGATAGTATCGGTGTAAAGATGAGAAAGGGTATGCTCCGTTGGTTCGGGCATATAGAAAGGATGCCAGAAGAAAGAATGACAAAACAGATATACAATGCGAAAGTGGAAGGATGTAGGTGCCGGGGAAGACCTAGACTATCTTACCATGACCAAATAGACCGTGTCTTAGCTGAAGGGCAAATCAAGAGTCTCCGTAACCGGCGAGTGTGTATGAGACGAACTATGAGAGTGGAGGAAGCCAGAGAGGTATGTAAGGAAAGAACCTGTTGGAACTCTGTACTCTCTGCCTACCCTGCGAGGGAGCTGGCGTGATGATATAGATAGATATAATTTCCTTTGACTCTTAGAACTGTCACAGTACTATCATACATGAAAATACTATAATCCATGTTACGACCGTGATTAGTAATAATCAATTATTCAGTAACATTAAATAGACATTGTTTTAAAAACTGGATAATAGATAGATAATACTTTATTGTTCCACCAGAAATACAAGAAGGAAAAAAAAGAGACAATATTTCAATTGAAAGATAGTGTAACAATGGGCGGCCTTATCACTAATAGTGATCTCTTCCAGGCAACCTTTGGATGGAGAGGATCTAAAGAAAACACAAGATTTAGGGGTGTACTTAGCTAACAGAACATAACAATACACAAATAAATCTATCATAAACTACTTAAATAATATACCTATATATACACAAGTAAAAATAATATACACGCGTCAAAGATAAGTAATACTATTAAGCAACTAGCAACAGCATATAGAAAACATCAGCAAATTTAATTTAATGAATCGGTGATGTAGAACTTTTTCACTTGACCTCTGAATATATGAATAGATTGAGCACTCCTTATAGAAACAGGTAGTGAGTTCCACAGTCGTACGGCTTTGACCGTAAAAGAGTTATCATAAAAGGTGCTAGAGTGTAGAGGCCTTAAGAGAGCCAAGTTTTCTGATGACCTTAAAGAATACGAGTTGGAAAAGTGAAGGAAATTGAATCGTTCCTTAAGGTAGCGCGGGGAAGACTGACTGAACAAAATATTGTACAGAAGACAGAGGATATGAGTATTCCGGCGAAGACGTATAGGGAGCCACTTGAGCTTAGAACGAAATTGAGATACATGATCATATTTGCGCAAGCCAAATATAAATCTTATACAAAAGTTTTGAAGACGCTCAAGTTTATTTAACTGGTCTTCAGTAAGATCTAGATAGCAGATGTCAGCATAGTCGAGAATAGGAAGCAACAGAGATTGTGCTAGAGCAATTTTAGTGCTAATAGGCAGAAAGTTTCGCAGTCTTCTAAGAGAACTTGCTGCAGCGTATAGTTTGCGACTGGCGTCTTGCAGCTGACTAGCCCAACTCATACAGCGATCCATCGTTAAGCCCAAGTTTTTTAC
Organism: Phalera bucephala; assembly: GCA_905147815.2. NCBI lineage: Eukaryota > Metazoa > Arthropoda > Insecta > Lepidoptera > Notodontidae > Phalera > Phalera bucephala. The sequence goes on from CAJHXA020000001.1 coordinate 22,697, forward strand.
AGTTTCACTGTACGGAATCGACACTCCATTAAAATTAATCCGCGGAAGTAAAGTCCAGTCCAACTTTGAGATAAGATGCGAACTGCCAATGATAATTGCTTGGGTCTTAGTGGGATTCACTTTCAGGCCATAATTTTTGCTCCACTCTGTTATACGAAGTAAATCATTATTGACAGTACTTATACACTCATTTAATCTGTCCAGCGAAGAATGATAATAAATTTGAAGATCATCTGCATATAAGTGGTATGAAGAAGAGATATCATGGGAAATTGAATTAATAAAGATTGCGAAAAGGAGTGGAGATAGGACCCCGCCTTGTGGTACTCCAGCCGACGTGACACACCATGATGAGAAATTCTCTTCAAGGCGAACCCGCTGCCGGCGTCCATACAGATAAGTGTGAAACCATTCGACCACCGTTGGAGATATGTTAATTGAGCGAAGTACAGCTAAGAGAATGTCAAAATCGACCGTGTTAAATGCATTGCTGAAATCCAACAATGTAAGCACTGTTAAGTTACCATTTTCCATAGAAAAGCGAATGTCATCGGTGACTTTAACAAGAGTACTTACTGTGCTATGGCCAGGACGAAAACCAGATTGGAATGGATTAAGGAGATTATGACAGGAAAGGAAATTGCTGATTTGATTGTGAATAAGACGCTCAAAGACCTTAAAAAGAAACGGAAGAATGGATATCGGAAGATAGTCGGAGAAAGATTTAGGATTGGGTTTTTTAGGTAAAGGAATTATTTGCGCGTCCTTACAAATAGAAGGAAATATGCCTCTTGTGATGGAATTATTAAAAAGGAGACAAAGGATGGGAGCGATAATGTCGATTAATGGCACTAGCATATTGCGACTTATGCCATCGCCAACCACGGCGTTGGAGGAGATTGACAGTACGCTCTTTTTAACATCACAATCGGATAGACGATTGAAAATAATAGTCTGGAGTTGGTATATTTGAAAGATATTTTAATGTATTTGCTCTAGTTGAATCATCAATATTGGACGAGGAAGAGAAGTGTAAGTTGAGCGAATTAATATTTAAATCAGTTTGAAGAGTATCTTGGCATGATTTGCCAACTCCAATAGACTTGAGAAATTTACAGATTTTAGTTGGATCATTATTGTCAACAGATTCATGGATATGGCGGCGTAAAGCGTCCCTACACACTATGCATTACATTGCATACACATATTGCAGCGATTTCGCGATTTAATGTACTTCGCTTTATTTTCATCGCTAGGACGGCACTTGTACTTATGTTTGGCCATCGTTTTTTTGTGCATTATAAGTTTAATGTCCTGAGTGATCCATGGCGCTGGAAGGTGTTTTAATTTGATGGCTCGCAAGGGTGCATGTTTGTCATAAAGTTGGGTTATTAGCGAGTTGAAGTTCATTATTTGGTCATCCACTGACTCTGCATCAGTGACCGGTGACCAATCAATTTTTCCAGCATCACTAAGGAATTCTTCCTGCTTCATACCACTAAAGTTACGCTGAAGAATTATTTTGGGCTTAGCTTTAGGAGGACGGATTTTATATGAGAGAAATATAAGATCATGATACGAGAAAGCATCAGCAGAACATTGACCGTGTTTGGCAACATGCAACGGTGAAGATACTATTACCAAGTCAAGAAGTGAGGGAGTAGAGTTAGGGAAGTGATGAGTAGCACTAAGGGAAAGAATATGTAAGTTACTGGATTTGATGATAGTTTCCAGTGAAGTAGTACGGTAATCATGCTTAAGAAGGCAAGTGTTGAAATCACCCATTATGATAGTATGATTATATAAGGGCATGAGATCTTCCAAGATCTTTTCAAAAGATGAGAAATAAATAATGCGAAGAGAAGGGCTGTAATAGGCTCCGAGTAAGATCTTGGTGTGAGATAAACGCACCTCAACAAATAGATGTTCGCCGGCATTTGAAACTAGTGGTTGTGGTGAAGTAGAAATTACAGCATAAGGAATATTTGTTCGAAGGTAATTGGCCACTCCACCACCTCCACTGCCAGTTCGATCGTTACGAATGAAACGAAATCCAGGCAAACAATATGACGAACTAGGAAGGCGGGGTTTAAGCCAAGACTCGGAGACAAGTACAGCGTTAATATTTTTCTGGTTAAAGGACACCTGCATATCGGAAAAATGAGCTGGAATACTTTGGGCATTAATATGAACCACGTTAAAGTTTTTAGGTACATCAGAAAACTGGCTCTCGAGTGTGTCGGCGAGAGTAGGAGTGCTAACAAAGCTCTCATCACCACTACTATAAGATTCAGAGGATAAAGAGAAGTAATTGTCACTAGTACTGCTAGCATCATCATTAAATAAGCTTTTCATCGTTTAAATAAAAATATATAATAAAAAATAAACGTGTATATTAATACAAATATATCTATATATATATATATATATATATATATATATATATATATATATATATATATATATATATATATATATATATATATATATATATATATGTATATATATGTATGTGATATGTATATAATGTATTCTTTTTCAATATATAAAACAACTATGCGACTTTAAGCACTCCACCACATTACGCATACACAACATAAATAATTACATAGCGATAGTATAACACAAAGAGTAACAATAAGAGAAAAAAAAAAATATGTTAAGAAACAAATAACCTTACAACAATAAATTTATAGAACGGAAAAACTAAACGTAGGTAATTACTAAACACAATGACAAATGATAAATATTATCTATGGTATAAACAAAAAAATTTATAAAAAATGACAAGTAGCAGTTGTCAACGATCTGTCAAATGTCAATGATTGACAATTATTGTGAGGTTATAACAAATAAACAATACGGTTACGATCTGCGATAAAGTTGTTGATAACTAGGTACTTATATGTTAAACATGCAGTTTACCTAACTAAAGTAAAATAACAGTGAATGTGGGTACAACTAGCTAGCTACAGAAGAATGAAAGCGGGATACAGTGACAAAACAAATCGACAAATCGATCCCAGCATGAAATAATATTACCTATATCAATAAGTATCTACTAAAACATTAAGGTACTACTACTAAAAACTGTACTCACAAAAAATAAGCTACTTAAATACAAGAAAGAAAGATAATTATAAACATGTTGTCGCCGGCAAAATTCGGAGTCACGTTTTTTAAATACTGGCAACACTGCAAAACGTCGCCATCTTGAAACCGCCATGTTGGATGATCGTCGGTTGTCGACGATCTCTGGGCATTCCGTTTTGATCCAGCAACAAGGAGGGTTATCGTGAGAACTCCGTTGAGTAAGATCTACCCTCAGTCATTTAAATTATAGTTGTGGTGATAATTGTAATAAGTGGGGTCAGAATCTAATAATTTGTTAAATGATTAAAATGTATCTTATTTACTTGCCATTTTATATTCTATAAACGAATAAAAATATCTAAAGGTATATTCCCTGTGTATATGTCACTGTTAAGTGAATATTGGTGGTGTTGAACTGAATGCTCTTTATATCAGAAGTGGGATCGAATATCGCCCTAAAATGGCGCCGAAGAATAAACGTCAAAATAGGAGGAGAGCACCTTCGTCCTCGAGCTCCAGCAGCAGCTCCAGTATAAGTTCCTCGTCAAGCAGCAGCACGGACACGGACACTCGTAAAAGAAGGAGACGGGTACGCCGTAGATCGCCAACCGTGAGTCAAAATGTGTTATCCTCTGTAGTGCCTGAGTTTGACCCCCTTGCCGATGATATACAAATGTGGATAAACGTAGTAGAGGCCAATGCACGGGCGTTTGGTTGGTCAGATCGGGTAATTAGATATCAAGCCTTGCAAAAATTACATAATACAGCCAAGACTTGGTATGATTCACTTTTGAAGAATGATACTAGATGGACATCATGGCGATGGAAGGATTGGCGTAGTATTTTGTTAGATACATTTCAGATTAAACGTAACATGTTTATTTTGTTAAAAGATATGATGCAAATGAGACCACGTGATGGACAATCTTTATACGAGTTTTATTTTCAACAAAAGGGTAGAATCGATAAGCTACAATTACCTTTTTCGGAACAGGATATTATTTCAATAATTGTAGGGTGTATTGGTGATAAAAATATTAGTACAGCAGCCGAAGCGGGTAGTTTCCGTAGTTGCGATGAACTAGCGTCCTTTTTACATAGTAAAATCCATTTCCCAGTGGAAGCTAAAACAACGCAAAAATCAAACAATTTTCCAACTAGATCAGGTACAACACGATCATTAATTAATAGCTATCCAGAGCGAAAAGGCGATAATCAGAATGAATTATTTGTGAACAGTAATAGGAATAATACGCATCAAAATATAGTGTGCTTTTGTTGTGGAGAAGCGGGTCATAAGAAACTTAGTTGTACTTTAAACGATAATGTGAAGTGTACTTTTTGCAATAAATTCGGTCATTTAGAATTAGCTTGTAGATCGAAGGGGAAACCTAAAGTGGAGAAGGATGTTGAAGTAAAATTACTTAGTGATCCCTACGCTAAGGAAAAATTTTATAAAGAAGTATATCTCAACGGATTCAAAATTCAAGCTTTCATTGATATGGGCAGTGATTGTTCTTTGACAAAGAAAGACTTGTTGTCCCAATTTCAGCTAATACCAACTAAATTAAATCACCCCATTAACTTAATAGGTTTTTCTGCCAGGTCTACTATAAGTATACATGAGGTTGTATCCGTGACACTAAAAATTGATAATGTAGAATTAATTGTAAATTTATTTGTGATAGATGATTTGACAGGTTGTAACATATTAATAGGCAGGAACTTTACGGAAAATGAGAGAATCATGTATACTCGAGTAGGTAATAAACTTTCTTTTAGAGTTTTAACTTCACAAGAAGTGTCCTTGGTAGAGACCTTGTCCAAAAGAAAGGACTGTGAGCATGATTCTACCATTAAGGGTATATTAGACAGATATCCGCGCTGTGTATCCCGTGATTTAACCACTTTGGGAAAAGCATCATGCATAGAACTTGACATAGAATTAACTACCGCTAAACCCGTTGCACAACGCGCGTATCGAATGTCTGAAACAGACAGGGTAGCTACTCGGGAAATAGTTGCGGATCTTCGGAAAAATGGTATTGTCCGCGAAAGTACGTCGCCCTATGCAAGTCCAGTGTTGTTAGTGGACAAACCATCTGGAGAGAAGCGCCTTTGCATTGACTACAGACAGTTAAATAAAGTTACGGTAAAGGAAAAGTATCCTATGCCAATTGTGGAGGATTTGATTGATAGATTGAGAGGGTGTAAATGCTTTACATCTTTAGATTTAAAAAGTGGGTACTACCAAATAAAAATTAAGGAGCACTCAATACCCAAAACTGCATTTATTACTCCAGATGGCCATTTTGAGTTTATTAGAATGCCATTCGGTTTGTGCAATGGGCCATCGGTTTTTCAAAGATTGATGGATACAGTATTGGGTAATCTAAGATTTGATAGAGTCATATGTTTCATGGATGATTTGTTGATCGCTACAGATACTGTGGAACAAAATATACAACAGTTAGAGTCAGTTTTGTGTATATTACAAGAACACGGGCTTACTATAAATTTAGAGAAGTGTCGTTTCTTGAAAAATTCCATTAACTTCTTGGGATACGAGGTTTCGGGAGAGGGGATTCGACCTGGGAGTAAGAAATTGTCTGCCATCGAGAATTACCCCACTCCCAAAAATGTACACCAAATTAGACAATTTTTAGGCTTAATCAATTATTTTAGGAAATTTATAAAAAACTGTGCTGTGCTTTGTAAACCACTAACAACGCTTTTGAAAAAAGGGTCATCATGGGAATGGACACGAGATCAAATTGACGCCTTTGTCCGTTTAAAGTCTGAGTTGGTTAGTGATGCTTTACTAGCTATATTTGATCCGAAACTACCTATAATATTGTATACGGATGCTAGTCGCGATGGATTAGGTTGCATTTTAACTCAAGTTACAGATAAGGGAGAAAAACCAATTCATTTCTACAGTAGGCAAACTACTACTGAAGAGAAACGTTACCACTCGTTTGAATTAGAATTTTTAGCCATAGTTGTAGGTCTGCAAAAGTTTCGACATTACCTTTTAGGTACTATATTTAAAATTATAACTGACTGTAATGCAGTAAAGTATACAATAAATAAACAAGAAATCAATTCGCGTATAGGTAGGTGGGTGTTACAGACCCAAGAATTTACATTTGATATATTGCACAGACCTGGAGCTCAAATGCAGCATGTAGATGCCTTAAGCAGAAACCCAGTATCGACAGGTATAAATCATAATAATAATTTTGATAGAAAAGTAATGGCTATAACGGAAGCAGATTGGTTACTTTCAGTACAATTGCAAGATGTCAATATTTGCGCTATACGCGATATACTATTGTCAGGTGAGGCCGATGCAAATAAGCATATTTTCAAAAACTATGAAGTTTTAGCGAACAAAGTTTATCGTCGCACAGAATATGGTCGCAGATGGTTAGTACCGAAATGTTGTGTATGGCAGATAATAAGAGCTAATCACGATGATGTGGGTCACTTTGCGGTTGACAAAACAATAGAACGAATTAGGTCGATGTATTGGTTTCCCAAACTGAAAAAAATTGTTTCAAAATACATCAATAATTGTCTCAGTTGCATCTATTCTAAAAACACACATGGTAAAAAACCAGGAAAATTATATCCAATCCCTAAATATGCGCGGCCTTTTCACACGCTGCATCTGGACCATTTAGGTCCATTTGTACAAACCACTATGAAAAATACCTATTCACTCGTGGTCGTTGATTCATTTTCAAAATTTATTTTTATCGCGCCTGTGCGTAATACTAAAAGTAAGGTAGTAATAACGGAATTGAATAAAATTTTTAAAGTATTCGGCAACCCTAAGAGGCTTATATGTGATGCGGGGAGCGCATTTACATCAAAGTTATTCTCAGAGTACTGCAGGGATAAGGGCATAAGACATCACGTAATAGCGACGGCAATGCCTCGTTCAAACGGGCAAGTCAAACGGTACAATAGGACCATCCTGGAGGCTCTTCGTAGCATGGGTGCTAATACAAGTAATAACAAGTGGGACCAACATATTAATAGTATCCAACAAGGCGTTAACAGCACCATCAATAAATCTACTGGTGCAGTACCAAGCGAGGTATTTTTCGGATACAGATTACGAACCGATTCCGATAAAATAGAGCCCAACGTCGATGAACAGGCGATTGATGTTACACAACTACGACAAACAGTAGATGCTAATATACAAAAAAATGCAGAAATACAAAAGCAAAGGTTCGATTCTAAGAGAAAGGATGCTAATATCTATAATGTAGGAGATCTTGTCGTAATAAAAATACCTAGTCAGTGCAATGATGGTCAAAGCACTAAGCTACTACCGATATTCAAGGGTCCATTTCAGATAACCGAAGTATTAGGTCACGATCGATATAAAGTCGCTGATATGAGGGGTGCAGAGCGAACAAGCAAACGTTATGAAGGAATCACCTGTGTTGAGAACATGAAACCCTGGGTGAAAATAGGAAATAATTTGGAAGAATAGAAGAATAATCCGGATGTTGTCGGGTATGCAACTTATAACATTTCTACTAGGTATATCTGTTATTCTGTGTTTGTCTGATGCTGTTGCTTCGGACAGTTGAGATGTGCGAGGTTATGATATCGTGCAGTGTAAGTGTGGTCACTTTGCAAGGAGACACAACTAGGGTTGGCCAAAGGCATCGCCTAGAGAAAACGCAAAGTGGATCGCATTGCATTGTAGGTCGATCTTCCCATATTCTCAATGTCCAATATTAAATAGTATGCATCATGTAGGCTGGCCGGCGATGGAATAGCTTACGGTGATGCACGCAAATGTTAATGTTTGAAAATCACGCCTTGATAAGCTGGCCGTCGATGGAATAGCTTTCACGAGGGGATTTTCAAGCCTTAAGTTTAGTCATAATGCACTTTTTTTGGTTGGCCGCTGATGGGATAGCCAATAAAGTGTAATCAACTCATAATAAGTGATCAAACGAACTTACCTGAAGTGAAGTTCGATCATTATTATACGAAGTCCTTCGTTCGAAGATATAAACATGCAGCTCTCTCTACTCGCTTGGCAAGCCGCTAAATTTTTTAGAAACGTCAACGCCTCCTCTATGGTATCTGTGGACATAACCTCTGCGACCATTCCTTTTAGAAGTAGTACATTTCAACTTTACCAACGGGCAGGGCGGGTTGGGTACTTATATCTTCGAACGAAGGACTTCGTATAATAATGATCGAACTTCACTTCAGGTAAGTTCGTTTGATCACTTATTATACTGTGTCCTTCGTTCTCGATATAAACATGCAGCTGTTTAGAGCTATAAGGGTAAAGTTGAAGTATACCACATGAATGTCATTTTTAAGCGTGAGCTCTAAAACATAATATGTCATGAGTACATTTGTATAACACATTCCCGTTGTTTGCATTGCTATACAACACAAATACAACATATATATATATATATATATATATACAGACGAGTATATATACACCTATATTGTTTCTTACAACCAGTCTGTCTAACTTATTCAAAATAAATTTATTTAATCAAATTCTATAACATGTTATGTTATATAGCGTAGATCCATCCCAACAAAATTCTTTAAAGCACCTGTTATAGCACACCTGTTGTCCTTAACTCATTACTACCGGGTAACAATAATCAATCATTACTTATCAAGATATCAGTGCATTCTCCATCTGTTATGTCTTCTATATAAAGATTTTTTTTTTTTTTTTTTTTTTATAGATGTCCCTTTATATAACGAGAGTTGAGGAATTACCGATCCAGAACTTTGTTTATATGAAATTAATCCCTTTATAATAATTCTTGTATCATAGAAAACCCTTCCGAAACGAACTATGAGAGTGGAGGAAGCCAGTAAGTAAAGAACCTGTTGGAACCCCGCACCCCCCCGCCTACCCCGCAAGGGGTCTGGCGTGACGATATAGATAGAGATCGATAGAAAACTCTTACTGTGTACTAGATCTAGAAACAAACTATATTAGTACCCAATCTATAACAATATAAGACAAATAAGACAGGGAAACCTGTTTCCCCACTAACGTGTCTTCCAAGTGGCATGTGGGGCTTTATGTGTTTTTTTTTTTTTTTTTTTTTTGTCAAATGTTCTCTTTTGTGAGTACAGTACCAGACAAAGGCTACCAATTCTATTGGTGATTATAAGGATGCTTTGCTATAATTACTTATTTAATTTATGATAAAGTATTTTCCTTTATGTCAAAGTTCGGTTATATTTAATGTTAGTTATATTTATAATCTTTAAAGATGCACATATACCAAAATTTAACATTTTTGTACTAGAGGCCTTTGTACTAATGTCCTTATCTAGAGCTATTCCTCACATAAGGCTATGTACCTTAACTATATGATCTCGCCCCCCCCCCCTCCCCCATTTTTGGGTTTGGAACGAAGGGCAGTGCTGATGTGTGGTAACCTAATTTAACCTGCCCCACTGTTAAACTATACTACTATTATTATTATATATTCCGAAACTATCCCGGATATCATTTTTATGTCCACCTAAATATTTATGTATCACTTAACAATTCGTTCTTGCGCAATAACGCCCGCGAACATTCATTTTTGGCAATACGATCGGGCCACCCCTGACCCGTTATATTGCTGATGAAAATTACACTCAAATTTACTAATTTAGTAATGACTTAAGTAGCGAATAAGTCACAGGCAACTAGACCAAACCACGGACTATAACTTTATGATATTGGGAATCCTATTCATAACTTAACTTTTTCATACCCTTAAATGCCACACTTCCTCTGCTTCTTTGTATGTGGTTGTTTTTTATAAGTAGCAACTGTAGTGAGTAACTTTTTAGTTAGTTCTAGATTTCCAACCGTGAGGATTGAGTGTCACTTAACTTATACATGTAGTACCTACGTATCATTCATATTTCATTTAATATCATAATAATATGTTTTGCGCCCTCGCCTACCCACTTGGGATCTGGCGTGGTCTTATAATTATTAATAAATAAATAATATCAAGTTCCCTAAGACTAAGGTTATTGCTGATACTACCTAATATTTATCATACCTGTGATAAAAATATACTTATGATTATTCTTGTTTAAGATAATCTATACTTTTAAATATTGTAACTCAATATTTCATCAACTTCATCAACAATTTTTAAATAGGTATTATTATTAAGTCATTTGCATGACTTTATTTTCTTTTTATATATAGATACATTAATAAGATACATGTAACATGTGGATGTAATAATTTAAATGTAACAATATGAAAAATGCAAATTTTTTGTATGACATTTCCAATTCAATACTTTTACACTGAACCACCTTTAAATAAATTACAGCATGTATAGTGCTCTAAAACCACCTGTTTCCATAATAGTAGCAGGTTGTGTTTGTGTCATATCTCCGATATCCTAACTGTACCAGAAACATCACTGGTGCTCAATATAAATCTGCACATTCAAAACTAAACACCAACCTATTTTTTATAGTTATTAATTACTTGAATAATTTTATTTGATTATATATTATTAATTGATTAAAATATTATCAAACAAAAGTACAATAAAAACATCTAATTCTTCAATTCATGAATTGATGTATAATCTTTCCTCTGTGTGTCTCAAATTTCTAATGTATTAATTACACTATAAATGATGCAGGACGCAACCAAAAACCAAAACTATTGGACTCATTACCCAATAGAAAGCTGAATAGCTCCTAATAAATTTTTTATTAGTATATTTAATATGACTCTAATGTCTATTATTAGCATTGAGTTTCTTTGTGGGATAAGGATTATAGCACAGTTGTGATCATCCATCTTTAATTAAATTCTAATGAGAATGGCTATAAATTGTATATCAATTATTAAAAATTATGTTTCTAATAATAATGTTTCTATACATAATGTTAAATATATGTAGGACCAGATTTATTTAACCTTCACTTGTCTGGATTACTTGCAGTATTTGCACAAAACCCATAAAGTTATGTTTGCCGTTGAAGGCAGACAGACACACATTTTTATTAGTGTCATAGATACATTGTTACATACCAAAGTCAGTGAATACCTTTAGCCTCCAATATTATGGTTTATTTGTAACAGCCATGTTGTATTCCTGAATGTTTAACTGATTTTTTCAGTAACATAAAAAAAAACAAAACAAGCCTTTATGTAAAAAGCCTAGCAAGCTTTTCTTACCTCACATTCTCTGGTAGGAGACTTCCAATGTCCATTGTGATTTGTTTTTGGTGGGCTGATAGGTACACTGTAGGTACATTTATACATACATTTGTGGATAGATGTACATTTTTACACACCGGATGAGGATTGTTGTTCCATATTGGTTACAACACTGGTGGTTTCTTGAAATTTAAACTACTGCTTATGAATAGCTAGTTATAATTCCATCTTGGTACTCCACTATATTAACCTTATTTAATACAAAATATATACTGCTGACCACAAAGGTTCTTATCCCAATCAATGTTTCATGACTGTATTGTTAGGACTCATCTTCCCTGGCTACCCTGCAAGGGGTCTGGGCTGATAATATTGATAATTATTAGTTTTATGTTAACTGGATAGACCAGGTATTTTATATTATATTTTAAGGATGTATGTGTGTAACACAAATTATTGTACAACTTGCCTGTCTCAGCATCGGTAGACTGTGATATTATATTTGGAATATTTCCACAATTCTGTTGCTTGTCAGTTATAACAGGCATTGTTATAAGTAGAGACTACTTTGGCTCATCTGTTTATAAACCCTGTTCAGGGATAAATATTGCAAGGTTTACCTTTTTAATACAAGTGCTCATAATATTGCACAATTCTTTGTGTAATAAGCTCCACTTTGGGCTATTTTAGGATTATTATACAAGTATGTCTAATAATGAAATCAATGCAAAACATTATGTTTCTGCAAAGGGGTGGCTTATGTTATTAATAATGTATTGTTATTCATAAATTCATAAACAATGTCCCTTTAGTTACCCTTTCAGAAAGTCTCCTTTAGGAGATATAATATCACAAATTGCTTATAGTTTATAGCAATAGTCTTTGTATTTACTGTTTAAGGTATGTATGTTGGGTAACATTTTAGTTTCTTACCATTGTAGAAATGTGAACTGCACAGGAGCACCTCATGGGTGAAACCTATGAGTAGTATGACCTTCAGCACATATCTCGTATGGGCCCCAAGTCTTGCGGATCACGCCGATGCATCTCGTACACCGCTCGTGTCCTTGAATTACCGTTAAGTCTTGCGGACCACGTCGATGCATCTCGTACATCGCCCGTGTCCTTAAATTGGCATCGATCCTTAACAATCATTATTGATTAATGTCCCCGCTAATTTCTCTCATTAGAGGTTTTACCTTGCCAATTTATAGACGGTTAATAATTGTTTGCAGGTATATTGCGTGTTAAACTGTTTTTACACGAAGAGGGACATGAGACTTCGTAAGTTTACTTTTCGAGTGAAGACTTTACTTTATAATAAAACTCACGTCTCCAAATATTCGATATTATTATACATAAACATGTTAAGCTGAAAACGCCACAATTAAACAACTATCAGTTGATCTTTTTGGAATGTACTTTTTTGTCAAGACTTAAATTATTTCTGAATTTGCCTATACGATGTTTTAAATTTATTTCACAACATCACTTGAGTATATAAAAACCTTTTGTTATATAATTTCACTGCTACGATTATTTGATTAAATTAAATGTCGACCAAAACTTTATTACAAGGCATCGGCTGCCACGCTAAAAGAAAGAATGGTCGCAGAGGTTATGTCCACAGATACCATAGAGGAGGCGTTGACGTTTCTAAAAAATTTAGCGGCTTGCCAAGCGAGTAGAGAGAGCTGCATGTTTATATCGAGAACGAAGGACACAGTATAATAGTACTAACGAATGCCCATTTGTTGTCCTAGCAACCGCACCAGACTATTACGCTATCCAGGGACGGATGCGTGAGCAGGACGGCCGGATGTTGTCGCCGGCAAAATTCGGAGTCACGTTTTTTAAATACTGGCAACACTGCAAAACGTCGCCATCTTGAAACCGCCATGTTGGATGATCGTCGGTTGTCGACGATCTCTGGGCATTCCGTTTTGATCCAGCAACAAGGAGGGTTATCGTGAGAACTCCGTTGAGTAAGATCTACCCTCAGTCATTTAAATTATAGTTGTGGTGATAATTGTAATAAGTGGGGTCAGAATCTAATAATTTGTTAAATGATTAAAATGTATCTTATTTACTTGCCATTTTATATTCTATAAACGAATAAAAATATCTAAAGGTATATTCCCTGTGTATATGTCACTGTTAAGTGAATATTGGTGGTGTTGAACTGAATGCTCTTTATAAACACAAGAAAAAAAAAAGAACTACTTTTTGCTGGAGGCACCGGTACGCTTACTTTTCGGTGCAGGTGCCGGTACTTTGGCAGCTGCCGCAGAAGATGTTGGCATATCAGGCACCGGGATTTCCTCAAGCTCGGCTAGCGTGCTGATGCGATGCCGCACACCATCACCGTCCACAACGAAGACAGATCCGTCGCGAGTCCAACATTTAGAGACTCCAAATTTTTGACGAGCCGCCATAAAGGTAGCATGCCGAGTTTTAGTCAAAAACTCAGACATTGTGAGGCCCGAACCCTTCAAATTCTTTTTTGCATACCATAATTTATTTTTGAGTGATATGTCACGAACCTTTAACAAGATTGGCCTGGGTTTGTTGGTTGATGATGAACGGCCCATCCGATGACACCGTATGATGTCCCCCGATGTAAACTCTGGCACACTTAGATTGTTTGCCACTGTTCTAGCAACTGTTGCCGACACATCCTCATTACTCTTCTCGGGCAGGCCATGAAGAAGAAGAATCTTGCGACGGCTTCTCATTTCCAAACCATCACATTGGTGCATTAACAAGGCTACTTGGTCTTGTAGACACTGAAGAGCAGTCATGATGAATGTGCGAAAGGCTGTAAAGTCAGCTGCCAAGTGGGCAATGGTATTGGAGGGCACTGCAGCTTGAAGCTCACCTTGATAAGAATCCATCTTCTGGACGAACATATTTTGAAGCTTCAAAATGGAATCTTGGATGGCATCCATGTTGTAAATAAGTGTGTGTGTTGTACTTACTGTGATGAGACAATGAATAGCTAGATAGAAAATGGTTCTACAATAAGGAAAATACTCCGGCAGGTACTGTGCAATTTAGATTTTAAATGCTCATATCAACAACTTTATTATAATTTGATTAACTATTTTAAAATAAATTATTTTACTGAGCATACAATGTATTCCTGTTTATTTCGCTACTACCCCCGAACTTTTCTTGTATATGTATAATATATTTTTAATGAATTGAAAGTGACGCCTGGCAACACCACACCTTTCTAATCTGCTAGGTATCTAGTAACTATTATTTAATCTGTAATTCTGTAATGGCAATCGAGCCTCTAAGCAAAAACACGAGTGATGGGTGTTTTATGATTTTCTTGGATCCTGCGGAAACTACTTATCCAAAGAAACAGGTTTGCATACGCCAGCGGGTTCAAAGTAAGTTGTCAGTGCGACAAGTCGCATGGCACCAATGCACGTCCAAAAATGATGTATTTCAATGGTCTTTTATCTGTGCCGCTTCACTACACATTGGAATACAAAATAACGACACTTTTTTATATTTAAACACATTTAATAATAACAAATTAAAAACATTAAAATAGATCAACCATGATTTTCATTCAACCACGCCTCACAGAATCGACTATAGTACATTCGTTTTGATTTTAGAGTGTAAACGTATTCATTCCGTCAGTTATTTTACACGCAGATGTCAACTCAGCCATTTGTCAAAATAAAACCTTGTAGCCAGTAAGTACCTAAAGTAAAAAGTAGAAAAGAAACTATTATCTATCAGTCCTTTTCACGGTGTTGTAGTTTATAAAAATGATATAAAAAAGATTTGTGCAATACCACAAGTGTTCAATACATTTCAATGGATTCTGCGGTCAACTCAACACCTTAACACCTTTCAAATTTACCGGTCGTGCGCTGTGCGCCAACTCATTTCGAAGAAGTGAGTTAACACATCCGGCGCAGTGAACTGAGTTGGCGCAACTGCGCGGCGCAGCGCAGTGTTACCCATGTCTACGGTGTAGCGTCAACCTTGGCACAGTGGAACAGTTGAGTATACTCCTTAGTACACACGGAGGTTCTTTGGACCTTCGTTCAATAGCCTTGTGCAAGATCCAATGTGGTAAAATAGAATTTCCCTGATAACAACCTAACCAGATGGTCGATATGTAGCAATGGAAAACGGTCTTTGACAGTGATAGCATTGAGAGCACGATAATCTACACACAGTCTATAATCGCCGTTCTTTTTGCGCACCCGAACTTGCGTATGCAGAGCTAGAATCTCAAATAATATCAGCGTCTAAAAGATCCTGTACTTTTTCGTCCACAATTTGCCTCTCTTTATATGATAATCTATAGGGCTTAAAATAAACTGGATTATTAGTTGTCGTTTCAATAGACATCTCCATAAGTTAACAACAACCTAAATCACTAAGATCTTGTGTAAATAAAGTCGAATATTGCTGTAACAACTCAAGTAATTGTTCATGCTCCGAATTGTTAATATTCCCTATGTCTATCTCCGAAAAATCAACTGTGTCGAAGTAGTCTCGCCAATATTCATTACAAATGACTCATTACACATTTCCGCTCGAGCTTTTAACCGTCCCTTTTGCCATACAATACGAACATGCCCAAAATTGATTACCTTTAAAGTATCTAGTAGCAGAAACTACTGTCCCAGGTATAAAATAGGACTATTTTGAATTATAAACAGGCAACGTTACTAATGTAAAGCAAGAATTACAGCAAGTGACTTTAATGTTAGTTTCACTACGTGGACATAAAACAACATCATTCGCCAATCGCAGCTCGTATTTTCGCGGCTCCTCAAACTCAATATTTAACAAGTCGCTTATTATTCCATTATTATTTATTAAAGTGACACTGTTGGATGTCATTACCAAACTAACATGTGGTTGATTAATTATTGGTTGCCCTATAATGAATTCTATATCCCCTATTTGTTGATTAGTAACCTCGGCAGTGCCAGCTATGTGTAAGTCATCTACGTGCACTGTAAGGTTAACCCTACCAAAAGAAGGCATAAAGCTACCACAGAAACCATGCAAAGTTATAAAAGATCTTTCAACCGGTAACAATAATCGGCGAGCAATATTCACAGTGATTACATTAACTTTGCTTCCAGTATTTATAAATGCACAAACTTTGCAACCATTTATAAAAACTATTTTCTTATAACAATCTACCCTTATATCTAAAGTTTTAAAATTGTACATCACTGTGAGAGCCGCGTTGCTCCAACAGCTTGTGGCTTCGTGACCTCGACGGTGGCAGTTGGAGCAGGTAAGCAGGCTTAGGCGCTCCACATCGCTGTTGCGAATGCCAGGTCTCGGTCCTGGAGCGAGCTCCTAGAGGGACTAGACAGGGATCCATGGGGGCGCCCCTACAGGGCGGTGCTGGGCAAGCTTCGCCCATGGGTGCCCCCCCTGACGGAGACCCTAGATTCCGGACTGCTGCGTCGGGTTATCGACGCACTATTCCCGACAGTCCGGGACAGTCCCTCAGTCCCCCCGATGGAGTCGTCGGCCCTTTACACCGACGAGTTGGGAGTGACCGAACACGAGCTGGACCGAGCCGTCAGCCGCTTGCGCACTCGTAACACCGCGCCCGGCCCCGACGGTATACCGGGGCGGGTGTGGGTGATCGCTCTGGTCGCCCTGGGGGACAGGCTGAGGTGGTTGTTCAACAGCTGCCTCCGATATGCCAAGTTCCCCACGGCCTGGAAGGAGGCTCGCCTGGTCCTCTTGAAGAAGGAAGGCAGGACCGCAGACTCTCCCTCTGCGTACCGTCCGATATGCCTGCTGGACGAGTGCGGCAAGTTGTTCGAGAGGATTCTTGCCGCCCGTCTTAGCGGGCATCTGTCGCGCGTCGGTCCCGACCTGGCTGATAGCCAGTACGGCTTCCGCCAGGGGCGCTCGACGGTGGACGCGATCCTTCGCGTCCGCTCCCTGTCGGCCGTATCCCGGGGCGGGATGGCGTTGGCGATAAGTCTCGACATCGTCAACGCCTTTAACTCCCTGCCCTGGGACGCGATCCGGCGGGCGCTAGAACATCATCGCGTCCCCCCGTACCTGCAAGCCGTGGTCGGCGACTACGTGACAGGTACATCCAGTACACAGGATGGTACACTAAACTGGTGGGAGGTGTCTTGCGGGGTTCCGCAGGGGTCCGTGTTGGGCCCCCTTTTATAGAACCTCGCCTACGATGCGGTCCTGCGTGTCGATCTCCCCCCCCCCCCCCCCGGCGTCAGTGTCGTCTGTTACGGTGACGATACTCTAATAATCTCGCTCGCCGAGCTTGGGGCAGAGGTCGTCGTTGCCAAGATCCGCGAGTTGGGCTGGCAGATAGCGCCTAATAAGACCGAGGCGCTATGGTTCCGTAATCTGCCTAGGAGCAGGGAACCGCCCGACTCGTGGGTTCACGTCGGAGATTCGCCAGTCCAGGTGGGGCGGTACCTAAAGTACTTTGGCCTTACCCTGGACAGTCGCTGGGGCTTCGAAGAGCATTTCGAGCGTCTTGTCCCCCGAGTCGAAAGTGTAGTGGGTGCCATGCATAGACTGCTACCCAACCTCGGGGGACCGTCTGAGGAGGTACGCCGCCTCTACGGGGGGGTTGTGCGATCGGTGGCTCTCTATGGGGCGCCTGTATGGTCACACCGACTGTCGGGCGTCCGGCGCTGCAGGACCAAAATCTATAGTCTGCAGCGCAAGATGGCCAACCGCATCGCACGAGGATACCGGACCGTATCCTTCGAGGCGGCAACCCTCTTGGCACGATTTCCGCCGTTCGACATCCTGGCGGACATGGACGCGAGGATCTACGACCGAACTCGCGTCGTCCGCCAAAGCGACGAATGCGTGCCCGCGCTCGAAATCAGACGGCAGGAACGACGACGCGCTCTGGAGGAGTGGCGCGCGAGACTCAGTTAGGAGCACATCGCGCGCAAGCGCGTCGTTCAAGCCATCCTGCCGTCCTTTGAAGCCTGGCAACAGCGGAGAAGTGGGCGAATCTCCTACAGGCTTACTCAGATAATCACCGGTCACGGCTGTTTCGGTGATTATCTGAGCAAGATCGGAGGCGAGGCGACGGCGACCTGTCACCATTGTGGTGGGGACCGGGGTTCCGCAGAACACACGCTCGTTGAGTGCCCAGCATGGGCCTCCGAGCGGCGGATCCTGGTCGACCGGATCGGACCGGACCTCTCCCTGCCGGCAGTAGTAGCGGCTATGTTGGCAGGGGAATCGGCGTGGGGGGCCATATCCTCCTTCTGTGAGACTGTGATGTCCCAGAAGGAGGAGGCCGAGCGGGATCGGAAGAGGGCCGAACCCGCCCGGCGAAGGCGACGGCGGGTTCGGCCGAGCGGGATCGGCAACATCTGGCGGGGGACCCCCCTGCACCAAAATCCGCAGGGGGGCCCTTGGGGTCGTGGGAGGTTGGGGCGGGGTCCTAATCGTCCTTCACGCGCGACCCCGAGGAGGACGGCGGCGTGGGGTGGCCCATGCCGCCGCATGCGACGGTGCAGGGGGGAGCGGATCCAAAGCCTCCCCCCCGAAGGCAGGCTCTTCGAAGCACGACACAGAGGGGCACCGGTGCGTTCCTAACGGAGATCCCGGAGCCCTTCCCCGAAGTGTCAATGCCGGCCACCGTGGGGTTTTAGTCGGTAAGGGTCCGACATGCCCCGCCAGCTACCCCCGAGGCTGGCGGAAGTCCATGAGGTTTTCCCCACGTAAAAAAAAAAAAAAACCAGGTGGTGAACCACCGTACCTAATCCGGTGCAGTGCACCGGATTCTACCTTGCGGTAGTTCTCCAATGTGGAGAAGTACCCATAGTACAGGTCCTCGGCAGAATTGCACCTGAAAGCTTTAGCATTGAGTCTTAATTAATAATATAATAATAATAATAATAAAGCGTTTATTTCTCCTCACATTGTGTATGTACAGGGTAATAATATAAGTAAGGTAAGAATTTTTATAATATCATAATAAATGAATGTGAGGAGCTGGTGTCTGAGTTAGGCCAAGGCCTGTATTACAGATCACCAGGACCCCACCCCATGGACACAGATTAGGTACATTATCTTACACAATAACAACATATTACAGTTATATAGCCTGTTAACCATCATGTGAGTGTGTTCGTGTGTGTGTGTGTGTGTGTGTGTGTGTGTGTGTGTGTGTGTGAGAGTGTGTGAGTGTGGGTGTCTGTGTATGTGCATATTTGGCAATTCATTGGTCACTACTGTGAATTATGCAAGAGACTTTCGGTAAATGCGTAGTCTAGACTCAACAACCATCTTGTTACCATTAATTTGCAAGTATAATTTGAAGATGCGTATATAGAAAGCACCCGATTTATTTTATTATAAAGATTGCAGCCCTGGTAACAAAAAAAGCGGTGAGAGAAACTAGTTTTTAAGTTTGGGAGTGTACACACCCTATCTTTACGTCGTGCGTTGATAGAGATAGTCGGGTCATAATTTAGCGTGGAGTGTTGTAGGAGGACCGTGTGTAGAACAAATAGTTGACGAACAGTCAGGACCTCCCATCGCTTATAGAGGTCAGTAGTGGAATGGTGAAAAGGTAGCTTATGGCCTACTTTTAAAATTGCTCTCTGAGCTCTTTCAATTTCCAGAAAGTGTGTTTTTGTGCTCCCTCCCCAGGCAGTAATGCAATACGTAAGAAGCGTTTGACACAGCGCGAAGTAAATGGACTTCATCATCTCTCTAGTGGTTACTGGTCGCAATGATTTAAAGACAACTATGAGTTTGCGCAACCTTGCTGAAAGGAAGTCGATGTGTTCTTGAAAATTTAGCCTTTTGTCTATAATTACACCCAGGTATTTTATGGATTCTACATTTTCAAGATGGGGGCATGAACAATTTATGTCAGTAGGATTTCCACAGCAGTGTGATTTTATATTAAGTGGGGCGTCCACAACGTCAGTGTTTTTCAAACAGAATGTTACAAGTTTGGTTTTGTTAACATTTAACGTCAACATATTATTATTGAGCCAGTCTACAACCCTATTAAATCCTTTTTGAGCATTCTCAAAAGCTTCCATCCAAGAACAACCACTAAAAAGTAAGGCTGTGTCGTCAGCAAAGGTTATAATTTTAGCGTTTTCGAGGTCTAGATGACAGAGATCGTTTATATACGTCAAAAATAGGGTTGGGCCCAGTATACTTCCTTGTGGCACTCCAAGACTGATAGAGACCTCTTCACTGATATAGTCGTCGATTTTAACAGATTGCGTACGATTTTTTAAATAATCTTCAAAAAGTTTTAATTGAAGTCCCCTGATCCCCAGAGATTCTAATTTTTTTAATAAAATAAAATTCAGTTGGTAATCCCCTTATTATGCACGAAATCGCGCCTTCATTTCCAATTCCACATTTCTTCAATAAAGCTAATTTTTCATGGAAGTAGGTAGTCACAGATTCATCATTCGTTTTTTTTCTTGCCAACATTTCTTCTAAACGGTCGACGTAATCTACCGCCATTGGAAACGCCCGTTGAAGTCCCGTTTTCCATTCGCTCCATGTCATATCATAATTGTCCAAATTTTTATACCACTCCCTTGCAGACCCGCGTAATATCATGTTCATTATATACGCCTTATCTGCGTCGCTCCAATCATATATCTGCGACAGCTGATCAATTTTATTCAGCCACGCTCTCACTGTTAACGACTTGGACCCGGGGCAAAATTTAGGTATTAATTCAGGGTCCACGTGGCTGGTTTTCCTCCTCTTATCATTCAAGTTCGAAAAAAAAAAAATTAACATATTTTCACCTACCTCCGTGTCTTCTTTATTGGATTTTTGAGATTTTCGCTTACCAAGGCCATAAATATAGGGGCCTAAACTCTCCATTGTTATTAGGCAGGCGTAGCGCCGTTCTATCCCACTTCTGATATATTAACCTCGGAACCGGATGGATGTAGAAAGAAGACGGCAGGGATTTTGGCTAAATGGTTTTAATTTACACACACACAGTATAACTGACAATCAGTAAAATCACCAAAAGCAATCGTTCGTATATCTGCGTTACAATTCAAAATCCTATTATATACCTCCTGTACAAACAAAACGAATTTATACAGCCAACCTATCTGATTGGCGGACTATTATACCACCAATACAATTAAGTGTTATAAAAATAAAATTTATGAGCATCTCACTTGATATAGTCTATTTTAGAAACTATATTCCTAGGAACAATTTTAAGAGAGAATAAGAACTATGAGTAGATAGAACTGTTACTGCTTTGTATATTTAAACAAAAGGAATATGAGTGTAAACATAACAAACTTAATTTATCCTACGTGATTAAGGTCAATATAAATATAATATTTAATTACATTGTGCGAAAAATGCATAAGGCATGAATTTTAAGTATCAGAAAAACACTCAATTATTAATCAATGGTTTGAAATAATCCCAATTCCTATCAATTACGAACTAATCACATAAACGAATAAATCGTACCAATAGATGTTGTTCTACGCTTAATAAAAACATTTCAACAACAGATGTCGCTACTACACGTTTAGATTAACATTAGTAATTGGTAATATAATTGGTTGTAGCACTTAATTATTAAAAAACAACATATCTACCGCTTCCTGGTCACCTTTCTGTGTTCTCAATTAGCTGCCTGCCTCGTTGGTCTAGTGGCAAAGCGCATCGCTTTGTGATCACGAGGTCCTGGGTTCAAATTTTAGGTCGGACAAATGTAGTTTATCTAACGAAAACTTCCCAGTATTAGTCCAGTATGATGATTTTTTTATCAATAAGCTGATAGCTATCTGCTCATACTTGATCAGTATTTAACTGTAAATGCAAGATAGTAATTATTTACTTCATGGACCACTACGGAAAGAAGCTGTGGGATATAGAGGGATATCTACAAAGACCTCTGTTTTATTATTTGGCACGTCTGTTTCTCATAGCAAAGTAAGATAACCTATCCTACCTACAATGATACCTATTGATAAAGGCATTGTGGTATGCTCCCTGTACAAGTGTAAAGTGTAGGCAACGAGAGAGAAAGGATGTTAAAAAAAATACAGTCACGCCGATATTTCTTAAGCGATAGTGTAGTGTGTACACGCACTGCACTTATCGCCAACGATGTTAGGTCCGGATGGTAGGTATACCCGGCAGTGTCGGCCTTGGGGGGTGACGAGCAGGGCAATCGCCCGATGCCTCGCGTAACGACCCGAGTAGAAAAAAGTTATTATTTAAAACTATTTATTTTAAACTTAGCTATTAGGTATAACAATAAATTTGTTTATATCATCTCGCCAGATCCCCTGTGGGGTAGGCAGAGAGTGCATAGTTCGAACAGGTTCTTTCCTTACAGAGCTCTCTGGCTGCCTCCACTTTCATAGTTCGTCTCATATACGCTCGCAGGTTACAAATACTGTGGGGGGCTTGCAAATAAAACTCCCGACTTCACAAATAAACAATGGACTGTATTCTTCTGATTTTCTTCTATATAAATTTACAATGATCTTCTATATTCTAATTCACAATGGTCTTCTATATTCTAATTCACAATGGTCTTCTATATTCTAATTCACAATGGTCTTCTATATTCTAATTCAAAATACTTTTTCACAGGATTCCGGCTAATTGTTTCCCCAGTTGCGACGTGCGGCGACGCGGCCGCGAAAGTGCGCTATTGATATCATCTTTTTAGGGGTCACAACTAGCAGGAGTTCTACGCCGACCGACCGGGCGCGGAGCCTACACGTCCCGGCCGCTTGCCACGTATTGCCATCTCTTTCCTAGTCTCATGTGCTAAACCTTATATACTACTAAATATATCTTACTTACTAAATATGCCTATTTATTATACATTTCTATATACAAGAGCCATGAGAGAATTCTGATTTGCTGTTCGTCCGCTACAATTCTCCCCCCGGCGTAGTTCACGAGCCTTCCGATATCGGGAGGACGATCAGTCTCCTTACTGGCCTCCGGAAGACCCTCCCGCGAGTCCGCACCTCCGCGCTCCGCACTACGCCGTCAGGTCCCATATATGTCCGCTCTACTTGGCCCTTGGGCCACATTTCGTGGTAATAGTCGGTCCGCAATCACCACGACATCTCCTTCTTTTAGGTTCTCGGTTGCCCTGCGCACGTCGTTCCGCGGTGTTAACGTTGGCAGGTACTCATTCATCCAGCGAACCCAGAATAGGTGGGCCAGCGCCTGGGCCGCTCTCCATGTATTCCTATCGCCAGGTTCATTCGGTCCTACTAGGGGCAGTCCATCCGCGGTCCCTAATAAGAAGTGATTGGGGGTAAGCGCCTCCGGTTCATCGGGGCTCACCGGTACGTGAGTCAGCGGACGCGAGTTCACTTGCGCCACCATGGTCTGCAGGACCTCCTCCCGGGGTGCACGGTCGTTGAGCACCATCGTCAGTGCCGTCTTCACGCTCCTTATCATTCTCTCCCACGCCCCACCTTGATTGGGCGCTTCCGGATCGATATGTCGCCAGCTGATTCGCTTCGTCTGTCCAAATCTTGATAACGCGGGCATCCATTCCCGGTACGCGGCGTCTAATTCGGCGTCTGATCCGCAAAAGTTTGTGCCGTTGTCCGATCAGAAAGTGCTCGGCCATCCTCTTCGCGCTGCCATCCTTCGCAGGGCCATGATGGCGGAGTCCGTACTGAGCGATGGAATGAGCTCCATATGTATTGCGCGCCTTACCATGCAGGTGAATAGCATTCCCCCACCTCTTCTCTCGACGGTCACCCACATCGGGCCGAAGCAGTCTAGACCACACTTCGAGAAGGGTCTGGTTCTCGCGTGTAGTCGTGCGCTGGGTAAGTCCTTTGACCGGTATCACGGGGGCGATTTTCCTTATTCTGTACTTTACGCACTGTCGGAGGGTCGATCGAACTGTCGGACGCAGTCGTAGTATCCAATATCTTTCGCGCAGAATGTTCACTATGTACTCCCGCCCAGCGTGATGCGCCTTCTCGTGTTCTCGTCGCACGATCAGTTTCACCAGCGGGTGTGTTCCATCCAGGATCGGTGGGTTCTTATACGCCTCCGGCACTTTATGCGGCCTTGCAGGCGTAATACTCCGTCGTCTCCGATCGTGGGGTCCAACTTGAAGGGCCGACTCTGTCGGTCGACACTTTCTCCTTTCTGTATCCTAGCTATTTCCGCCGGAAAGCTCTATCGTTGCGCTTCCTGGATAAGCGCGCGTTCGGCGCGTTCCACTAGCTCGGTTCCCATTGTTACGTCGAGTCGTCTACATTTCTCCACGAACAACATCACGTAAGCCAGCGCGCGGACCGCTCGCTCGTATTTCGAGAAGCGACTGAGGTCCACTAAGGGCACGGGCTGATCGGCGTGTGTTATTGCGCATGCCGTTTCTTCGGGCGCATCTTCCATGACCTCCTGTGGCCACTCCTTTCGCTCGTACCGGAGGAATGAGGGTCCCGTGAACCATCTATCTTGGCTCCTAAGGTCGGTGTGTCCAGCGCGCGTGGCATCGTCCGCGACGTTGTGTCGAGTAGGTATCCATCGCCACTGTTCGACTCGTGTTAACTCGGCGATCTCACTCAGACGGTGCGCCACGAACGGTGGATAACGAGCCTAATCTAATCTCTAATCGACCACAGCACCGTTTTTCAATCGCTCCAGAATACGACATCGTGCGCCTCATACGAATGTCCCGCAACAATGTCGGCGGCGAGTCGGGCGCCTATCAGACTGGCTTGTAGCTCTAATCGCGGAATCGTTTGCGTCTTCAGCGGGGCCACCTTGGCCTTCTCCGCGCATCACACTTATTGTTCCGTCGGCATGCTCATTTCTCCAATATGCGGCGGCGGCGTACGCTTGTTCACTCGCATCACAGAATACATGTAACTGACGATTTATCTCCTCGTCGTAATCGTCGTAACATCTCGGTAGTCGGAGCGCGGCTACTCCTTGCAGACTCTGTTGCCATTCTCTAAAGGCGGTCGCCTCCTCCTCTGGCAGCGGGTCGTCCCAGCCGGTCTTTCTACGCCAGAGTTGTTGTAATATTATCTTTGCTGTCACGGTGTTCGGACTTAACAGTCCCAGGGGATCGAATAACAACATCACGGCACCCAACGCCTCTCTCTTAGTCGGCGATCGCTCTCCGCCGCGTACGTCTTCCGGCACGCGGCTCATCGCAGTGTTGAATGCCAGCTCGTCCGTGCCGTCGATCCACAGCACGCCTAGGGTCTTTTCATACAGACGAGCGTTCCCTCCTAGTTCTTTAGGCCACTTTGCCCGGTCTTCGTCCGCTACACGTTCCAGCAAACGCGGGCAGTTCGAGTTCCACGCCGCCAACGAGAATCCGGCGCTCGCGTGTACCTCTCTGACCTGTTTAATAGCTTCCGCAGCCTTTTCTTCCGTGCGGAAGCTCTCGACCCAGTCATCCATATAATGACTCCTCGTGATGGATTCGTAGGCTCGTGGATGGGTCTCCTTATGACGGGTCGCGTTGGCGTCTCTCACACTGTGGGCGATGAATGGCGAACTCTTCGCCCCGAATATCATGGATTTCATCGCGTACTTCTGGGGCGGCCCGGTTCGCCGGTCACCGCGCCAGAGGAAATGTTGCGCCGCCGTATCTTCCTGCCGTATCCGTATCTGCAGGAACATCTCTCTGATATCGGCGGTTACCGCCACTTTGTTTTCTCGAAATCGGAACATCACTTTTGGGAGCGACTGCAGCAGGTCCGGTCCTTCTAGTAGTGCATCGTTCAGGCACACGCCGATCGCTCGAGCCGCTGCGTCAAACACCATCCTTACATTCCCCGGCTTGTTCGGATTTGCCACGGCAAAATGGGGTAAATACCACAACCGGTTGTCGTTATCGTGGTTCTCCCGGCACTCTATTGCGTATCCTTTCTTTAATAGTCCTTCCACCTGTGCCGTATACGAGTCACGAAATTCGGGCGACTTATCCATCTTTCTTTCAATCCCCGTCAGCCGGCGCATCGCCGAGTCGTAGCTGGGCGGCAGGCTAACATCGTCGTGTACCCACGGCAGTCCGACCTCATACCTATTCTCCGAGGTGTATCTGAGCGTCTGTTGGAACATCTGCAGGGCACGTTCTTCGCTCGCGACCGGTTTTCGCTTGGCCGCGATTCCTAGTGAGTCGATCCTGAAGTGTACCTCCACCAGCTCGGCCAACCTGCCACAGGCGACGTCCTGCTGTGTACCCTCTCGTCGTCTCACCTCCTAAGTAGTGCGCACACATAGTACCGTCTCGTCCTCCAACGTTACTATGCTACGGGAAGCGGAGCCGTGCACGACCCAACCCAGGCGCGTGAGCTACGCGGCCGGTTCGGTCCTCTTACCAGTGAGCAGCCGGCGGGTGACTATCAGTGGCCAGTTGTCGGCGCCGATGAGTATCCGCGGTTGCGCGTCCTTGTAGCACAGCTCTTCTCCTTTCAACGCACGCAGGTGCTTCCCTTCAACCTGATGCCTCGCAATCGTTTGCTTCCCTAGCCTCAGGTTCTCGACAGTACGCGCTCTTATCGTGTGGCACTCCGGTTGGCTTCGGCCCCGTATAGTGAGATTCACCACTTGACTGTGCGGTTCCCATTGACTCGACGTTACTCCGTGCAGGTTCAGTTCCCTGGTGGGTCCGTTCGCGCCCACCAGCCTGGCCACTTTCTCGTCAACTAACGTTATCGTAGAACCTTCATCCAACAACGCGTATGTCTCCATTTGATTTCCGTTCGATCCTTCCACTATGACCGGACATACTTTCAGTAACACCTGATCGTTTGCGCTCGCCGCGACCGCGTTTACATTTCCTTCCTCCGCGGGCGGGGTGACTATCGTTTTCTCTCTCTGCGAGTGTAGGAGGGCGTGGCTCGACTGGCAGTCCTCTGTCCCGCACCTTTTCGCCTTACATCTCGCTCTACGGTGCTTGCTGTTAAGACAGAGAAAGCATATCCCCGTCTCTCTCGCCCAATCCCATCGTTCGTTCACGGGCATCTTCTTCAGCTTTCCGCACTCATATGTATTATGCCGGGCTCCACAACAGTAGCACTCGACGCTTTTCTTCGCGTCGTCCGCGATCGGCGGACTTTCCGTAGCTACGTACACCGGCATCGCCTTTGGTTTATTCTCCGCGCGTCTGTTTAGTACGGGCGGTTTCGCGCGAGCCGCGTTTCGCACGGGCGGCCCCGCTTGTTGCGTAGACACCGACGCCGGCGCGGTTGAGTATGAATCCTTCACCGCGCGGTCGGCCTCTCCCATGAGGAAGCGGGACAGCGTCACTATCTCGGGCTCGTCCCGGCTCCCGTATTCCTCTGCGTAGTCATACCAACGCGCTCGCGTATGCGGGCTCACTGTTACGTATCGCGCCAACATCGGGTTCTGCAGATAACCCCTTTCGTCGATACACGAGATTACCTTGACTATGTTCTGTAGTCGGATCGCGAACGCGTTTAACTCTCCCGCTGACGGGCCCGGCCGAGGTAATCTCTTAATGTCCTCCATCGCTCGGTCTATGATGACCGCGGGCCGGCCGTAACATTGCTCCAGGGTCCTCATCATAGTCGACAGCTCAGCTGCTGTGTACAGAAGCGCGGACACTGACTCTCCCGCCTCTCCGCGCAGGCTCGTCCTTAGCCTCGCTAGATTCTCCGCCGGCGAGAATCCATACAGTGTCGATGACTCGCGCATCGCCGCCTTGAACGGTACCTAATCTCCGGGAGCGCCGCTGAACACCGGTAATTCCATCGTCTGTCGCGGCGGCGCTCGGCTCCGCATCATTCTCTCCAAGGCGTCCGCAAGTCTGTCTCTGCCTCGGTCCTTTGATCTCGCCGGTGTCGGTGACCGTGGGCGATCTCCCTGGGCGGTGGCCGCACGCCGCGGGGTCTGCACAACGATCGTGGCGCGTCTCTTCGGAGACTTCATTCGCGCGACGTCATTTTCGTTCTTCTCCTTCCCCCGTACAGGGGTATCTTTCAGCCATTCTGTGACTCTTTTCTCTGTTTCGCCCGCGTCGTCAGCGCCCTCGCTCTCTCTGTCGGTTTCTTGGTGTGGTAGGTGCGTGGTATGGTAATGGTAGCGATTTCCGCGTCGAGACGTTTCCTTATCAACGCCGCCTGTAATTGCAGCTCTTGCCTCCTGATCTCGGCAAGCTGCTCTTCTGCCTCCAATTCCGCTCTTCTTATCCTTTCCACGGCGCTCGCAGTCGATCGTTGCGAACGGACGGACGGGGCGCACGATCTTCTTTCTGTCGCGTCTACTACGCCGGCACTGTTCGGCGCGGGGTACGAAGACGGGACGGCGGTCGTCGGTAGTTCGGCGACGACGGCCCTATCTATCGCGGCTTGGTCGGTCGTGTTGTGCGGTGGTGCGGTAGTAACGGACGCGGGTGCGGACGTTGACGCGGGGGGGTTGTTGAAGAATCGCGGCGTCATTTTCTCGTCGGCTGCTTGGCATCTTCGGCTCTTCAACGCCCCTAACACCCTAACGGCCCTACACAGCCCTAACAGACCTTCCAGAGGGCTCGGTTACACCAAGATACGCTCCGTCAGGGATGGAAATGGCAAGGGATCGGATAGGGGGGGGTGTCACTCGACAGAGGAGGGCAGGTGGACGATGGAGTGCTCGGTAGCCGGCTGGAATGTCCGACTACCATTGGCAGTGCCTACAGTCCGGCCCCGTTCTACGCAGCGCTCGTGCCGACGACACTGAGCTATTCAGCCGCTGGTGGCTGGTGGTTCTGCTCAAAGAAACCACACCGCTTCTCGGCGTTAGCAGCCGTCCCACACCGTTTAACACCGCAAGGTGGTTTTTTTTTTTTTAACGTAGCCCCACACTAGGATTTATTCCTGTATCGTGGGTGCGTTTACAAACATTTAAATTCACATACACAAATACCCAGACCGGAACAAATAATTGTGGATCACACAAAGATTTGTTCCGTGCGGGAATCGAACCCGCGACTATTAGACACAGTGGGCGGAGCGGCTTAAGCTCTTAACAACTGCGCTAAATCGTCCGTCTATCCGTCCGTCCGAGATTGATGCCGCGGCAAACCGCGAGTCTTCCACAAAGCCCCTTCTGGCCTCTTCTTTCTTGAGCCTTGAAACAAAGCCCCTTCTGGCCTCTTCTTTCTTGAGCCTTGAAACAAAGCCCCTTCTGGCCTCTTCTTTCTTGAGCCTTGAAACAAAGCCACTTCTAGCCTCTTCTTACTTGCAGTTTTCTTTTTCGCTCGATGCAGGACGTTTTATTATGTCCTGGTTCCTAGATCTTGCTGGTACTTGGCTCGATGCTGTGGTACGCAGGTCTTAAATCAAGATCGATAGACCAACAAACTAGGGGGACTTGCAAATAAAACTCCCGACTTCACAAATAAACAATGGACTGTATTCTTCTGATTTTCTTCTATATTAATTTACAATGATCTTCTATATTCTAATTCACAATGGTCTTCTATATTCTAATTCACAATGGTCTTCTATATTCTAATTCACAATGCTTTTTCACAGGATTCCGGGTAATTGTTTCCCCAGTTGCGACGTGCGGCGACGCGGCCGCGAAAGTGCGCTATTGATATCATCTTTTTAGGGGTCACAACTAGCGGGAGTCCCGGCCGCTCGCCACGTATTGCCATCTCTTTCCTAGTCTTATGTGCTAAACCTTATATAGTACTAAATATATCTTACTTACTAAATATTTTTTTTTTTTTTTTTTTTCTTTATTTAAAGAGTTTATTCGCTACTGCGAATATGCCACTCTGTAACAGACACAAATTAAGTTATATACTAAAAATAAGTCTTACTGCTAAGAGTCTATACAACCACAATGTACTATCCCTAAAACACTTCAGATCGTCTATTAGTCAGTGCCAACTTAACCATCCTGAGTATAGAGATCACTCCCTCAGACAGAGGATCTGAAAGAGAGATCTCACCACCCAGCTGCTTCCTGAGAACTTGATTGCGAACACATCTAGCTAAAATATGATACGTATCCTCATCCTCGTTGCAAACATCACAAAATGGTGAGCTGACTTTACGCATTAAATAAGCGAATTTATTCAAGGGCATGTGTCCAGACCTAAGTCGCATTAATAAGGTCAGATCACTTCTATTAAGGGTGCATTTATCAATCCATGGTTGAAAAGAAGGTTGAGATTGGATCGTTCGGTACCATATTCCTTTTTCTTTTGATCGTTGATCAAAATATTCTTTCCACTTTTCTGAAGATGATTTTTTCACGAATTGAATACGATCACAGTAGTGGGGACTAACTGAACAATCAATACCCTCATGGCATGCCTGTTTGGCCATTTTATCTGCCCATTCATTACCATCGATCCCAATGTGGGATGGTAGCCATTGTATAACTATTGCTTTCTCTTGGGAGATGAGTTTTAATATTGTCTTAATAATGACATAAGCAATTGGTCGACCTCTAAAAGTAGAAGTGCAGCGCAACAAATGTTGAATAGAACTCTTTGAGTCAGTGAAAATTACAAAATTCGAATGGTCAATAGATTCAATGTATGATAGTGCTTCTGAAATGGCTAAAAGTTCTGTCTGCATTATTGATACTCCTGAAACTATTTTAAATGTTGCACTGGTCCCTTTATGCTCGTCATAGAATGCGGCTCCGGAAATGTTGTTTTCCTTTGACCCGTCAGTGTAAATCTTATAGAAATCAGAATAATAGTCTAAGAGTTTAAAACATTTTTGTTTTAACACGGCAGCATCATAGGTGTTTTTAGCATTAGTGACGGAATCTATATTCGGTTTCAAAACGTCAGAGAGATCGACATCAGTAATCCATGTGTCAAAGGAAAACATTTCAAGCTGTTTACAAGTCCTAATAGACAGATTTTTGAATGCTTCGTGAGCTAAAACTAGGAGGGGCTTTTTCCTATTTCTTAGATGGCTACTAGTGTATCTTTTGAGCATCTTATCTAATAACTCAATAATGTTATTGGACTCCAACGATTTTGTTTTTATCCAGAATTTGCCCGCCAAAAACCATCTCCGAACATCTAGTGGTGGAAGACTAAGTTCACATTCCATCACATGCGTCGGTGTTGTTTTAATAAACCCTCCTATTACACGCATACATTGGTTTTGTAAAACATCCAGTCTATTCAAGTGTTTTTTAAAACTATCCTGATATAGAAAACTACCATAGTCTAACCGGCTTCTTATCGTTGCAATGTACAGGCGTCTCAAGTGTTTTTGATGCATTCCCCAACCTGATCCTGATAAAACTTTAAAGACATTAAGGAATTTTTGACATTTCTGTATGATCTCATTTAAGTGTTTATTCCATGTTAACGAACGATCCAACCACATACCTAAGTATTTAATATTATCGGCTGTTGACAGATTTCTGTTATCAACTTTAATTTTTATTGAGGAATTTAAATATTTACGACGTTTTGTGAACAAATATAATTTACTTTTCCCAGCAGAAATCTCAAGCCCTAATTTGCTTAATTCGTTGACAACTAAATCTAGCGATAGCTGAATATCTGTCTCGGCGCTTCTTAAGTCTGTGCTGGTCACATACAGGACGATGTCATCAGCGTACTGACCTATCACCACATCATTATGAGATATCTTACATATTTTATGAGTCGCAGCATTAAACAATAAGGGGGAGAGTGGGTCACCTTGCGCTAGCCCTCTTCCGGTATAACGGGATTTCAATGAGGTGCTGGTATTAATTCGCAAATATCTTTCTTTTAAGAAATTATACAAGTACGAACAAAGTTTTGAACCAATCTTCAACTCGTCCAGCAAAGTCAAAAGTTCGCTGATGTCAACGTTATTGTAAGCGTTATCGATATCTATAAAACAACACAGAGTGAAACAATCCTTAGTAAAACCGTATTGTACTTGAGACACAAGACTACTTAGATTATCTAAGCAAGATCGTGTTTTTCTAAAACCAACCATGTTGTTTGAAAATACGTTTTGTTTTTCCAAGAACCATTCTAAACGTTTGTTTAAAATTGAGTGTAACGTTTTACACAAACATGATATCAGTGATATCGGTCGAAGAGAGTTAAGAGAGTTAGGGTCACGGCCAGGCTTAGATATAGGGAATATACCGATAGTACGCCATTGTTTTGGGACGAACCCGTTGGCTAAAAAAAGATTGTACAATAAAATGAGAATTTCTTTTCCATTATTTGGTAAATTTTTGAGCATGGAGAAAGATATATCATCGCATCCGGGGGCCGTATCAGATGCCTTAATATTTTTATCTAACTCATGGCGACTAACTTCTTTTTCTAAAATAGTGTTATTGGATACAAATACTGGTGGTTTGACAGCAGCATAATCAGGAGTTAAACTGTAAAGAAGTTCACAGGCCCGAGTTTCGTCTACATGACTCTTTTGAGAATGATACCCTTTAAACCATTTCATTTGCCGCCACATGTCATTACAGGAGGCTGAATTATCTATTGAAGAACAAAAATTATACCAGGATTTATTTTTGGCGTTCCGAATCATTCTCTGAGCGTTACTGATTTTAGTTTGTAAGGTGGTCAAATTCCTTGGTGTGGGATTCCTTCTAAAACGAGCCAGCGCGAGACGACGTTCAGCTACCACTTTAGACAATTCTGTATTCCAATATATTTTTGGTTTAAAGTTACTAGTAGGGTTATTGTTAATTGTCACTATCGGTATATGAAGTTCTGCTGCTTTGTTTAAAGTTTCTACAAATCGATCATATGATTGTTGAAGATCGTCGGAAATAGTGAAAGCCGAGAATTGGTCCCGTAGATATAAGTGATACTGGTCCCAACTTGCTTTCTTAAAGTTTCTTTTCTTTATAGGATTTATATTCGCTGTGAGTTCGGTAGTAATCTTAATAATACAGTGATCACTTCCCAGTGTCTCATTAGTGACACTCCAACAGTGCCTTACCGCGAGGTCGCTTGAAAGAATAGATACATCAGGGGAAGATCTCTGCAGATTGCCGTTGACCCACTTGATTCTGGTAAAAGTTCCGTTGTTCATACACACAAGGTTGTAATTTAGAAGGGAGTCATATATCTGCACCCCCCGCGTATAATTTTTACATGACCAACTACTGTGATGTCCGTTTAAATCTCCCAGAAATAAGGCGTTTTTGTTGAACATGCCGAAGATATGATCCCAGTCTTGTTGAGTTGTTTGGACAGATGGGGGGCAGTATATACATACAATGTTATTAATTGGCCAACAGTTGAAAGTTTTTACACATATAACTTCTATTCCAGAGTTACGCCGTGTAACTTGAACTTCCTGAGCTTTTATCGAGTGATGGGTAATAATGGCTACACCTCCGTAGGCATCGTCTCTATCTTTACGGAACACATTATAACCACTCAGTCGGATGTTGGAATCCGGTTCAAGCCAGGTTTCGTTAATTATTATTATTATTTATTTATTTCAGATGTCAAGATCCATTACATAATATTATTATTATCATTATTATTAATACAATGCATTAGTCAGTAAATGAACCATGTTGCAGTGGTTCAAGTACTGACAGTCAAACCTCTCCGCCAATGCGTTAAGGATACTGTTGGGGCTGGCCCGCACCCTGCGCAGCAAGGACGTGCACCGCTTGCGCATGGTTGCAAAAAAGCAGTCCACGTGCGCCTCGGCGAACATTCCCGAAGCGCTACAAAAGCGAGGCAGCCCCAAAAGCACCCGGAACGCATTGTTATATTGGACACGTAAGGCGCCGTACTGTCCCCGCGAATAAGCGACCCACAGACTGCTCGCGTAGAAAGAAGTGCAAAATGCCCTGAATAAGGTTATTTTGACTCCCCTCGAACAGCGAGCGAATCTGCGGGCTATCATATTCGCACGAACAGACAACGCCCTACGTTCCTTTTCAATGTCAACATCGTCTTTCAAGTCCGAGGTTAACACATGACCTAGGTATTTAAATTTGTCGACTCTATTTAGGGGACACCCTTTTAATTTGATGGTCGGTATATTACCCAGACATCTGCCTCGGGCCTGAAAGACCATACACTCGCTTTTTCTCACGTTGTACAACAAGCCGTGATCGTCAGCGTACTTTTCGCAAATGCCAAGCAGCTTCGATAATCCACTCACTGAGGCGCTCAGCAGCACCATGTCATCAGCATAACTAATATTATTAAGGCATGCTCCTCCAATATGACAACCGACATGCGTACTGCTCAGCCTCTCAATCAGCGCATTTACATAGAGGTTGAAAAGTTTAGGTGAGGTTAGCCCCCCTTGCCTCACTCCGCACTCCAACCTATATGAGGTCGAATAGGCCCCCGCCCACCGAACAACGTTGACCTGATTCATGTACCAATATTTAAAAAGACGTATTAAATCCGCTGGCATTGATGTTTGTTGTAGTTTTTGCCACAAGATGTCATAACAAACCAGGTCAAACGCCCCCGATAAGTCGAGGAAGCAAGCAAAAATAGGCGTATTCCTATCGGTATAGTATTTGACAGTTTGCTTTAAACACAATATCGCCATTTCTGTGGAGAGACCTGACTTAAAACCAAATTGATTGTCGTGTACATGTATGTGTTTTTCAAGCTGAGTGTTAAGCAAACCGTCAAGTACTTTCGAGATAATAGTGGCCAGGGAGATGGGTCTATAATTGCTCCTGTCACTAATATCGCCAGTCCTATTCTTCACGACCGGGACAACCACAGTCTTGAGCATCTGCGAAGGTAAGTACGAGTGTCCCACACATAAGGAGTAGAACATCGCCAGCACTCGGGGCAGATGAGTACCTGCATATTTAAGGTGCTCAATGCTCAAGTCGTCATGGCCCGGAGACTTACCCTTCGACATAGATTTAATGACCTCTCTTACTTCTTTTGCCGAAAATCGGGCAATAACCTCCTGGCCACTACAACCAACGCTACATGCATGCTGTGATGGTCCCAGAGGCGATGTTATAGTAAAGTGCTCTTTAAACATCTCAGCTATGCCTACCAAGTCACTAGTCCCGTTGATACTCACAGGTAAACCCGGCTTACTATTTAATTTATTAGTCGATTTCCAAAAGTTTTTGAAATCGCGGCTGGAATGTTGCGAAGCCAAGATATCCATTTTGATTTGGTCTCTATTATTTTGACACCATTTCAAACGCGATTTAAAAATCCTGCGACTCGTCTGCATGTTATTCCAAATACATCCCTCCCGCGGCCTACCATTCCAAACCCATAACTCAAACTTTTGCCGGGCCTCTCTGTGCGCATCGCTCACATACCTGTTCCACCCTATAACCGGTTTCTTACGCGTATGAACACTCTGATTGTAACTCACACAAGCTGCCTGGCATAATACATTAATAATGTCATCATACATTTTGTCAATAATATTTCTGTGGTCCAAATTATTACAAACATAATCGCTACATGCACTTAATTCCATTGGAAAGTCAATTAATTTTAAATTACTGTTACAAAATTTTGTATAAATGTCAATTTGCTCCGGTTTTCTTTCCCCCCAACGAATTTTATTATTACGTCGGGTTTTATTAGTTCCGTAAAATTTAGATTTAATATTATCTAACTGACATTGAATAACGAGGGGAAAGTGGTCGGACCACAGAACGTCATACATCACATAAGTGTTTACAATAGTTTCCATAGCTGATTTGGTCACTACGCAATGGTCGAGCCAACGTCTCGCACCATTCGCTTCACTTATGTATGTGTAAGTGTCAGAGTTTAAACCTAGTAATTGGATGTCAGCACACAATAATTCCAATTCCATACAATAACATACCAACTCATTATAAAATTGTTCATTTGGATGCGCGTTAAAGTCCCCGAGTAAATATACAGATTCAGTATTCTCATTTCTTATAATAGCACTCACCAAACCAAGGCAATCCGCGAAATCCGTAAGATTTGCATTATTATCTGTGGGCATGTAAACACTAAACACAAGGAATGATTTTAGATCCATGGTTACTTTTATGGCACACACTCGCGGATTATCACATTGTACAACCGATACATTGTTAAAAAAAACACTTTTCCTCCACAGCAATGCAACTCCACCGTACGGCCGCCCTCTCAGCATACCGGCGGCGGTATCAACCGCTGACGTCCCGGTGCAACCGTACTCGTCATCAATATCGCTTAAGAAGTGAATATCGTCTGGCAGTAACCAAGTCTCTTGTAAAGCAATAATGTCTGATTTACGACATAATTGCCTGACACTCTCCACCGAGCGTTTCACACTTTTGCAGTTGA
The DNA here is from genome assembly GCA_905147815.2 of Phalera bucephala. Lineage (NCBI taxonomy): Eukaryota > Metazoa > Arthropoda > Insecta > Lepidoptera > Notodontidae > Phalera > Phalera bucephala. Next base: position 59,242 of record CAJHXA020000001.1, read on the forward strand.
AACTTACTAAATTGTATATAGATTTTGTATCCATTGAATAAGTTTCATTAATGGTCATTTACAGTGCCATTATTTACACCGTTCGCGTTCGGTTTCCGTGCCTTAAACGGAACAAACCGCCTAAATATTATTCCCTCAGGCCATAATTTATTATCAAGGAATAATGACAATTTGTTTTCCTTGATAAAGAATTTGTAGGCTTTGTAGTCTCTGTCATATTTAGACTGTATGTTTTCTAGCGTAATTCTCTCTTTCGTTTTTTTATATACGTAATCCATTATGTCTTTTTCAGTCGTATCTGTATGCACCTTGGTAATGAAGATAGGCACTTGCTTCAGCACTGCTTTGAACCTTCCATCATTATCCCGAGAAATACCGGTAGTACCTAGATAACGGTACCTCATTGGTTTCTTACGGTAGGAAACACTTTGCCATCCTTCATTATCATCTTTTCGTACCAGCTCGCGTTCAGGAACCGACAAAACTCGAGTGTTCGCAATGTCCTCAACGCCCGCCCGTCTTTTGTTATTATTGCAATCAGCTGATAGTTGCGACGCAGAGGCCTGGCCATGTGACGTCACGGTCAGCTGTCTCGAAACGGTTGGACTCGGCGCGGTGTCTGTAGCCGCAGCGCGAGGCACGAATCCACCGCCACCCATTCGCTGCGATATAGTGCTTTTTTCATTGGCGTTTTTTTCTACTTCTACCGTCATAATTTTTCTTAATCGATGTGCATTATTGTTGTGCCCGTGTACCAAGTTTTCTTCAATATTTTCATCTATTGATGAATTATCATTTATGTTGGATAATCCCATAGGGCCACTATCCATCACCCAAGCACCTCTTTTCATATTTATTTTGCAAGAAGATACTAATTGGTCATTTTGACTTTTTAACATCTCCTCCTTAAGTTCAGTCAGCTGTTTCTGCGTAGCGTATGTTTCTTTTACGTCTTTTAGCTCGTTTTGTAGTCTGAGCAGGTCTTTTAGAAGCTTTGTACAGTCCAGATGATCAAACAAGATTGGAGGTAGCCGCTCAAGATCCCTTGCCACAAAAACCGGGAAAAGATCTGATTCCGTTGATTTAAATATATTCACAATATCTCCAAGATCTCGTTGTTCCTTGCCTTTATTTTTCCGCTTGATTTTGGCCTTCAGCGGTATGGAATCGAACAATAGTGATTTTGACTTCTCGATCTCTTCACTAGAAAATGCAGACGTACAAATTCGCACTAGGGTATCTTCATCGATCACCGATAGCTTATTTTGAATGTAGGCTAACATTTCGTCGATAATAATATTGCACGAATTGCATTTCACAACTTTCGACATTTTCAAAAACAAAACCTAATTTCCTTCGATAGATAGATAGACACGCCCGCACGGGGGGGAAGCGCACGCGCGACTGTGCCGCAATATGTATTCTCTCGTGACTTAATAGCAGTTCCAGTTGTTGTAGTTTTCTCCTCAAACTCTGACAGTTCCACTGTATTATGTTCAAACGTGTCGTCATGCTATGCGTCTGTTTCGGTAGGATTAATAGAAAAATACTTTGCCCAAGACATGTTATCCATGATATTATTAAATAACCATGACGTAAGAACTTCCAGAATAGTTTGAATACAAGCTTTTATTTTCTTTCCGATATTCCATTTCTTTTTGAATATGATAATCTTCAGTTTATATATTAAATCTTTTAAATCAAATTTACCAATACCGTCCTCACTATTTGTTTTATTTTCGACATTATCTTCGTTAAAACTAGAATTGCAGTCCGTGTTTGAGCATAAACAATCCCATTCGAAAGATATATCATTTAAGTTTTGACGGTGGTGTGTTTTACGGGTTTTATCTTTCTTTTGTCTTCTACTTTTACCTGCCGCGTTAGTACTAGTTCGAACTGGATCAGTATTTTTTGATGGTTTGGAGATTGAATTTTTGACCGGCGAAGGTCTGCTGACGTATCTATGAGATGGTGTAATTTGAGTAGGCGGAGAAATAGTAACTTCTTCCTGTAGTAGGTTTTGCGGATCAACATTGCTTGTGTTTTCATAAAGGTTTTCAGAACCAATGTTGTCTGGAATAGGTGTCGATGACGGGACGTAAATGGATAGTGCTTTTCTGTACGTACAATTAAATTGCGCCATGATTGACCTTATTTTCTTCTCTTTAATGAATATTGGACAAAGCTTATCTAACGCCATGTGATCTCCTTTACAGTTAACACATTTATATTCCGTGACCTCACAGTTTGCGTGAGAGCTACCACATTTGGGGCAGATAATTTTTTTGTATGGGCAGAATTTTTTGATGTGGCCAAATTTCCAGCAATTCGAACACTGCGTAACGGGAAATATAAACGGTTCAACCTTCACACGCATCTCATATATGTAAATATAGTCCGGTAATGACGATCCTTTAAAACATACCCGTATACTTTCACTATCTATCCATCCCAAGCCATCATCTTTTCTACGGCTAAGCCGTTTTAAAGCTATTACTTCTGCATCACACCTAATGCTTTCCATAATTTCCTCTTCTTTATATTCAGTTTCAATGTGTTTAATTACTCCATATGTTGTACCCACTTCCATTGTTTTCTGCAACTTCCAACCTTTTTCTTTTACTTCCGTACATGTTAATAATTTATCTAAATCTTCTTCATTTTCAAATTGAATTAAAATCTTGAATGGGTTGAAGTATTTGATTTTTATTATGTTTTCAATTTTATATTCTTTAAACAGTTTTGCTAACTTGAATTGTTTCGGTAACGGATCTTTTCCTGTAAGTGTGACTTCTATCTTCTCCTCTGCAAGGCGTGTGTCATTACCGAGACTACGAGCATACCGTTTCCCGGGTCTCGTAACTACATTCCAGATTTCTGATTCATCAATTTCTCTCAATCGTTTATTATTCGAAAAACGTTGAGTTTTTGTTGATGCTTCCTCAATGTTGACCATCTCTAAATTTGTATTGTCTTCTCTCAGTATTGTATCCGTGATCATATTAACTTCCTCATCGGAATGGTAACTAATCGACATAATAATAAAATTATTAAACAACACTTTCGCGTAAACAACTCAGGTAGTCGGGTGGCCGGCTGCGTTGCCGCGCCGACCCGGACCCGCGGCACAAACAATAGACGAGACGATAAACCGAGTTATAAATGCACGTGCGACTTGCTATAAGGTCAGCCCGTCACTGTTACTAAATATGCCTATTTATTATACATTTCTATATACAAGAGCTATGAGAGAATTCTGATTAGCTGTTCGTCCGCTACAAAGACACTTCAGTTTCCCTTCAGATAAAAAGGTAAAATGAAGGTAATTATTATTACGAGCCATTGTTATCCCACTGCTGGACAAAGAAAACAATTCACATACTTTGCACAGGTCAATGGCCTCGTACACATCTGTCGCCCAGAGGATATAAGGCCGCAACAGATGTCGGGTATAAGACTCTGGACCGCTATTAAGGAATTTTTGATTGAAAACCACACTTAGTTCAACCCAGGACCTCGTGATCATCACCCGAATCATGCACCAGTAGACCAAGAAGACAGATGGATACATAGAACTAAAAATGTATGTAAGAGTTTAGTTAATACTATATGTTATGTGCCACATTTAGCCTTAACATCCGTTAGGTTCCCTGAAAGGGTAAGAATTAGTCAATAAAGTCATAAGTCAATAAACTATTTAAGGTGACTGTCTTCCCCGTTATTCAATGATCTTTATTGGTCTACCAGATACAATCCTGACTCGGACGGGTCACTCTGTTAATTAGTCCAGAAATAAATTATAGAAACTGCAAACAATACCTATCACAGAGCGTGCCCATCTTGCGTAGGTGCGTTGCCGTGCGTGCCGTTTGCCGTAGGTGCGTGATCGTCGGAGCTGTGGTGGCAGGCTCTCTCTTTTCCCGTATGGGTAGTCTATTGGACTCTGCTTCTTTTACATTGATTAATGGCCATACCTACCTAAACCTACGCGTTGGCACTAAGTGCTCACCTCATCGCAATCGTTGTGGAGAGACTGTCGAACTGTTTGGACACCATTGCATTGGTCTCTCGTGCCTTTACTGTGTCTCCTTGATATTTTTTTTCTTCCAAATCCTCAGTTGGTCTAGGTCATTAAACAAATATATATTATCATTCATTAATAAGATTCCTATTTTTATTTGGATCGCGTAGGTGTGTATATCCATCACCGTTAAATGCTCTTAGTTCTACGCATTTAATGAAGTACTTTGGTTGAGCGGGGTATGTACATAAGCAATAAATACTTTATATCTATACTAATGTTATAACATTAGTATAGATATAAAGTAGAAAAATTTGTTTGCCTGTAATCGATAAACTCTGAAATTACTGAACCGATTAAAATAATTCTTTCACCATCAGAAAGCCACATTATCCAGAAGAAACATTGACCCGGCTGTTGTCGACCCGGTGCGATGTCACGGGAATCTGCTAGTTAGCTATAATATACTCTTTACATATGAGTAGGATGTAGTAGACGGTAAAGGAAATTTACGATAATATGTTTAACTTTGTATGACTTCATTTGAAAGTAAATTGTAGATACCTAAACTAAAAAAAAAAAAAAAAAAAATTATAAGGATGTGTAGTTTATGACCACTTTAAAAAATTTAAACTTTAAAAAATGTTAAACTTTAAAAAAAATTGGTTGATGGTACTTGTGTTCTTTACATATGATTGGTTGGCATGGGTGTGTGTGTGTGTGTGTGTGTGAGTGATGTACGCTGTTGGCCGCGAGGCCTTTACAGCTTCACCGGACTTAAGGGCGAGCGTGCAACCACTATGCTCGAGCCAGAAGGGCAAGGGGCGACATACTCGAGGGCGCCTTGGGAGGCGCCCTTGGTTGGGACAGTCGCTGTGGGGGGACGGGGTGCACCACTAAGTGCACCGGTCAACCGCCGGCTATGGGAGGGGATCTACGACTACGTAGGGGGGGATCGGTGAGAACATGTCGCGGCCGGCGGTGGCGGCAGGGGTCGGGGGGGGGGGATCGTAGTCGGCGGCGGCTACGATTAACGGATTCGCATGGGTAGATGCGAATCCGTTAATCGTAGCCGCAAAGTGTCGTGTTGTCGCCTTTTTAATATAGGCGCGAATAGGTTCGAGACCTAGATCGGAATGGAGATCGACATTCCGTACGAACCAGGGGGCTCCTACGGTTTTACGGAGGTTTTGAACCACTTGGAGTTTATCGATGTGAGAGGGGGCCGAATGCCCGAACACAACACACGCATAAGTCATGATGGGTCGAACGCAAGTTTTGTAAAGAGTCACCTTATTTCTAAGGGACATTTTACTCCGCTTGCAGATTAACGAATACAGACGACCGAGCACAAAGGATGCTCGGTGACGGACCCGCTTGATGTGCGGGCCGGAGGACATTGTACTGTTTAGGGTGACCCCTAGATATTTGACCTCTTTGACCCAGGGAATGGGTCGGTCGAACATGGTCACTTGACCGAGATTACTTCTAGGGCGGCGCAGGGAGTGGCACGGGGTGGCACCTCTGGAGAAGAACACCGCAGCGCTCTTGTCCGGGTTCACCTCAATACGCCACTTCGTGAACCAATTCCCTCGGGAATTGGCGATTGCCTGAAGGTTTCTGGTAATGAAACCCTTATTCCTATGCGAGACGTAGAGAGCGGTATCATCCGCGAATAGGGCTAGATGCGCCTTACTCGAACGAGGAATGTTGTTCGTGTAAAGGCTAAACAGGAGGGGCGAGAGAGCTGAGCCCTGCGGGACTCCAGCTTGGGTGGAGTGGGGAGTGGAGTGCGTCATTTCGACGCGATATCGGAAGGCGCGATTTGACAAGAAGTTTCGTAAGATGAGCACGAGTCTGTCCGGCACACCCATTTGGTAGAGCTTGTAGATCAAGCCGTTGTGCCAGACTTTGTCGAATGCCTTCGCGACGTCGAAGAAGAGGGCGCCCGTGTAGACGGATTTGGGTCTGTTAAGACCGGAGAGGATGTTCCGTGATGCGGTGCACTTGGTGGACGCAGGAGTGTTTGGCTCGAAAGCCGAACTGCTCGTCGATAAGGATACCCCTGGACACTACAAAGTCTTTGAGCCGCGCCAGAAGTAGGCGCTCGTAGATCTTGGCCAGGGAGTTGAGGAGACTGATAGGGCGGTAGCTCGCGGGGAGATTACGAAGTTTGCCGGGCTTGGGAATGCCTATGACGTCCGCCTCCTTCCACTTAGCGGGGAAGGTGCAGTTCGTCATGGCGGCGTTCAGTATGGCCACTAAGAGGCAGATGAGTTAGGCGGGCAGGCATTTCAGAACGCGATTCGAAATGCCGTCAGGGCCGGGGGCTATTTTTGTTTTGAGACCCCTAATGAGATCTTCGACCTCCGTTTGGGTGATAGGAGGTAAGGAATCGGCGGGGGGGAGGGATGCCCTGCGCTCGACTTCCCTGTCGACCGCGTCGACGTGGGACTGGTCGACGGACTGAGAGCTGGGGGTGCACTGGCTCTCGAGGGAGTCGGCAAGAAGCTCGGCCTTTTCGTCGTCGTCGAAGGCTGGGGGTGCGCCTGAAGGGCGGGACAGCGGGGGCGTGCCAGTCGTGGAGTCGGTTTTGAGGCTACGCGCCAGCTGCCAGTAGGCCAGGTGCGATGGCGCGATGCCCTCTAGAAAGTCACCCCACCGTTCCTCCCGGACCTCCGCGACACGACGCTTTACCTCTCGTTGTAAAGCGCGCATCCGGGCCCGATTGGCTTCGGTGGGGTAAGAGTCGTGCGCTCGGATTGAGGCATTCTTGGAACGAATGAGATCCCTAACATCGTCCGGCAGTCGAAAGCGGTTGAGGTTGAGATCTTCCGCCTCGACTTGCTTGGACGATCGACTGACAGCCGATCGGATGTGGTCGGTGAAGGCATCTACGGCCTGATCGGTGTCCTGAGGGGACGGGATGGAGTCCGAGCTGAGGGGGAGGGAGGGAGGGTCGGCATCCGCCAAGGCTGTGCTTAGCGCATGCCAATCCACCACAGTCTTTTTGAGTCGCTGAGGGGCGGAAGGGGGGGAACCGAGTCTCATGACTACAGGTCGATGGTCAGAGTCGAGCTCCTGGACTACTTCCAAGGAGTGCAGCCGTAAGGTAACACCCTTCAAAAGCGCCATGTCCAGGACGTCGGGTCGGTGGTTGGGATTGCCGGGATAGTAGGTAGGGTGCATGGGTGGGATGACGTCAAAGTCGAGAACGTCGACCAGGGCGTCAAGGCTCCTACCGTTAGGGGAAGTGGTGAGACCATTCCAGGCCACGTGCTTACTGTTGAAGTCACCCGCCAGAATGACGGCGCTTCCCAGATTAAGGAGTGCTTCAAAGTCATTCCTGAGGACGAGCTTAGTGGAGGAAAGGTATACGGAGGCAATCACGATGGGCTGGTTCCCAGTGAGAGAGATGCGACAGACGGAGGCTTCGATCTTGGTGAGCGCAGGGGGATCGAGAGGGATGCAGTGGAGGGACCTCCTGTAGTAAATGAGAGTACCGCCTCCACGGGAGCAGATCCTGTAATTACGCACGAGGTTGTAGTTTGCGATCCTAGGGCCGCGTTGTGCGGACTTGAGGAATGTTTCCTGCACTAGGAGGATATCAAGCTGGTGATCTCGGAGGAAATCAGCAACCTGATCTCGCTGGGAGCGAAGGCCATCGGCGTTAAAAAACGCCAGGGATAGGTTGTGGGGCTTATGGCGGGGAGGTCGTAAATCCATTATTGGGTGCGGGGGGGTTGGGTTCTAAGGGACGCTAGGACGTCGTAGACGTCCCTGTATTCCGCGGCCAGGAGAACCTGGTCCGCCAAGTTGGTGGCGGCGCGGAGTTGGAGGACGAGTTCGCGGACTCTGGGGATCAACGCGGGGCTTATTACTGCCGAAACATTCATGATCAGGTTGACGTCCTGACTGACGTTAGTGGGCGGAGGGGGACACGCCGCCGCCGGCGGGATCGCCGGCGCGCGCTTTGGGGGGCGGGTAGGGCCTACTGGCGGGTGGGAGGCCGCGGTGTAGGGCAGCGGCTTCACCCACGCGTTGGCGCCAAGAGACTGCCTAAGCGGCGGGGGAGGGGGGGTCAGCTTTTGTGGCGCGGGAGTGCGGGGAGCTGAGGTCACTGGCGCTGAAGGCACCGGATAAGGGTTCGCTGAGGGCGCAGAGGCGGGGGGGGGGCAACCGGGCGGCGGCGGCCGCCGCACCTCGTCCGGCCGCGCTTCCCCTTCAGGGCACTGGGGCAACCGCGATAGTTCGCGGTGTGCCCCTTGGCGCCGCAGAGGACGCAGCTGGGGGGCTCGGCCGCCGTCTCCTTCGAACGGGCGCACTGGGACGTCGCGTGGTCCCCGATGCATTTTACGCACCGAGGCCACGCGTGACAATTACGGGCAGAGTGCCCGTACAACTGACAGTTGTGGCACTGCCCGGGCGTGCCACGTTTGTGGGGGGCCTGTACAGAGAGGCCAGAGATGTGACAGACGGACGTAAGGGTAAAGACCTTACGACCGGCCTCGGTGCGGTCTAGGACGACCAGCACCATGTTATAGGCCTCCTTGGAGCGCCCATTGACCATCCTGTGCACCTGGGGCACGGGAAGGTCCTGGGACTGGAGGTCCTCCTTTATGACGGCGGTGTCCGGCTCCCTAGGGACACCGCGGATGACTACCCTGAGCTCCCTTTCCTCCTCCAGGGTGTATGTATGATAAGCGATCTTATTCGATCGCAGGAACGCGGATAACCGTCGATGGTCGTCCGAGGACGCCACCTTGATGGCTATGCCTTGCGCGGTGGAATGCGCGTGCGTAAAACTAATTTGGCGATTATAAATCGCCTTGGAAATGCCCTCCCAGGCGCTCTTGTTCTTCCCCTCTTCTCAAAAATATTGAACGCGTTTTGTCCATTAAAATTTTTATACATTGCACGTTATTTGTGCTTTGGTCACACACAGTTGCTACAACGATCAAACCTGCTTCCTGTAAGTTACTTATCACAGTACTCAATTGGACCGCCAATTCAGGTCCCTTCGTTGCTGCTTGTGAAAACGTGTATGCTATAGGCTGCTTATATTTTTTGATTAAGCCCCTTATTAAAAAAAACTTGCGCATGATCTGCGAATTCGGGGCGAGTTTCTACTCCATTGGTAACCAGAGACCCTTTCTTTTCGCTCATTGTAAGTCACATTGCATTTTAATGACATCTCGCCTTTTTGCCGTTGCCTTTTTTATTTGATTCATGATAGTTATGTTGATTCCTGGCTTAATGTCTGCCATACTCAACAATTTAAGGAGGGTTTGAGGCGAAGGCAAAATAAATATTTTTCTAAAAAACCTGTATCCCTTTGGGCTTTGCTTAAAAATTGATAGAGCAACAATTTTTTCCTCAAGTGTAAAACGCCGCCCTTTTATACCCTTCTTTCGCTCTCTAAACTGCAGCAAAGTTAACAGTTTAGCTGTGCTTGGCCAATTGTCAAGAGCTTTGGAAAGTTGTGGATGTGACACAATATTTCGCATTGCCTTAATTTTAACTGCCTGTTTCTTGACTTTGCTGCGGCGTGCAAGTTGCACGAGTTTCTGATGCAAAGATTTCTCAGCTTGAGATACAAAAGTACATAGTTTTCTTTTTTGCACAATCTTTGTTATATTAGCTTTACATTCTGCAACAGAAAAAAAATTATAGTAAGTAAAAATGTTTTGAAGTTTATCGTAATAATAATTAAATCACAAAATATAATAAGACTATTTTTCCACCTTAAATGTGATTTCAAAATTTTCCACCTTCAATTGGAAAAAATTGTTTTTAGACGTCTAAATAATTATCTAGCAAGATAATCTAGATGTAAATTAGGAGAGATTTTATTTCATTAACAATACAGTACAGACTAAAAGCAAATATTGGGTAGGGTATGTTTGTTACCTGCATTCCACTTTAAGAAAATCTTCGCTGTCTACAGTACCTGGTTACCACCAAGATATTAAAAACCTATCTACTGCAGGCAAATTAGATAAAGACAATAAGGTACTTACTACGATTATGTTTCATTTCAGTATCTCTAGTACATTGTGCAAGAGTATCTGTAGCATGAAGAGTAGCACTATCCAAATTTTGTGTCCCAGTAACAGGATCTAAAAAGAATAAGGAGTAAAAATGTTAGAATTAAACATGGTTTTGAAAATGGACTCACTAAAATAGACAATACACCCTCAATAAAATAAATTTTGATACATTGAAACCTACGCCACGACTAGCCACGCCTAGCTAGATAAGGCCCTCAGTGTTTACAAGTACGTATAAACTACTTTGAGAAACAATCTTACCATGATTAAGTTTCATTTCAGTATCTTCAGCATTTTTAACAATACTTTGAGAAGCAACTGTATCCAGCTTTGGTGTTCCAATAACAGTTTCTAATAAGATAAAAGTACATTATTTTATTATTTAGGATGATACAGTAAGATATGCAATATAATATATAAATTAAATAGATAAAAAAAATACACATAGACTAAAAATATGTTGTTGTTAAATGTAGTTTGTATGTAAACCATGTTGATTTGCCCATAACTACTGTAAAATGTGCTTTGGAAGTATGTATGGCTCTACTAATGTCCTCATACATAACTTCGACCTCATCATCTGAGTATGCCGAGGTCGTTGCGTAGACCTGTATGACCTTCAGCGAATATCTTTTGGATATTCTGAGTATCAGGTACGCTACCCTGCTCGACACACTAGTGATGGACACAACGTTGTTTATGAGTGACTTGTGGACGATAAATCCGACACCACCTTGGGACTGCTGTTCGCCCTCCCGGTAGTAAAACAAGTTGCCGGATTTTAAGGTTATCGTGTCCTCGCCCTCTCTTCGGACCTCCGATAAACCAACAATACTCCACCGCAACTTGTTTAACTCTTCTTCCAGCTCAACTAGCTTCTCATCTGTCCTCAATGTGCGTGCGTTGTATGTCACCAGGGCCAATTTTCGGTTTTGGTGGTAGCCGAATCTCTGCCGGAGATTCTTAGCACCCCTTGTCCTGTCGTTACCATGGCTGCTACCGTGGCCAGGACGAACAGGACCGCCGGGGACTAGGGGCCTGGTTTTCCTACTTTCTTCCATAATTGGGGGTGTTTGCCATACTCGCCACGCTTGGCAGGCGGGTTGGCGAGCGCAGTTATTGGTCGTCAAAGTGTTAAGGGAACGCTGCTGCCCATTCCCTAGTTTTCCCTTAGTCGCCTTGTACGACACCCGATGGGATGAGATGGGTTGGTCCTATTCTAAGCCGGGAACCACGCGGCATAGTCCAGAGATATTAACGCCAAGTTTTTTAAACTAATTTCTACCCAGTAAACTTGGTCCATGTCCAGCCACAACCAGTAATTCACATTGTGCCTCTTTATTACCGAGCACATACATTTGCCAGTCCTTTTACTTCTAATGGTTCCCGAGTCCATGTTACCAGCTTTACATTGGTTGAATACAGTGGAGGAGGTAAAGCCCACAAATTCTTAAATGTCTCTTCACACATGATTGTTCTTGAAGCTCCAGAATCGATTTCCATTGGTAATTTGGCACCATCAATTGTAACTTCTACTGTGATGGGACTTTGATAGTCACTTGAGACCATATAAATCCCCATCATCTTTTCTGGAAATTCTTGACTATTCTGTGTGGTAGAGGCTTCATTTTCTCCCATATGATACACCTTCTTTGACTTCTTACTACATGCAGAAGCAATGTGGCTAAATCTTTTGCAATAATATCTGGCTTTTATGAATGGACATCGCTCCCCTGTCTTATGTAGGCGTGCACAATGTTGGCAATCATTTGATTTAATTCTACCAATATCCAATATATAAGTGAGTCCAATTTTTAAGTCCGGAAAAAAGAACGACTCTAGCAATTATCGCCCTATTTCAGTTCTGCCGATAATTTCTAAAATCTATGAGAAAATATTATATAATCGTTTAGATAATTATCTCAAAACTATTAACTTCTCAAAAAATCAATACGGTTTCCGCACAAAATCCAACACGCTAACTGCAACAATTGACCTTGTGACGAATCTGAAAAACAAAATTGATGAAAAACGCGTTGCACTCGGTATATTTATTGATCTGAGAAAGGCATTTGATACTATTAGCCATAGCCTCCTTCTTAAAAAATTGAATGACATTGGCATCAGAGAAACTGCTCACAACATGTTCCTCAATAGACAGCAAATTGTCATATCTCAGCAATAGACAGCAAATTGTACAGATTGGTGATAATCAAAGTAATCGCGAAGCTTTAACCTACGGCGTGCCACAAGGATCTATTCTTGGCCCCTTGCTATTTATAATATACGTAAACAGCGTACATAACCTTAACCTGACAGGCGACATAATATCATATGCTGACGACACCAGCTTATTTTTGTATGGCAATAATATCAACCAAATCATCAACCAAGCGCAGCAAGATCTGGATACTCTCTCTGGATGGTTCCAAGACAATTTGTTGACTGTAAATACATCTTAAACTAATTACATTATTTTCAGTGCTAAGAATAAAAAAATCGAAAGTCACTCGAACCTATATATAAATAATGAACTTTTGACCAATGTTAGCTCAGAAAAGTATCTTGGACTTTATCTAGATAAACATGTGACATGGCAGCCACACTTAGATAAATTAAGATCGAAACTATCTTCTGTCATGGGCGCACTACGAGGTATCGTTCGCTGTTTGCCTACACCTGTTAGCTATATTATTTACAACTCCATGGTAAAGCCTCACCTTGAATATCTGATAGAGGTGTGGGGCACCGCAGCTAAAACACATTTAAAACAAATTGAAACATGTCAAAATAAAATAATTAAACTTTTATTTCATTACCACTATCTAACTCCTACTGAAACAATATACAAAAAAACCAAATTGATGACACTATCGCAAATATATAAATATAACACATGCATATTAGTACATAAACTATTAAATAAAAATATACACTCTAAAATAACATTTACAATAAAAGGACAAACACAAAAACGTATTACTAGACGAAAGAACAACATTTGCCTAAGAAAACCACGAACTAACTATGGGAAGAAAAACATACTATACGAAGGAGCTGAACTGTACAATAAATTACCTAATGACATCAAAGAAATTACATCTTTTGCCTTATATAAAAAAACTATAAAACATCACATCCTAAAGAATTTCTGTATATTTTAATATAAATCCCATTAATAATTAAATTACCACAACTTTATCCTATACTAGTTTCTGCCCCTAACTTCATTCGCGTTGACTTTAGACAGGAACCTTACATTTTCCCGCTAGGTAATAGACTAACTGTGCGCCACACACATACATATACACTTGCCTTCAAGAAACGACATGTAATTGTTCACTTACTTTTTCTTCTTACCCACAACACTAAAACGATTGTGATTTATTTATGAGTACCTACCGTCCTTCTGTATTTAATATTTAAGATGAACTTGTATTTCTCATGTTATAAGTGAATTGTATTCTTTTTGAGAAATAAATGTCTGAAACCGTAATATCCATAGGTTCACAGGTACTGGACGGAGTTTGCTTTGTCTCAACATTGTTTGGGTATAGATCAGAGTATGTCGCTTGATAATTAAGACACATCTGCAATGCTGTCTCATAACTCAGGTTATTAGTTTTCAATAAGTCCCTTCTCAAACGATCATCACGTACACCCAACACCAATCTGTCCCTCAAAGTCTTTAAAATTACATTTGACGCCGAGGAGATTAATCGCTGCAACATAGTCCTGCACGCTTTCCGTTTGAAGTTGTTGGCGCTTAAGAAATTTCCCTGTTTGTAAAATTTCATTCGTTTCCGGCTCATAAAATTTATCCAAAATTAATAATATTTTACTTCTGTGGGCCGATCAGGGACCAGGAGAGATGCTATTAGTGCATAAGTGTCCTTGCCGCATTGAGATAAGAACATTGAACGAGCTTTGTCCTTGTCAATGTCATCATAACCAGCCGCATCCAGAGCACACAATAATTGCTATTTGTAATTGCACAATTTGTCGACTTTTGCGTTAAAATGTCCAGGAAACACAATAGTGGCCATATTAGACGCCATTATCTGCACAACTTCACTAATTTTCTTCAGTCGCCAATAAAAGATACGACATTATTGAGGTTCAAAGCAAAACTGATTTATTTTCATGATACCCACAATACATTTACAAATATAATAATTATCAAACTGCTGTGGTTATGTTCATACATAACAGTCTCTTCTGGAGAAAAATCTTTAACGATGTATGGCCCGTACACGAAACTTTGTATAAGGGAAAAGGGGGTAATGGGAGTCACGTAAGCAATAAATAAGATAAAGCACAATTTTTATTTAAACTTTATATAAACTCTTACAGTAGTTTAATTATTACACTATCAGTCTCAGGCAGCTTCATTTGGAATCACATATTAATTTCCCCTAATCGTTTATTTTAGATATCTTAACATAATTTTGATCATGAGCATGAACTGTATATATTTTTACGTGAAGACTGACACAACATGTACTGACAAAATTATTATACATGCTGAGTTCACAATGTACCTTTACTCGATTACGATATATGGCAGGGCAGGTAGAAAAGGTTTAAAAGTACCCAAGTATTTATTGTATTTTTTTTTTTATGAGACTGCGTTAGTGTTGAATAAGATTGCGCTTTAGAGACCTATGTCAAATTATAAAATAAACGGGAGCGTAGCCGCGGGTAACTGCTAGTGATGTTATAAAAATTTGGATCATATAAAAATTACCAATGTTTAACTGTGTGTTTTTTGTTTGCAGGCACTACTGACTCACAGGTTGAACCAGAACCATCCACCAGTTTATTTGTGCATAGTTACACACGAAAGGGAAAATCTACCGGTAAGCTTTCTGTATTCTGTTAATAATATAAATTTCTATATTGGCTGGGCCATATTACAGAATATGACTATGCTATTTTTCTAGTCCCAAGATGGTAGCTTGAAAAAAAATTGTAGACCGCAAGTATTACAATCGTACTTTTTTTGTTGCAGTTGGGCAAAAGCATTTAATTGGACCTAAAGAAGAAAAGCTTTTGCAGCGTCTTAAGAGTGCTAAGGATTTCCTGAAGTTTCTAGCTAAGACATCCATTGATTTAGACAAACTAGAGTCAAACTTTTTGAAAAATCTACTGGCAGATACTTTAAAGAACCAGAAGCGGAAGCATCATGGAAAACTCTGGGATATAAAAAACAAAATATTGTCTTTAGCAATATTCAAACGTTCTCCTAGAACATTTAGATACCTGCAAAAAATAATGCCGCTGCTTAGTGAGAAAACTTTACACCGAATAATTAAAAACATTCCCATGGAAACAGGTATAAATCATACAATCATAGACAATCTTAAGAAAAAAATTGTGATTCACCTGCTCGTGATAAAGTATTCGCGTTATTGTTCGACGAGATGGCCTTAAAAAAGTAATTAATTTACAATGAAAGCAAAGATAAGGTGGAGGGATATGTTGATCTAGGAGAGGATATGGGACGACATCCAAATATTGCAGATCATGCGCTAGTATTTATGGTCCAAGGAATTTGTAAATCAGTCAAGCAGCCTTTGGCCTACTATTTTGTAGAAGGTACCATTTCAACACAAAAATTGGCTGCAATCATAAAAAAAATATTATAACTCTTAAAAATGCTGGAATTTGCATAGTAACTACTGTATGTGACCAAGGCCCAACAAATGATGGCGCACTGAATTTATTTAAAAAGTTCTCACATTTAACTGAAGAAACCAATTTTTTCTTAGTAGAGGAAGAAGAAGTTTTTATCATGTATGACATACCACATTTATTCAAATCTGTAAGAAATAATTTTTACAAGGCATGAGAATTAAAATATGGTGACAAAACGGAAAGGTGGCGTCACCTTATAGAAGCAGAAGAAAGAAATAGGAATTTCCTAAATTTTCATAAATTAAACCAAACAGTGGTAAACCCTACATACAAAATTAAGATGAGGGTCAAATATGCTGCACATGCACTAAGCAACACGATGGCAGCAGTCTTAAAGATGATGGCCCTTAAACATGATACAGAAGAAAAAGAAATAAATGAAACAGCTTCCATTATAGAGGAGCTGGATCGATTGTTCGATTCCACTAATGGGATGGCCCATTAGTGGAATCGAAATCTCACAAAGATGAGAAAAAGGCCATCCGTAAGAATGTCTCCAATCAATCCAACCATGTGGATAAATGGAAGTATTATTTAAAGAAAATGGATACAATTAAATTTATAAAGTCAGATTCGCAGCTGCAGCTTAGTCATGTGAGATGCATCAATGGCTTTAAGATCCCTCTAAAATCATTAAAAAGTATTTGGTGGCTACTGAATACAAAAGGTATAAAATATCTAAATCTGCGTCAGTTGAACCAAGATGCTTTGGAAAACCTGTTTGGTTTAATACGTCAGCATGGCGTTACTAATAAAAACCCTACGTGCTCCTATTTTACGGAGGTTCTAAAAACTGTTTTAGTAGCCGGCTATACAGCATCAGTTAGTCGCGGATCAAACTGTGAAGAGGATCAGAACAAATTTTATTTAAGTTTTCAAGATATACTAAGGGAAAAAAAGAAATAGAAGAAATAGAATATCCAATAATATCAAGTTCCTTGATATTATTGAAACCTAACCTGAAGTTTTTCATGAATTCGAATATGACCTAACAAATTTCGAAGAGCAAGCAATAGTATATGTAAGTGGATATGTTGCTGCTAAACTTCTGTATAAAAATTCATGTGACATTTGTAAAGCATGTTTTAAAACTGAGAATCTTAAAAATTAAGATGGACTGTACAATTATATATCACTAAGAGAATGGTGGTATGACAAACAATCTCTTGCATACCCTACAAAATATCTTTGCGACACAATTGCAATAGCAACAAATATCTTTCACAATAATGTTGCTAAAGATTTACACAAACAAAATATTAGCTGCATCACAAGCTTGGAATCGATGGTTCATTGCAATATGAATTGGATTATTTGTTCTGAACACCGTGAAATAATAACGAAAACTTTATTTAATATAATAAGTAAATTTTTTATACGAAGACAATGTCTAATTTTAAATAACACTGCAAAAAAGATGAAAATGAGAACGCAGACTTAACAAAACGAGCTCGGCAACAAAGTAAAGAAAAATAATAGTTTATATAATACCATGTCTTAACTGCGGGGTGCGGTGTGTTGCGGGCGGCGCGGTGCGGTGTGCTGCGGGCGGCGGAGTGTGGTGTGCTGCGGGCGGTAGTGGTAGTTTCCGAAGCCTCTAACTTGAATTGCACCTCGGACAGGCTGGACTTCAGGGTGGTTTTATCCTTCAGCAGCCTGGTGACATCGACGTGGTAGAATGTGACGGGGGACAGCCTATGCAGCTGCTTCACCACAAGAGCGGGCACGTCGTCAGGATCTGTCACCTTCAGCAATCTGATTATATCCCATTTCGTCCCTCCTGCGAGACGGTATTCGGTGGCTCATACCGAGCGATTCGTACAGCAGCACCTTAGCATTGCAGATCTCTTCCTGTTTGAAGTAAGACTTGCATATTTGCTTGATGCTAACTTCATTTATGATTTAGAGAAAATCTCCAATAAAAGATATCTGTCGGAATCACCTGACGCACCAGGGGGTTCAAAACAAACACACAAGGAAATACGAAATACACAAGCGTCAAAGAAAAATAAACCACAAAATATAACAAATTATCTGCGCCCATCACAAATGAAACCCATTTCTTCCACTACGACAAGTAATGATATTTATGAGGTACAAAAAAACTAAAAAGCGTCCCTCTACCTCCTCCAAGCCGGCCGGTCACCGTGGAGGATACAGACCAAAACCCCCTTACATACCTAAATAAAATAAATCCTAATAACAGAAATAAAAATAACCAATTTCTCTATCTGTATGTGACACGTTACAATGTAAAAACTCTTTTGTCGGATAGCAGAATAATAGAGCTAACCCATGCAGTGAAATCTCTCAAATGGGATATCATGGGCTTGAGTGAAACTAGAAGGGAAAAAGAGAGCATCGAAGAATACCCTGATTACATTTTTTATCACACTTCAGCGGTAAATGGAAGAAATGGAGTTGGATTTTTAGTTAAAAAGCACTTGAAAAAAAATATAATAAGCTTCAAAGCTCTCTCAGATAGAGTAGCTACTTTAGAAATCCAAATGTCAGAGCACTTTACATGGTCTTTGGTTCAAGTATATGCACCTACAGAATCATACACAGAGGAAGATATCGAGGTATTCTACCAATCAGTAGAATACGCACTAGATTCTGCACATAGTAAGAACATAATATGTCTTGGTGACTTTAACGCAAGGGTAGGAGAAATACATAGAGGCGAAGAAAGAGTATTTGGAAAATACACTCATGGGAAAAGGAGCAAGCATGGACAAAGACTAGTAGAGTTTGTCTTGGAAAAAAATTACAAAATTGTAAACAGCATGTTCAAATGTAAAAATCAGCAAAAGTGGACTTGGCGACATCCAAATGGGAGAAACTTTAACGAGATCGATTACATACTCACAAATAAACCTGCTCTGGTTCGAAGCTTCGATAGCTTAAATTTCAATACGGACCATAGAATGATCCGATGCAAGTTACTGATTGAAACCAAGCAAAATCGAAAGTATACTAAATCATCTACATATATCAGGGAGTTGGTAGGAATATCAAAAGATAGTATCGAATCTTGGAAGAATAAGTTCAAGGAATCTATGAGATCAACAGTCGATGTACAAAGTTAGTATGACAGGCTGGAGAATGACATAAAATTGTTCTTAAAACAAGTACCAATAAAAAACACACAAAGGAGACACTACATTAATGAAAAAACAAAAGAACTTTTGGAAAAGAGAAAGGTATTATACAAAGAAAAAAGAACCAAACAAACACAATTAGAAATAACGAAGATTAGTAAAGAAATAAACAGAAACATATTACAAAACAAGAAAACAAAAAGACAAAACACTAGTAAATTTTATAAATAAAACAGGAGGCCTACGAAAAGCGTATAAAGCACTAGTTGACAAAAAAGAATGGATAACAAATCTTAAAAACAAACAGAGAAAGACATTGATAAGACGCCCGGATATAATTAATGAAGCGACATCCTTTTACAAAGAACTCTACGCAACCAAGACCAACAAGGACCACAATAAACATGATTTTTTAAAGTACTACGACTCCATTAACATGGAAACCGCACCACAAAGCATTTTGAAGAGTGAGATAGAGTACGCCATTAAGACCCAAAAAAATTGTAAGACACCAAGAAGTGACAATATCACAAACGAAGTCTTGAAGTTTTTATGTGATATATTACAGGAACCTTTACAGATAATGTTTAATAATATTATGGATAAAGAAACAACGCCAGACCAATGGTCGAAATCTACAATAACACTGTTACATAAAAAAGGAGACCGTACCGAAATTGGAAACTACAGACCAATAAGCCTTATGACTAACTTATACAAAGTATTTTCGAAAATATTATTGAATAGAATTGCAAATAATTTTGATGAAAGCCAATCACGCGAACAAGCCGGATTCCGGAAAAAAATTTCAACCATGGATCATATACAAGTAGTGACGCAAATGATAGAAAAGTCTAGTGAATTCGGAATAACATTATACATGTGCTTTATAGACTATTCAAAAGCTTTCGATTCATTGAGCCACGAGGCGATATGGGCAGCATTATCACAACAAGGTATCCATAACAGGAGGCAGTCAATACGAAGAAAAAAAAAAGTTTACGAGTACAAGTTTCCTACGAATCCTATCCCTGTCATTCAAGTGGAAGTTGGCTGGCGCCACAGCGGCGTTGCAAGTTTTTGTTACCCGAGAGCCTTGCGTTATTTATATCGAGCGTACTATTACAAACTGTTTTTAACTTGACTTTTATTAGTTTCTACGTTCAGTTTACATTTTAATATAACCTGGCTGGAGGATCTTCAATTGGAAATTTTTAGAACTAGTGATTACTGTGAGAAGTCGAAGTAACATGTAAAATGTGTGACTGCCTCGTTGGTTTGGTGGCAAAGCACATCGCTTTGTGATCATGAGGTCCTGGGTTCAAATCCTAGGTCGGACAAATGTAGTTTTTCTAACGAAAAATTCCTAGTATGAGCCCGGAGTGTGGAATTGTGCCCGGTATATGGCAATAGTGATGTCCTCTTGCTGACAAATTCAGTAGCCCAAGGTTTAGACTTATCCGGATTTTCAATAAATCTCAAAAAGTGTACATTTCTAAGCGGCGAAATCGAATATCTCGGCAGAGTTATTAGCAAGGGTCAGGTTAGGCCAAGCCCCCGCAAGGTTCAAGCGTTAGTAGATGCTCCAAAACCTAGGAATGTGAAACAGGTTAGACAGCTCCTCGGTCTCGCAGGTTACTTTAGGCGATATGTTCCAAACTATGCTCAAAAGACTGTCTGTATTTCCCGACTAACTAAAAAGAGTATACCTTTCGAATGGAGCACTGAGCAAGAGAACGCTAGGAAGTACCTTATTCATTGCTTAGCTAATGAACCAGTACTCTCTATTTACGATCCCCAGTTGCCCACAGAACTCCATACGGATGCAAGTGCAATTGGGTATGGATCTGTGCTCATTCAAGTTCATGAGGGAGGATTAAGACGCGTAGTGGCTTATTTTAGCAAATCTACTTAGGGAGCTGAATCTAAATATCATTCCTACGAGCTAGAAACGTTAGCAGTAGTGAAATCCTCACAGCATTTTAGGCAATACTCACTCGGTGTTCCTTTTAAAATTGTCACAGATTGGAATGCACTAAAACTTACCGAACGAAAGAAGGACTTACTGCCTCGCGTAGCTAGATAGTGGTTGTATATGCAGGTCTTTCAGTACAGTTTCGAATACAGAAAGGGGTCATTAATGTCACACGCCGACTATTTGAGTAGGAATCCTGTAGAAGTAGGTCATATACAGAGCCCCAAAAATTGGGCTAAGATGGCCCAATCGGCTGATGAAGAGACCCGCCGTCTGGTTGATAAACTTAAAAATGGGCAGTTAGACTCATCATGATATGTTCTAAGGAACGACTTGTTATATGTTAAGTATTCACCGGTCGGAGGGGAATCCCGTTTATTATGCTACATTCCTAAAGGGTACCGCTTAAGTTTGCTACATGTTTTTCATGACGATCAAGATCATATAGGGTACGACAAAACCGTAGAGCTTATCTTGCGACACTTTTGGTTTCCTGGATTACGCCAATTTATTAGAAAATACCTTAAGCACTGCATTGTATGTCTTTCTCATAAACGGATACCACAAGCTCCGCATCAGCCAATTGAATCCTGGTCTAAGCCTGAAACCCCATTTTCAGTTATACACATGGACGTACTCGGTCCGTTGCCGGAATCCCAAGGATTTAAATACGTGTTAATAATTGTTGACGCGTTCTCAAAGTACTGTCTTTTGTATGCGTTATATCGCCAAGATACCGAAGAATTGAAACGTGTTTCCACCAATGTTGTCTCATTGTTTGGATCCCCGCGACTTTTGGTCACGGACCGTGGGCGGATGTTTGAGAGCTCCGCTTTTCGGAACATGGCCAAATCACTCGGCAGTGATACTCATTTTATTACTCCTGGTATGCACCATAAAAATGGGCAAGCCGAGCGCTACTGCCGGACATTGCTAAACCTTCTCCGTATTGAGGTCAACCATAGGAGTCAAAGCTGGTCAGAAGTACTGTGGAGAGTTCAGATAATTTTGATAGCACCAAACACAGCACCACCAATCTTTCCCCGCTCCAGTTGCTTATAGGAAGCGACTCATCTACCCCTATAATACGAGCCCTTATACGAGACGTCGCCTTGGACATCGCGACCCCTAACCGTGATGAAATGATGACGTTACGACGACAACGCGTATCTACTTTGCTGTCTAATAACCAGCAAAGACAAGACGAGTATGTAAACAAGGGACGTGTATCACCGCGCGAATTTAATGTTGGTGATATGGTTTTCGTTATAAAAGCTTCGCAGGCTGCAGGGAAGTTGGATTCGTGCATGCGTGGACCCTATCGGGTTCATAAGCGCCTGCCCCATGATCGTTACGAACTGCAGATGCTGGCCGGTTCGTACGGAAAACATACCGAGGCCGCAACTGAGAATATGGTAACGTGGGCAGGGGAATGGACTCCTGACACTTGCGCTGCATTTTTCGAAAGTGAGTTAACTCTTGCCTTAATGTTTATGTAATTCTGTGTCGTGGATAGCGGACTTGATGCTTCCTCCACAATAACTCGGGACCTAGTCTCGTGGCAGGTGGATAGCGGACTTGATGCTTCCTCCACAATAACTCGGGACCTAGTCTCGTGGCAGGTGGATAGCGGACTTGATGCTTCCTCCACAATAACTCGGGACCTAGTCTCGTGGCAGGTGAATAGCGAACTTAGTTTGCTCCACATTCACGTTGGCGTTGAGGCTGAGTAGCCTTCGCCACGGCAGAACAGTAGCTTATTAGTGGCGCTGTTACGGTATGCTAGCCAATGCCGGTTGTATATTCTTTACTGATCAGTGTGTGGTGTGTTTGAGGGCCCTCCGTGATCGATCAGAATGGATGTGAAATGTAAGTCTTCTTGTGATGAATGTGTGATAATTGACTTGAGAGATAATGGTTATGAATGCTTTGCTTATGAAAGGATTATGTTACATAAGAACTTAACGAGAGTGTTCTTATGTGTGTTAAATTATGGTTTACAGCTGATCAATCTGATGAGCTTCCCGATGAAAAATTCGACTCAAGACATGATCAATCAAAAAATGCGGACGAGGACGTACCACCGTCAGGAGAGGCCGTGTAAGAAGACTAGTGAGCTGAGTGGGCGTGGCTAGACGATCACGTGACTGTCACCTGACCACGGTTGATTTCTGACCAGCGCGTGATTACATCGCCCACTTTGGATCGGGCGGCCGGAGCGAACAGACGTTTTAGGCTAAATATTTTCCAGTGTTGATTTTGTTATTTTTAGTGACATTTATAATTTATACGTAATTAATATTAATTAAAGTCTAGGGTGTTATACTTTTGTATTTTTTTTAATAGCACCGTCCCAGAATCGATAAAAGATTTAAGGGTTTTTGAAATTATATTTTAATAATTTCAAAAACTCTTAAATTTGTATTTGTAGGTTATTATTTGAGGTTGAATTTGTACGCCTTTGGCAAAACATGGTGAAACTTATTTTTTATCAACTTTGTACTACCCGTGTTTAACAAATAAAGGATTCTGATTCTGATATATGACCGGTGCATTACAAAGTCCATAAGGCATCTTGACATACTCATAATGGCCTTCTGGGGTTACAAATGCTGTTTTAGTCACAGAGCTCTCTTCCATTGGGATCTGATGGAAACCAGTCGCCATATCCAGGCTCGTGAAGAATTGACTAGATCCTAACCGATCTATGTGATCGTCATTAATTGGCAGCGGGAACCTATCCTTAACATTTAACGCATTCAGGGCCCTAAAGTCCACACACATTCTGTCCGTGCCGTCCTTTTTCTTGACCAATATCACGGGACTCGCGTATGGTGAATCAGACTCACGTATAATCCCCTTACTCATCAAGTCTTTAACAATACTACGTACGCGAAGCCTCTCATCATACGAAAGTCTGTATGGTCGATACCTAACCGGATTGTCGTTGGTGAGGACTATCTTCATACTGCTGGTAGTAACAGTTGACGTAGCCGTGCCACATATAAAAGAATTTGAGTAGGCACCTATAATCGACAAAAGCTGTTGCCTTTCTTCTCCTTCAAGCGGTGAATTAACTTTATCAGTATCTAAAATATTGTACACCGTTGCAGGTTTTGCTGCGTGTGTCAAGATTTGTACGCCGTTTTGTCGGATATAGGTAACTCCCTTCCGATCTAGAATGTCTGTACCTATAATAACGGGTTTACTAATACAATTATGAGGCACTACGTATAAATCCGCCTCGATGGATATGTGAGGTAATTCTAAGATTAAAGTTACAAACGAGGTACTTTCAACTAACTGACTACCTATGCCACGTAAAACACGGAAGGTCGGTTTTTGAGCAAGTATCAAAATGTTTAAGCACCGAATTTGATATCAATGATATGCAAGAACCGCTGTCTATCAAAACATCGACTGGTATTCCTTTAATGACAGCACTTACTACATCATTCGTAGGTTTAAGAAGAATATTATCAATTTTACTGCAAAGGTTAACATTTCGTGGGTTTTGATTATTTGATTCAGAACGTGATTTGGCGAAACATATATCAGCCGCGTGACCACTCTTTTTACAGAATGTAAACACCTTAACAGAGGGTGATTCGATTGATGATGGAGTATTAGGTGTCAAACATAATTTTTTCATATTTTCACAATTTTTCATATCTATTCTACCTTCTATCTGTTCACTACGCTACCTAAAATAGGCTACGTCCTTTATGAAGCATTAGTTTAGTTCCCTTGTACTTTGTATAGAACATAGTGAAAAACCGGTTCTTCCGGTACTTGATTTTTTCTAATATTTTTCCCGTACTAAGTGATAGTCTAATAGTGCAATACAAAAGTTTGAGGAAGAAACAATAGAAAAAGGGTGTCTGGTACTCAGGAGGATATATGATTATTATATTGCAACCGCGGTATTAGCGATCACCACGGTTAACTAGTATCGATCTGAGATGGGTGACCGTTTGTAGATTTTTTTTATATTTTAGCGTTTGCGTGTTCCGGAAGGCCCGTTAAGCCGTACTTAAAGTGGTAGTCACTCACACTCACTCACACTCACTCACACTCACTCACACTCACTCACACTCACTCACACTCACTCACACTCACTCACACTCACTCACACTCACTCACACTCACTCACACTCACTCACACTCACTCACACTCACTCACACTCACTCACACTCACTCACACTCACTCACACTCACTCACACTCACTCACACTCACTCACACTCACTCACACTCACTCACACTCACTCACACTCACTCACACTCACTCACACTCACTCACACTCACTCACACTCACTCACACTCACTCACACTCACTCACACTCACTCACACTCACTCACACTCACTCACACTCACTCACACTCACTCACACTCACTCACACTCACTCACACTCACTCACACTCACTCACACTCACTCACACTCACTCACTCACACTCACTCACACTCACTCACACTCACTCACTCACACTCACTCACACTCACTCACTCACACTCACTCACACTCACTCACTCACACTCACTCACACTCACTCACACTCACTCACACTCACACTCACTCACACATGATGGTTAACAGGCTATATAACTGTAATATGTTGTTATTGTGTAAGACACACTCACTCACACTCACTCACACTCACTCACACTCACACATGATGGTTAACAGGCTATATAACTGTAATATGTTGTTATTGTGCAAGATAATGTACCTAATCTGTGTCCATGGGGTGGGGTCCTGGTGATCTGTAATACAGGCCTTGGCCTAACTCAGACACCAGCTCCTCACATTCATTTATTATGATATTATAAAAATTCTTACCTTACTTATATTATTACCCTGTACATACACAATGTGAGGAGAAATAAACGCTTTATTATTATTATTTTGCGTTACGGATTCTCAGCTATTTAGCTGGCAAATTAATGACGGCTACGGGTCGAAACCAAGTAACCATCATTTATGTGGGTATTATTGGATCTAAAGGGTGGTCAGGGCTTTCTAGTGGTGTATCATCGCTCTGCATGAACTTTCTTACAGTACGGCAAGTATTCAGGATGGCGGCTTTTTGTATGCTAATGTATGTGTTGGGTGATAAGTCCAAAAGTTTTAGGCTATAATGCAAGTGTTTAGGAACCACTCCTGTTGTGGATATGACTATGGGTACTATATATACTTGGTTAAGTTTCCATATTCTTAATATTTCTTCCTTAAGCTCTGTATATTTATTTATTTTTTCTGTAATAGTTTTGAGTATGTTATGGGTGTTTGGTACGGCAATATCGACTATATATGCTATTTTATTAACTTTATCTTGTATTGTGAGATCCGGCCTATTGAAATGAATGGTTTTATCCGTGAGTATAGCACGATCATAATATAATTTATGAGTGGAGTTTTCTAAAATGGGGTTTGGTGTATATTTATAATAGGGTATGTGTACGTCTTGAATTAGTTTATATTTATAAGCTAGTTTTTGGTGGATAATATTTGCAATCTGGTTGTGTCTATGCGTGTAATCAGATTGGGTTAGGGTGGGGCATGCTCCTGTGATGTGTTGTATGGTCTCGGGGTGCCTATGGCATTTCCGGCATTTATCATTCATTGCTGTGGGGTCTTTAATAATGTGTTTTTTGTAGTTTTTTGTATTGATAACCTGATCTTGAATGGCTATTATGAAACCTTCTGTTTCTGGAAACAAATTGGCACTAGTGAGCCACCTATTTGAAGCTTGGAGGTCTACATGTGTTTGCTGTAGGTCATGGGGGTGCCGTCCGTGTATAGTTTTTCGTTTCCATTGGTCTCGTTTTTGCGTGTCATAATCTGTCTGTTGCTCTGTTGTGTGTTGTGTTTCGGGTACTTCTGATAGGTTTAAAGGGGTGAATTTACTGTCATTATCAACAATTACTCGGTGCAGTTTGCTGGTGATAGCTTTACGATGGAAGAATGATTGAAGGCTAGCAATTTGTTTATCCCATAGGGCTCGGATGTCTATGAGACCCCGGCCTCCCTCTTTCCTGCTAATTGATAATCTCTCTATAGCTGACTTAGGGTGAAGGTGTTTATGTTTTGTAAGTATGACTCGGGTTTTAATTTCAATGTTATTAATGTCAGTCTTTGTCCACTTTATTATTCCAAATGAGTACGTTAGGATGGGTATTGCGTATGTATTAATTGCTTTGATTAGATATTTACCACTCAATTGGGTCTTGCAGATTGTGTTAACTCTATTTTTATACTCTGTAGTTACTGAATGTTTTAAATTTATGTGGTCCAGCTGTTTAGCTTGATTATATCCTAGATATTTGTATAAATCACCAGGCTCCATGGATGATATAATTCTTCCCTCATCTAGTAAGTAGTTAATTGGTTGTAATTTGCCTTTTTTTATATTTATGCTTTTACATTTATCGAGCCCAAATTGCATATTTATATCTGTGCTAAATGTATCTGTAATATTTATTAGTTTTTGCATATCTCTTTTGGATTTTGCGTAGAGCTTTATATCGTCCATGTAGATTAGGTGAGAGACTATTGTATTTTCACCGTCGTTGTTTTTGAGGTGGTATCCTAATCGTTGTTTATTTAATAACGAGGATAAGGGATTAAGGGCAAGGCAGAACCATAGGGGACTCAAGGAGTCACCCTGATAGATACCTTTTTTGATAGTTATTTCTCTGCTTGTCATTGATGCATCTTTATTGCGGATATGTAAGTTAGTTTTCCAAAGCGGCATTATTTGATTGAGAAATTGTATAATAGATGAATTGATTTTGTATATTTTCAATACTTTTAATAGCCACGAATGCGGTATACTGTCAAAGGCTTTGCGGTAATCTATAAAAGTGCAATGTAAATTTCTTTTCTTGGCATTTGCATGTTTAAGAATTGTCGAGTCAATAACAAGTTGCTCCTTGCATCCCATATGGTTACGCCTGCAGCCTTTCTGTTCTTCTGCAATTATATTATTTTTTTCGATGTGTGCATTAATTTTATGGGTGATGGTTGCTGTTAAGATTTTATAAATAGTAGGGAGGCATGTGATGGGTCTGTACTGCGATGGGTCATCTACATTTCTACTCTTTGGGATCATGTGTGTTACACCTCTAGCGATAAAGGCTGGTATAGGTTCTTGATTTAATATAACGGCTGTAAAACTCTTCGCGAGGGATTTATGTAAGACATGGAATTTTTTGAACCAAAAATTATGGACATTATCTATACCCGGTGACTTCCAATTATTTAATCTAGATGTCACGTTTTTTACATCACTTTCTGATATATGAGAAAATTCCATCTCATTCAATTCTGCCCATGTTTCTATTTCTTCTTCTATCCATGAGGCGCCTTCTTTGTGTAAAACTCTATTCTCCCATATTTCGGACCAAAATTCCTCTAGCCGCTCTTTAGACACGGTTCGTGTGGTTTCCTCCCTGTTTTCTGTACTCTTATTCCCTCTAAGCTGTTTATAAAAAATCTTTTCGTTAGTTACAAATAACTTGTTGTCCTGTTTTCTGTTCAATGCTTTCTTGTATCTAGATAATCTATTTGCTTTTAGGGCTAATTTCTGTTTAAGCGTATCGAGATATTTCTCTGGCGTACTGTTATTTTTCTCGTGTGTTGTGTGAGTTTTGTGGCTTTTAAATATCTTTTTTACTGTAGCTATTATTTTATTTGTTCGGTTTCCCCTAATATATTGTGTAAGTCTGCCAATATCCGATCTAAGTTGATTTATATCTGTCTTTAGTCGTCTTTGCCAAGCGGGTTCAGTATTCTTGTTTCGTGTTAACTGTTGATTGTATTCGAGGATTTTATAGCCGAGTTTTTTTGTTATTACCATAGCACTACAGTATATAAGTGTGTGGATGTCGGTGAGTAAAGCATTGTGTGTTAAGACACGGTTTAGTATATTGTCATTAAACAGTTGTACTAGCTCTGTTAGTCTTTTACTATAATTTAATTTGGGTAATTTTGGTCTGACTGTAGGGTCTGTACCTGCATATTCTAGCAATGTTGTGTTTAGATCATCGTTTAATTCTTGAATATTGTATTCACAGGATGTGGTAATCTCCTGTGTTTCTAATTCTGATTCTAAAATAAAGTTATGTGTAAGTGGTGTTTGAGTAAAAGCATCAATGGCTGGTGTTGCACTTTCAGTTGTAAGTATATGTGTTGTATATTGTGGGGAGTCTGAGTAAGATTGTGATTGAGTCCGAGTGATTATTGGGAGATGATTATGAGTATTATTATTTGACGTAACACACATTTCTATGGGAGCTGAAGTTGAAGGCACAGGTGTACTATCTTGTTCAATTCTATTATCCATTAGTCGCAATTTCACTTCCTCTTTAATCTGGTTCAGTGTTTCTTGAGATAAATACCTGTCTTTGACTATCATTCGTCTCTGATCTGAGATTCTTTGTTCAGAAGCATTTACATCTGGGTATTGTTTTGTAAAGAGTTCATGCAGAATTTTCCTATAACAAGTCATATCAGTTTCTAATTTCGTTATTAAATAGTATGTACGCATGATGAATATGTTCACATCAGTTGGCCATTTCATGCGCACTCTAGGTTTTCCCGCCTTAGTGGACGCAGGTAAAAAGGTATTCACCCCCTGGGCAACAGCTAAGGTAGGAGGACTGATCCGATCACTAGGATCATGGTCTGGGGAAGATATCGGTGAAGGAATGTATGAGGCAGTAGAAGGGCTATATGGTTCTATACATAATGAAAGAGGTGGTGATGAGTTTCTACTCAGATTGTCAGTCTGTCTGTCATTTGTCTGATTGGCTGTAGCATCTTCGGGTGACCCGGAGAGGACCCGCCTATTCAGTCTCTCTCCGCCGACGGTTCGTATGCTGCCGCACCCAGCGTCAGCTCCAGGTGCGCCCCGGCGATCGCCCCCGGGCAGCGGCCCTAATCGTTTACTCTAAGATCTGGTCTCCATGTTGAATGGGTAACCAGAGCCGTGTTAGCCGTGCCAGTAATTTAGTGTCACGTGTCCGCCCCCCACGTGAATCAGGTGTTCGATTCGGACGTACGGTTGGGCTTTAGGGGGCTTATTATTATTATTATTATTGATTAATATTAAAAGTCAAGAGTCTCCGTAACCGGCGAGCGTGTATGAGACGAACTATGAAAGTCGAGGAAGCCAGAGAGGTATGTAAGGAAAGAACCTGTTGGAACTCTGTACTCTCTGCCTACCCTGCAAGGGATCTGGCGTGAGGTTATAGATAGATAGATAGATTAAATTATTGTAAAATAACAAATATATGCAAACAATTAGAAACAAAATGAATCTCAATCACTACAAAATACTGCACTAAGCACACTACACAATAAAGTACCTGATAGGTACGACTCGTTGTTGTGTATTCGGCCCTTATACATATGTTTTCGCAATGATACACAAAGTATTAGATATGCAACAGTTGATATTTTGTTGGTAGTTAAATATTAACTATTAAATTATTGATTAATATTAAAGGTCAAGAGTCTCCGTAACCGGCGAGCGTGTATGAGACGAACTATGAGAGTCGAGGAAGCCAGAGAGGTATGTAAGGAAAGAACCTGTTGGAACTCTGTACTCTCTGCCTACCCTGCAAGGGATCTGGCGTGAGGTTATAGATAGATAGACAGATTAAATTATTGTAAAATAACAAATATATGCAAACAATTAGAAACAAAATGAATCTCAATCACTACAAAATACTGCACTAAGCACACTACACAATAAAGTACCTGATAGGTACGACTCGTTGTTGTGTATTCGGCCCTTATACATATGTTTTCGCAATGATACACAAAGTATTAGATATGCAACAGTTGATATTTTGTTGGTAGTTAAATATTAACTATTAAATTATTGATTAATATTAAAGGTCAAGAGTCTCCGTAACCGGCGAGCGTGTATGAGACGAACTATGAGAGTCGAGGAAGCCAGAGAGGTATGTAAGGAAAGAACCTGTTGGAACTCTGTACTCTCTGCCTACCCCGTAAGGGATCTGGCGTGAGGTTATAGATAAGATACATAGATTAAATTATTGTAAAATAACAAATATATGCAAACAATTTAAAGTACTAGACTGAATGATAGTTGTATAACGTACGGATGACTGAGGTTAATTCGTCGCTGGGGTCTGTATAATAAAAGTTATAATGAGAGGCGAGAATTGACAATTTTGTTTCAATAATAAGCCACACAAAACGGGTTTTCAACAACACTTGTCGTAATAATGCGACAATTTTATCGTTTTTAGACAAAATGTCGCATTGGCAGTTTCATTAAACTGGCCCCTGATATAACCAGTCCATTTTGTGCAATCCTTTATCTTCAACGCCGAGTTATATACCTAATTACAATGACATGCCAACAGAAAAAAAATAAAGCATGGTTCACATGTAATCTGGATCCGACAGCCGCCATTTGTTCCCCGTCTTTACTAATGGCATCTGTCATAGACGCCCGCCGCCGGAGACAATAGAACGCAGAAAAAATAGCTAACATTGCCCGTTTACACAACAATATCGATTCCCTCGACACTTCCGGGATTTTGCGATTTTTTTTACGGTGACGTAAGCAGGGTTTCCCTCGAAATTATTATTTGTCAGGTCTCGGATTAAGATATCAATCACATCAAACTAGAATGACAGGCGGAGCGTAGGCCGTTAGGCGCCTAATAGATTGATTAACCTATCAGATCATTTGTTACTGTTCTGTTTTAATTAAGTTCGGGTTAGAAACTTTATTTCTCATAAAGAATTAAATTCACTTACATGAGAACACAAGGTAATACATTATATCGAGCAGCGTAACAAATACAATAAACAAAAAGTTCTTAGCAACAAGATAAAAAATATTTTATATTGAAAGAGGGTAAGTGTGAATACTTCGGCAGTTAACAAGCTTTGTTAAATCTGTAAATACAAAGATCAAGCGTAGCAGGATGTGCCATGTAATTGAGTTAATGAAAGTGTTTTAAAATGTTAATTTTTTGTTCATAACATATTGTTTGAATACTTTTTTAAATTTAAGAATCCTTTTTCTTCTTTTATTAGCTTTGGTAACATATTATACATTTTTGCACCATCATACATTATATTTTTTTCCCATAGTTGGTACGAGGATTTAGCAGTTTAATATCATTGGCGCATCTTAACAGCATTTTTTGTGTGTGATGTTATTTATTGAAGTGTATTTGTGTATGTATTTGCTTATTTAATATTTTCCGAATCAATATGCAGTTGTAGTAATGATAAGTTTGTGACAGATTCATTATTTTAGTATCTTTATAGATTTTTTGGGTGGGTGTTAGGAAGTCGTAATTAAATAATCTTTTTACTAATTTATTTTGTGCCATTTGTAACGTTGCTAAATTTGTTGGGGCAGCTGTGCCCCATAATTCTATTAAGTAGTCTAAATGCGGCTTAACCAGTGAGTTGTATATTAAGTATTTTATTTGGCGTGGTAAGCATTTAGTGATGTTTTTTAACATTCCGGTGAGAGCAGTCAACTTTGTTTTAATTTTATCAAGGTGCGGTTTCCACGTTAAATGGCTGTCTAATATTAGCCCTAGATATTTTTCCTGGTGTACTTTACTAATAACTTGATTATTTATACTTAGCGGTTTGTGTTGTATCTTTTTGTTTTTAGCCGAAAATATAATGTAATTTGTTTTTGTAATATTTATGGTTAATAAATTATATTGGAACCAGTCATTGAGACGATCTAAATCTCCTTGAGCATCTGCGATTATTGTATTAATTGAGTTACCAAAGTAAAATAAACACGTATCATCTGCGTTTGTGTAATATCACCTTTCAGTCCAATTTTGTGGATACTGTTTATATAAACAAGGAACAATAGCGGCCCCAATATCGATCCTTGGGGTATCCCGAACGTTATATTTTTAGGAGTACTTTGCGTTTTCCCTATTTTTACTATCTGTGACCTGTTTGTTAAATATGATTTAAAAGTAGCGTATGCAGTATCAGTTATACCAATGTCATTCAGTTTTTGTAATAATAGGTTGTGACTAATAGTATCAAAAGCTTTCTTGAGATCTATGAATACACCTAAAGCTATTTGTTTTTTATCGATATTAAGTTTTATTTTTGTAACAAGATCTACTGTTGCAGAGAGTGTATTAGATTTAGGCCTAAAGCCGTACTGTTTCTCGTAAAAAAAAATTTGTTTTATTAAATATATTTCTAGGCGATTGTAAAGTATCCGTTCGTAAATTTTGGAGAGCACAGGAAGTACTGAAATAGGGCGATAGTTATTTGGTTCTGCTTTACTCCCAGATTTATGTATTGGTGTGACTTTTGCGACCTTGAGGCTGTCTGGAAAGGTACCGTTGTTTAGGCTTTCATTAATACAATTAGTAAGTTCATTAACTATTAGATTCGATACGCATTTAAGAGATTTCGTGTTTATACCGTCTAGTCCAGAACTGGTATTAGAGTCTAGGTTGTTTATTATTTTCGCTACTTCACCATTCGTTGTTAGTGGAAGTTGGGTTAATGTAAAGGTTCTTTGGGGTGAGAGTGTACCTGCGTAAATAGAATTATTTATGTGATAATGTTTAGGAATTTGATTTGCTAAGACTGATCCTACATTACAAAAAAAATCATTAAAGCATTCACAGATATCTCCTTCATCCGTTAAGTATGTATCCATTAGTTGAAGTTTGTTTGGTGTTGTAACTTCTTTGGCTTTATTATGGTAGAAGCTATTTATCAATTGCCACATTTTCTTCGGCTTCTTTCTGCAATTTTCAAAGGCAGATCGATAATACATAGTTTTTGTAAGTTGTATGTTTTCAGTGACAGCATTTCTATGTTTTATAAACATTGCTTTACAATTTGCGTCATCAGGATTTTTTTTGTATTGACTCCATAGAAGATTTCGTTGATTTATTTCATATATTATTTCTTTGTTTATCCAATCTTGTCTCGGTGGATTTAGTATCTTATTTTTTGTAATTATGCTTTTATTAATATTTGTTATTAATTTATTTTCCAGTACCCCGTATATACAATTATTATCATTCTGATTTTCTGCTACATTCTTGTACATAATTTCATAGTTAACCGCATCATATTTGATCCTACTTACAGGCCGTGCCAGATGTCTTTTGATTTCGAGATATATATGTTTATGATCCGACATAGGTGTGTCAATTATGACAAAATGGAACTTGTTTTCTTTTATGTTAGAACACACATGATCAATTATAGTTTTAGTGGTGGTCGTTTCTCGGGTACAATAATTCTGATCAATATTATTAAGAATTATATAGTCGTTTTCTTGTAGTATTTCTTTGTACGTAGTTGTCAAATTATCTGGGTTTAGTAGGTTAATATTGAAGTCGCCGAATACAACTCCTCTTCTCCTTTGATATAGCTGGTGACTATAAGTTTCAAGATTTTTTTTTGCATTGTTTAATACTGGTCTCCTGTATATAGCACCGATATCCAGCGAATAATTTTTAAGGTGAACCCATAGAAGTTCGTTAATATATTTTTAACACACACACACCATCACGCCTATATTCCCCAAGCGGGGGTGGCAGAGGTGTACTGAGTACACCCACGGTTCGCCGACGATGTTAGGTCCCATGTAATAGGGGGCGAGCCTATTGCCATATACCGGGCACAATTCCACACTCCGGGCTCATACTAGGAATTTTTCGTTAGAAAAACTACATTTGTCCGACCTAGGATTTGAACCCAGGACCTCATGATCACAAAGCGATGTGCTTTGCCACCAAACCAACGAGGCAGTCACACATTTTACATTTTTAACCTATTTTAAAAGGAGGCTGCCTACTTACTTGAATGTACTACTTGAGGCTCTTTTCTATTCATCATTAATTAAAATAAGCCTAACTGTTAGTGGTTGAATAATATTCGTTACTATTTATCGATATAAATGTTCCTAATATATTGCCTATGCGTCATCTAAGTAAGTTTCTTTGTAACTATAAAGTGTAATTTTTTTAAATATCATAAAAGAATTTTGTCGAGTGTGAAAGAAAAATAGGCTTTTGTCCGTTGTTACTTTCCAACTCATGTTAAGAATCATTTATCAACGCCAACGAATTCTATGTGTACTAGCTACGTAACTCGTTAGCATTTGCGACCAATCAATTCTATATTGTTCTTGTTGTTAGTAGGCTAGAAGACGTTTACTGGTACACAACAGCAATCATAATAATAAAACACGACGACGACGATTTAGCGCAGTGGTTAAGAGCTTAAGCCGCTCCGCCCACTGTGTCTAATAGTCGCGGGTTCGATTCCCATACGGGACAAATCTTTGTGTGATCCACAATTATTTGTTCCGGTCTGGGTATTTGTGTATGTGAATTTTCATTTTTGTAAACGCACCCACGACACAGGAATAAATCCTAGTGTAGGGCTACGTTTTAAAAAAAAACACTAGAAATTAAATATTGAAGGATTTCAGTCGAACCCATAATTTCAGAAATAGGCACAGACTCATATTAGTGCAGTAAAATACATTCCGATTAATTGTAATACTTTATGAGCACAATTACAAATTTGGAAGACTTCGTTCGCACTTTAATATGCTCCCAAATATCAACTCTAGTCATAACATAACATTTTCAAGTTCACGCTGCTATGTACAATGTGCTACATGTAGCTTTTTTTACGAAAGAACATATTTTCAAACGTTCGTGAACGCAATGCAGGCGGTTCATAAAGGGCAATAATTCGAGTCGGGCCCAACCGGCGCTACCGGTCTCCACAATGGTTCCAGACAAAGCCCGAGGTGCGCGCGAGACGATGACGGATGCCCCGGCACGCCGCGCGCCTTCGCATTGTTAACCCGGGCTTCCACTGCAAAAGTGTAATGAGCAAGAAATAGTCGAGCGGAACGGAGTACGACTAGCTAAATTGGTTTTGCCTTCCACTAAAAAAGAATTTTCAATAATTTGCCTTCCACTGCAAAACTGAAAGATCGAAGCGAGTCCGTTTTTTACTATTTTTTCTCGCTCAGTATTTTGCGCTAAACTCGTTCTTGGTGGAAGCACTTCTATGAAATTTACGGTTTCGAGTTAAACGGACTCCGTACGGAGTCCGTTCCGCCCGCAGTGGAACTTCCACTGCAAAAAGGTAATAAGCGAGAAATAGTCGAGAGGAACGGAGAACAACTAGTTAAATTAGTTTTGACTTCCACTAGGAAAGAGTTTTTATTATTTGTCTTCCACTGCAAAAGCGAAAGAGCGGAGTGAGTCCGTACGGATTACGTTTAACTCGCAACAGTAAATTTCATACAAGTGTGCCATTAATAAAGAAGCAATAAGTGCTGAGCGAGTAAAAATAGTTTAAAACTCTCCACTCCTGCACTTTCACAGTGATTAAAAAAAAACTTTCTTAGTGGAAGGTAAAACCTATTTTAACTAACTGTACTCCGTTCCGCTCGACTTTTACTCGCTCATTACCCTTTTGCAGTGGAAGCCCGGCTTTCAGCTTCCTTCACAACTCTCAAACAAAATAATTTATTAAATTCTACTTTTGACGGTTGCGATATTAATAATAAATTACTTAGATAACAAGACTTAAGGCAATAAATATACTAACAGATATCGAAGATCTCGAGATGAATTCTTTTAGTTAACAATCTCTTGTTAGATATTCGACTCGATTCAACTAAATACCAATAATTTAATAAATAATTCAATAAGGATGGGAAATACACCGCTGACATAGAGAGAAGAGTGAGTACAGGGAACAGAGTGAATGGCGCGATGGGAAAGCTACTTGGGAGCCGGCACTTAAGCCAAAAGGCGCAGCTGGCCATACATAATAGAGTGCTTGTCCCAACGCTGTTATATGGCAACGAGAGCTGGGTATGTAAGAAGGAGTATGAAAGTAGGATAAATGCAGTGGAAATGCGAGCTCTGCGGAAGATGTGCGGAGTGAAGCTGACCGACCGTATTCATTCATAACAGCGTAGTAAGAAAGCGAATAGGTATGAAAGAAAGTATCGGTGTAAAGATGAGAAAGGGTGTGCTTCGTGGGTTCGGGCATATAGAAGGAATGTCCGAAGAAAGAATGACAAAACTGATATACAATGCGAAAGTGGAAGGATGTAGGTACTGGGGAAGACCTAAACTATTTTACCATGACCGGGTCCAGGGTACCAGGTAATAGACCGGGTCTTATCTTAAGGACAAGTCAGGAGTCTCCGTAACCGGCGAGCGTTTATGAGATGAACTATGAGAGTAGAGGAAGCCAGAGAGGTATGTAAGGAAAGAACCTGTTGGAACTCTGTACTCTCTGCCTACCCCGTAAGGGATCTGGCGTGATGATAAAGATAGATAGATAATAAATAATTCTTATTGTTGTACGTACATTAATTTCGTCTTACAGAAAAATTAATGGTTTACGTGATAAAAAGAAAATTAATAATTAGTCGCCCTGTACTTTATATTATTTTTAATTAGGTACGTATAATATAAATAAGCTCAGTACGCTAATTAATTCACAACCAGGAGGTCCACTATATAAGAAATTGTTGTTGTTTACATAAAATACGATGGATGGAAACGCACAGTAATAACAATGTGCAATTAATTAATATTTTAATAAATAATCTTATGAATTAGAATTTTTATCGCTCACGAGAGGAAGCGTACGTCTACGTAAAGTCATGGTTGTTTCTTTATTAAGGTACTTAATATTTGAATTCGCCACTAGACCAACGAGGCAGTCGGGGAATATTTCTATAAAAAAACATGTCAACAACTTGTCCCAGAACCCCGGCCCTTGTGATCGCGATGCATATTATACGCCACAAGACCAAGGAGGCAGTCAATACGAAGAAAAAAAATAGTTTACGAGTACAAGTTTCCTACGAATCCTATCCCTGTCGTTCAAGTGGACGTTGGCTGGCGCCACAGCGGCGTTGCAAGTTTTTGTTACCCGAGAGCCTTGCGTTATTTATATCGAGCGTACTATTACAAACTGTTTTTAACTTGACTTTTATTAGTTTCTACGTTCAGTTTACATTTTAATATAACCTGGCTGGAGGATCTTCAATTGGAAATTTTTAGAACTAGTGATTACTGTGAGAAGTCGAAGTAACATGTAAAATGTGTGACTGCCTCGTTGGTTTGGTGGCAAAGCACATCGCTTTGTGATCATGAGGTCCTGGGTTCAAATCCTAGGTCGGACAAATGTAGTTTTTCTAACGAAAAATTCCTAGTATGAGCCCGGAGTGTGGAATTGTGCCCGGTATATGGCAATAGTGATGTCCTCTTGCTGACAAATTCAGTAGCCCAAGGTTTAGACTTATCCGGATTTTCAATAAATCTCAAAAAGTGTACATTTCTAAGCGGCGAAATCGAATATCTCGGCAGAGTTATTAGCAAGGGTCAGGTTAGGCCAAGCCCCCGCAAGGTTCAAGCGTTAGTAGATGCTCCAAAACCTAGGAATGTGAAACAGGTTAGACAGCTCCTCGGTCTCGCAGGTTACTTTAGGCGATATGTTCCAAACTATGCTCAAAAGACTGTCTGTATTTCCCGACTAACTAAAAAGAGTATACCTTTCGAATGGAGCACTGAGCAAGAGAACGCTAGGAAGTACCTTATTCATTGCTTAGCTAATGAACCAGTACTCTCTATTTACGATCCCCAGTTGCCCACAGAACTCCATACGGATGCAAGTGCAATTGGGTATGGATCTGTGCTCATTCAAGTTCATGAGGGAGGATTAAGACGCGTAGTGGCTTATTTTAGCAAATCTACTCAGGGAGCTGAATCTAAATATCATTCCTACGAGCTAGAAACGTTAGCAGTAGTGAAAACTAACTCAGACATAGTGTTTTCAAACTTACCTAT
The DNA here is from genome assembly GCA_905147815.2 of Phalera bucephala. Classification (NCBI taxonomy): domain Eukaryota; kingdom Metazoa; phylum Arthropoda; class Insecta; order Lepidoptera; family Notodontidae; genus Phalera; species Phalera bucephala. The sequence continues at coordinate 97,985 of CAJHXA020000001.1, forward strand.
GTCTTACTATAATCATCTTGTATTTTGCCTGTATACTAGAAGTTACATATAAACTTTGGTTTGTTAATTTTAATAAATTGTATTACAGGCATTGATATACATAACACTAGATTAGCAGTAACGGCGTAAATGTATGTCGGCTAAGAATAAGCCCGCAGCCAAGTTTCCAGCTTCTGTCATTCATTGGCCTGCCTGACATCTCTCGAGTAACACGTATTAATAAAAAATCACAAAATAGGTAAATGCGTGGCGTAAAAACGCGATTTGAGGTCACAAAATCACTATACCGCAAGCGGAATGACTTTCCATACATAAGTTTATGGTTTTTTCATATATTTACTATTAAATAAAATAAAAAACCGATTTCAAGTTACAAAAATAAATTTGAGACGCAGTGTTGCCAATTAAAACACTTGTGTGGTGTTCCCGTCTTTATGGGAAAATGTTAGATAATTGTGTCACCTATAATTATGAACTATACGAATATCCATTTTATTAATTTTTTTGGATCCCAAAGGGTGCAATTTCCGCCAGATCCCTTGCGGGGTAGACAGAAAGTATAAAGTTCCAAAAATTTCATTAGAGTATTATGAAAATAAATAAGCTATTTACTCAAAACGAATATTGTACACAATTCTTTGTTACATAATTGCCTAATGGATCCGGTAAAGAATAGCTCCACCCCATTTGTTCTCACGCATGTCGCAGAAAGCAATTGGGGAATTAACCAAAACTTTTTCTATCCTTTTTTAAAAAAAAAGCGCCACCTGGTAATTATTCAATGTCGTGGGTACTGTACGGGTTAGACTGTACTCGTACAGCGTTTTTTGAAGATGATAAATGATACACTTGATATTTTAATAATTAAAAGGTTTATTGATAGTCCAAATTATCACTATTCTATGATTTAATGATAAATGAGAATTAATGTACGATATGATATATGTATGTATGTGAGCACGCGCGCGATTCTCTTGCTAACCGATTGCGAACTGATGATCGTAATTAATACGGACGATTGAGCGCAGTGGTTAAGAGCTTAAGCCGCTCCGCCCACTGTGTCTAATAGTGGCGGGTTCGATTCCCGCACGGGACAAATCTTTGTGTGATCCACAATTATTTGTTCCGGTCTGGGTATATGTGTATGTGAATTTTCATGTTTGTAAACGCACCCACGACACAGGAATAAATCCGAGTGTGGGGCTACGTTTTTTTAAAAAAAAAAAGGATATAATGTGCATGTGACGTAAAAATGCTTATGATGCAAACGGACGGGCTGGCCCGTACAGGTACGTTTACAAACATGAAAATTACACAAACAAATAGCCAGACCTAAACAAAATGTGTGAGTCACACGAAGATTTGTGCTATGTGGGAATCGAACCCGCGACTATTCAGTCTAGTAACTGGAGCGGCCTACCACTCTTAACGTCTGGATAAAGAAGTGAAAACAGGAAATAGGCAACAACGTTTTACTGAGTTTGTTGAAGAGATACGTATTTTGTAAATTTGTATTTATTTTACCCGCTCTAAATAGACTGCAACCTCAAGAAATCAACCTGCATATTTTGAAAATAATGCAATAGACATTAGGTTTGTTTTGTTTATTACTCATTCAATTATATTTTCATAGTTTGACCACATACCCTAATGGACACTATTAACTAATATCCAAATAATCTGTGTAACAATTCTAATTTCATATAGAATAAAGTGAACTAGGTACTATAATAATTTATTTTATTAATTCATGTAATGGATTCTATCTGAAATATAACGAAGTTAATTAAAAAAATATATAATAAAAAATTATATTCATAACATCATTAAAAGTTTATATTCATTGTGCATTTAAATTGTGGGAAATAATATAGTATCATATAGTAAGCAACACTGAGCCTCCTACTACTAGTAATATTGCTACCTCTATCGGATCGACGTAATGTCGGTATGGCGGGGAACAAGAGTAAAAGAGATGGATATATGTTTATTCCAAATTATTTATTGGATTCAAAGCTACGTCGGCATACTTTTAAGTCGTTACACTTTTTTCGACGCGCCGAAGTGACGTTTGCTTCTCTATGTATTTACCTCAATGATTACAGGCCAGTTTTTTGCTCAGTTTGTAGTTGAATAACTACCCAAAAGTAATATTTTATAAAGGTTTTAAATTTTAAAAGGACATGTTGACTAACTATCATCACGCCAGACCCCTTGTGGGGTAGGCAGAGAGCACTGTGGTTTTGCCTTGTAGACTTCTCTTGCTTCTTTCAGTCTCCATACACGCTTGCTAGGTTACGAAGATTTTTGACATGACATAAGACAGTTTATTTGGCCATGGTAAGATAGTCTAGGTTTTGTCCGGTATCTACATCTTTTTACTTTCGCATTGTATATGGGTTTTGTCATTCTTACTTTACGTCCTAGCACCACGGAGCATACCTTTTTCATCTTTACATATATACGCTCGCACGCTCTCTTACGCTGTTGTGAACGCGATCAATCAGCATGACTCCGCTTATTTTCTGCAGAACTTAAATTGGTTTGGTAACAATATGTAGATTAAAAAAAAAAAAAACACCGTCACGCCTATATTCCCCAGAGGGGTTGGCAGAGGTGTACTGAGTACACCCACGTTTCGCCGACGATGTTAGGTCCTATGTAATATGGGGCGAGCCTATTGCCATATACCGGGCACAATTCCAGCCTCCGGACTCATACTGGGAATTTTTCGTTAGAAAAACTACATTTGTCCGACCTAGGATTTGAACCCAGGACCTCGTGATTACAAAGCGATGCGCTTTGCCACCAGACCAACGAGGCAGTCAAGTAATATGTAGATTGTGTAATAAACACGGACTAGGAGTCCTAATTTCAGTTATAAAACAAATTTTACACTTCCAGAGTATCTCATTTATTTCATTAACCTTACATGATCGACCTTTTATAGACAAGTTTCCCCACAAATTTTATTGTAAGTTGTATTGATCTAAGGGTTTACACAGCTGGGGGGGACACCGCTGTGTGGTATTAAAAAATAAAGTACCTAGGTAATGTTATGTTTGATTCAGTTCTATATTCGCACGCGAAGTGAGTACGTATCCACATGGATGTGAGTACAAACGATGTCACGCATGGATGCTAAAATTATGAAGTGTATTTGAATTTTAATACATTAACAGCTAGTCAATAATCGTTATATTTAATCAACTATGAATGTCTTGACTATATGCGTATGTCTGTATTTAAACAAAATTCGATGAAAAATGGTTATAGGCAAATTATTATTTATATATATTTAATCCTTTATTGTATACAGTACATTTACAGTTGTAATTTCACAGGAGATATACAAAGGCGAGCTTAACTCAAAATATGAGTTCTCTTCCAGCGAATCTTTAAGTGTTGAGAGATGAGAATGTTAATAAGAGGGTAGTTATACAATTACACATTAAAACATACAATAAAATAAACAAATATAAATAAAATACATACTATACAAAACTAAATATATATAATTTATAAAATAAACATACATAAAAATACACACAGTATATTATATTACAAATGTGTATCAACAATCAGATAGGAAATGTTCCCTGATTCTTCTCCTGAAGATGTCCAGAGAGGAGCTTGCGCGTATAGCGTCTGGGAGTGAGTTCCAAAGACGCACTCCACGAACAGTAAAAGACCTATCATAGCAACTGGAAGAATGAAGAGGAGCACGAAGAAGGAGAGAAGTAGCAGTACGACAGGCCCTATCCTTGGGGACAAGAAAGTCAAAACGCTCACGTAGATAAATAGGAGCTTTGGGGTTATGAAGGACGGAAAAGAGAAGAGAAAGGATATGTGAGTCCCGGCGTTGCCGAATAGGCAGCCACTTTAATTTTCTTCGGAACTCTGATACATGATCATATTTACGGAGACTGAAAATGAAGCGGATACACAGATTCTGCAAACGTTCTAGCTTATTAACTAGCTCTTCAGTGGCATCAAGAAAACAGACATCACCATAGTCTAGAAGTGGTAGGAGAAGAGACTGAGCAAGGCTTATTTTAGTTTGGAAGGGCAAGAACTTTTGAAGGCGTTTGAGAGACTGGAAGGAGCCGTAGACCCTTTTGCTTACCTCTAAAATGTGGGTGCTCCATGTGAGGTTGGAGTCCATAAAAACACCTAGATTTTTAATTGTTCTAGAGTAGGGTATACATACAGAATCAAATAGGACTGGAGAGAGAGCCTGTAGATTCATATCTTGTGCATTCATATAGTATCTGCCACCAATGATGATAGCTTGAGACTTAGCCGGATTGACTAAAAGACCAAACGACTTTGCCCACTTGCTGATATTTTAAAGCTCATCATTGATGACGCCGATCGCATGATTAAGCTCCCCAACTTTACAATGACGATACAGCTGCAAATCGTCTGCGTAAAGATGGTAGTAGGAAGTAATTACTTTAGTAACCGAGTTTATAAAAACTGAAAAGAGAAGAGGAGAAAGGACGCCACCCTGAGGCACACCCGCAGTAAGATCACACCAATCAGAAGAAACCTCTTCAAAGCGGACCGACAGGGAGCGGCCCCGAAGATAAGAGCCAAACCACGCGATTGCCGGAGCGGAGACATTCAGAGAGGATAAGGTGCCTAAGAGAATGTCAAAATCAACTGAGTTAAAAGCACTACTAAAGTCCAGTAAGACTAAAACGGTAAGAAGTTTGTTTTCCATAGCCAATCTGATATCGTCAGTTATTTTGACTAAGGCAGTCACTGTACTATGGCCTAAACGAAAACCAGATTGAAAAGGACTTAGGAGGCTATTAGAGGAGAGATAGAGAGACAGTTGATTCTGAACAGCACTCTCAAGCACCTTGGAAAGCAAGGGAAGTATGGATATAGGACGGAAATCGGATAAACAGGTAGGGTTCGGTGTTTTAGGTAATGGGAGAACATGAGCTCTTTTCCAAGCCACGGGAAAAACGCTAGTCTCCAATGAGTAATTTATTATGTGCGTGATGACAGGCCCAAGTTCATTTAAGATAGGTAGGAGCATTTGAATTTGGATGCCATCATCGCCACTCGCCTTCGTGGAAATGGACAGGATAAATTTCTTAATGTCTTGCTCTGTAACCGGGCTGAAAGAGAAAGAAGCACATACTGGCAAGTGAAGATTGGAAAGATATTTAAGAGTAGAAGATTTTATGTCTTGTTTTAGCGCAATTGGAGGCTTGGAGAAGTGTGCGTTTAATGCATTAAGATCCAGATTAGGTATATTTTGATTAATGGTGCCATTGCCAATACCAAATGACTTGAGAAATTGCCAAACTTGTGCTGTGTTGAAATGTAAATTATTAATAGATGTTATTGGGTCACGGGACATATGGTGAACTACCCAAAACTTTAGAGATATAATTTTATCTATTAAAACTTTTATCAGTATGACGCATTAGCTAACTAAATCTTTTTCACAATAATCAGCTTACAACCATCCGTAATCTCAGTCACCAGACGAGTCTTTTGTGTGTAACGAAATTATCGCCATAACGGTTCAACTATTGTGTTGCTATAACATTAACATACCTTTTACAGTGTGTAGCTCCGCTTTAAATGTCATAATCATCAGTTTAAATGATTTTAGTCTGAGATAAAGCCTTAATTCTTTGTAACGTGGCGTTAATTAGGAACCCATGACGCGTCTGGGTAAACATTTGGGATGGCGGCGCGCGGTCGCCTCCCCCGCCTCCAAAGTACAACAAAAACAAAACACGGTGCCAGTGTTCCTGGCGCCTACCTTATCACGCGGGCCTGACGCCCTTAGATTCTTTATTCTTAGAACACATTCCTCCTTTCATAAAGAAATACATATCTATTGTTCTGTTCCTCTTTTGTACAAGTGTCCGACCGCACTACCGAGACTTTACGACTTTCATGTAAAACTATGCCGTCGATAAAATATGTGCATAACTGCGGGGAAGTCTCTGTATTTATGGTTTAAAATTGTAAATAATGCGACTGCCTGTCAATCTATTATTATTCGTGTTTAGGCCGGCGAAGAAAGCTTTCCCTTAAAGAGAAGCAGCTTTTCTGGCTGCTCGAGCCTTAATGGCTCCATTTTTTTTTTGTTAAGATATAAAATATATACCACATCTCAATTTCAATAAGTCCAATATGGATAATATTATCAATAAAACGTAGTCGTTAGTCTGAAAAGTGTTGCGATCTGTCTCTATATTGGCACGATTATTCGTTTTCATTCAAGAAATAATAGATACAATAGTAAATGGATTATTATACAATAAAGCTGTAATTATTACCGCAATGGCCAAATTGTTTGTACAGAGAGGAGATAATACTAATTATGAATAATTATGTAACATACGACCGGTATTCAGATAGTGATAGCGATCTTAGTCAGCGGGCGCGTAGTTCGTGTTGTACGTAAAAACCCTCGACACGTAGCACATCCAGTGTTTCAACTTATTTTAACCTTATTTTATAAAATATAATTTATTAACACTCCCCTCAATATATATTCACGACATATGCATTTTCGTTTTTAAAAATATTTCTAACTTTTCCAAAATTTCTGATACCCATAATAGAAATACGCGTCACAAAAATAGGTTATATATTCCACAATCACGTATAAAAATGCTCAACGAAAGTCCACACTATATGGCTGTAAAAATATACAATAAACTACCACATTATATCAAAACCGAAACCAAATTAACATCATTCAATAAACGACTAAAATCTTACTTAATTCATAACTGTTTCTATTCACTATCAGAATATTTAGAATTGCCCCAATAACATAATATCAAACATCAAACATTGGAACAAAGTACAATTACATACAACTACCTACTTATATTACATTTTACATTATATTACATATTACATTGACATGACGATTGCAATATACTATGAAACTTTATTGAAATTGTAGTCTATTATAATAACTAAATTATATTAATAACTTAATTATATTATTTCATTAATTTATGTCATACCTACTTAACATTTTTATTACAACTGTATTTGCAATGCCCGTAAACGGCCACTAAGTCATAAGCACTTTATAATATTAAGATCTCATATTATTGTACACTTAGTCCGCAAATAAATATTTGAATTTGAATTTGAATTTGAATTTACGTAGACAATTTGTTACTAGCTTTATTTTTATATTGTTAATTAAGTATTCATTTTATCATTATTGAAGTGCGCGGCACGAAGGTCAGACGTGTCTCACTTTTTCATTTAATTTGTAATACTTCTGAATTTTAAACTTAATTCTTCTTCAACGAATCTTTTTTTTGATTATCTGTATTAAATCAATTTATTGTTTTACGGGTTTACTATATTAAATTACAAAATAACATTACTAAAATGTAGGTTAGTATTCAAGACATACGGGTTAAAATATGTCATTATAGAAAATTAATTGATTAGAAAAATAATGATTATTTTTTCTGTGTTAATAATATATTTTTCTTTTTTTTCAGGAAGTGTATGATGACAATCCAGCACGGGATATGTGTGATAAGCTCGCTACTAATATCAAACTACAAGCATAATGCATCGTAAATATTTCAGATAAAATCATCAGAACATATCTTGGGACGCAGTGTGATATAAAGACAGTGATTAACTGGACTAAGTCTTACAATCGTGTAATAAAAATGCGTGTAACTGACTGTCGGGGGCTCAGAAAGATGGATGTGCAGTGTTCGTTGTTCAAACTATTGTTGTTTCAAGTGTTAGTAGCGTGGTGCGGAGCCAAGCATGTCACGATAGCCATGCCAAACGTGGAAGTATCCAATGACGTGGATAGGGACATCCAAGATAGCTTAAGACACCTCATACATACCGGTAAGTTAATTTATTTTATTTTGTATGTGATAGTAAAAATCGTGTTTTAATTTATATTATCGCAAATTAAACTCTGTTTTAATTATTCTAAATGCTAAAAATTAGAAATAACCAGTGAGATTCAATTAAAAAAGCAATTTTACCGCAGTCATTTCTTAGAGTTATAAAACTAGTTTGCTTGAAAAATTAAACGCTGCTAAATAAATAAACGTGAGGTCCTTAATTATCAGAGATACAATAAAACATAAGTATTATTTTATTGCGAATTTATTTATTCGCTAGTCAGACGCTAGTGTAACGGGTACTAGTAATATCTAAGAAAACTCTTTCTAAGAAAAACGTCTTATCAAAAATATAATCCCACACTTGTTACGCCTCTAAACGAGGTGACAAGTGAATCAAAAATCTGAATCAGATTTGTTTGCTATGTAAATATTAGTATTGCAAAAATTGCGTAATGTAACACGATGTTCAATATTTATTTAATATCTGTTGCCGAGATACATGTCACGCTGACATTTGCGATATATTGTTAAATCTGAAAAGAGAAAAAACACATCAAGACTCTTCTCAAATTTAATTTCGAATGAGTGAGCCAAGATAAACGCACACGGCGGAGGTTACCGCAGTAACAGATACAATATACCTATACTAATATAATAAAGTTGAAGAGTTTGTTTGTTTGTTTTTTGTTTGAATGGCGCTAATCTCTGGAACTAACAGACGAATTTGTGAAAAAAAATCATTTGATAGGCTAATTCTTGAGAATTTGATAAACATCACGCGACGACAAAAAAAAAATCAGAAAAAACGCTAAGCGAAAACGAAGTAGCAATGCGGGCGGGCGATGCGTTGCGACCGTATTAGCTTCGTGGCAAACGGCGAGTGAAACCGCAGAGCACAGTTAGTTATATCATATCGACGGATACGACGAATTTGTGTTGCCCTGTCCTTTAATCTAGAGTGTTGTTTTGTTAGTGTCACAATTTGAAATGCTCGTAATTGGATTCAGTTCTTAGTATGACGGCCGCGAATCGACATTGTCTTTGAAGGGTTAAGTCAGTCACCGACCAACGGATTAGGGCAAATTAGGTTTTTTAATTTATCTCGTGCCTCGAAGGTTATCGAGTTTCGATAAACAATAATAAGGTACCAGCTTTTTTATAATTTTCATTACACTTAACAACATTTTTGTACGTAAATCATGGCGTTTATTATTATTTCTATTTATAACGCTTTCGTCCACATTTAGTACGATTTATACCATATTAATTGCATTAAATGTTACTCCGATTTTGCAACACATAAATTAGTACTGATTTAGTTACTAAAACCTACCATCCTTCGCGTATACCAGTACTGACGGATACATTTCGGAGTCATTTAAATTTATTTCACTAAAATAAGGCCCTTAGCTACCGCATAAAATTGGATTATTTAAGCCATGTAAAATAAACCGTAAACTATTAAATTACCGAGTATTGTGTTACTGTCACATACAGACAACTTGCCACACACTTCACATGGTCACAACCTGGCCTTTTTATTAATCTCCATTTTTGTAGTTGGGCTAACACACGCTAGATGGGAATATATCACAATGTTGTTTAATAAGTAAAAATATATAATAATCCGAAAAACTTAAGTACTTAGTGGTGAAAATGCTTACGTAGTTAATGATGAAACCGAACATCGTGCGTTTATTTTTTTTTGTCGATCTATGCGAAACAATGATGTAATGTATCGGACTGTTTAGACATAGTGTCTGCAAGTAATAATAAATGTTCGGAATTATTAGTATGTGTGGAAGAACCAATTTTGACTGTTTAATAATATATTCTAATTTAAACTTGAAATAAATGGCAAGCGGTCAATAGCAACCAAAGGCTCCGTTCCAGAAATCCCATTCCATGCTTAAGAGCACTTCAAAAATTGACCGTGGATAAATGAATGGTGAATAAAGCATACACACAATCAAACCAATAACTGTAAAGCGGCAATCAGTGGCGGGATTTACAAAACAGAGCTGTTAGTGGGTACGACACGGTCGTCGAACTTTCATTCTAAATTAGTTAGAGCTGTAAAAGTAACGAAAAATAGCGTACCCGTATGTATTCGTTACTGTAAAAATCAGTACTCGTTACTTTCGTATCGTTACGTTACTCGTTACTTTTGATACCTTATAACATAGAGCATCGCATCGAGTTGAGTTGCACATTGCGTACGGTATGACGTTGACGTCGCATCGTTCGTACTTTGTAGAAAACATACTTATACGTACATACCTAGCTGCGTAAGGTGTGTTTTTAACTTTAGCGTACTTTGAACCACACTTGTGTATATGTAAATCTAAATTTAGATTGATTTAATAGGTAAATTGGTTAGAACTATAAGTAAACTAATTTAATTACCTCAAGGATCCTACGGAAAACTACGGAATTTGCAATGGATGCAATAGTTACTGTTTTAAATATTTTATCCGTGGGAATATGTAATATCACAATAACACCGCAATCCATCATGTATCGACTAATCAACAAGAAAGAAATAGGTATCGAAAATTATTTATTGACAATAAAATTAAAACAAGTTTCTAACGATAAACCAACATAAAAAAATACTATTTTTCTCATAATGAAATAAAACATATGAAAGAGAAACACATTTTAAACAAAACTAAAACAACATAAAAAAATCATTTTTCATATAATGAAATAAAACATTATAATCAATCAGAAGCTAAATTTATTAAAAAAAATACAAAAGTATAACACCCTAGACTTTAATTAATATTAATTACGTATAAATTATAAATGTCACTAAAAATAACAAAATCAACACTGGAAAATATTTAGCCTAAAACGTCTGTTCGCTCCGGCCGCCCGATCCAAAGTGGGCGATGTAATCACGCGCTGGTCAGAAATCAACCGTGGTCAGGTGACAGTCACGTGATCGTCTAGCCACGCCCACTCAGCTCACTAGTACGTGGTACGTCCTCGTCCGCATTTTTTGATTGATCATGTCTTGAGTCGAATTTTTCATCGGGAAGCTCATCAGATTGATCAGCTGTAAACCATAATTTAACACACATAAGTACACTCTCGTTAAGTTCCTATGTAACATAATCCTTTCATAAGCAAAGCATTCATAACCATTATCTCTCAAGTCAATTATCACACATTCATCACAAGAAGACTTATCTTATCTTATATTGGCTTGCCGGACCGAGGATACCTCTGGCGCACTTCGACCCATGGGATCTTTTGTGCTGTCCTTGCCCTAATGCTCTTACGTACCTGAGGTGTCCAGTACTCCCTGTATTAGGTTATAGATTCCAGCAGGGGGACAGAGCCGTAGTTCTTCTGGGTTTGGATAGGCCACTCCCAGCAGTTCCATTCGCCGCGCAGCCAGAGCGTCGCAGTGACAGATGACGTGCTTCATGGTTTCAGTTTCTGTGCCACAGCACCTGCATACCACGTCGCCGCATAGGTTCATCTTGTGTAGATGTTCTTTCGTGCCATAGTGGCCTGTGAATGCTCCCGTTATTTGCCTTAGTTGTAGTCTACTATATTTTAGTAGTCTCTTGCAATCGCTGTCACACCATGTGGAAAGGAATTCCTTTGAGTGTCGAAGCCCTGTGTGTGTTTCCCATTCTTTCTTATGTTGTTCTTGGGCATATTTAAAGAGTGCGCCTCTATAGGCACCGTCTGGTATACAAGAAGACTTACATTTCACATCCATTCTGATCGATCACGGAGGGCCCTCAAACACACCACACACTGATCAGTAAAGAATATACAACCGGCATTGGCTAACATACCGTAACAGCGCCACTAATAAGCTACTGTTCTGCCGTGGCGAAGGCTACTCAGCCTCAACGCCAACGTGAATGTGGAGCAAAGTTGAGTAAGTTCGCTATTCACCTGCCACGAGACTAGGTCCAGAGTTATTGTGGAGGAAGCATCAAGTCCGCTATCCACCTGCCACGAGACTAGGTCCCGAGTTATTGTGGAGGAAGCATCAAGTCCGCTATCCACCTGCCACGAGACTAGGTCCCGAGTTATTGTGGAGGAAGCATCAAGTCCGCTATCCACGACACAGAATTACATAAACAATAAGGCAAGAGTTAACTCACTTTCGAAAAATGCAGCGCAAGTGTCAGGAGTCCATTCCCCTGCCCACGTTACCATATTCTCAGCTGCGGCCTCGGTATGTTTTCCGTACGAACCGGCCAGCATCTGCAGTTCGTAACGATCATGGGGCAGGCGCTTATGAACCCGATAGGGTCCACGCATGCACGAATCCAACTTCCCTGCAGCCTGCGAAGCTTTTATAACGAAAACCATATCACCAACATTAAATTCGCGCGGTGATACACGTCCCTTGTTTACATACTCGTCTTGTCTTTGCTGGTTATTAGACAGCAAAGTAGATACGCGTTGTCGTCGTAACGTCATCATTTCATCACGGTTAGGGGTCGCGATGTCCAAGGCGACGTCTCGTATAAGGGCTCGTATTATAGGGGTAGATGAGTCGCTTCCTATAAGCAACTGGAGCGGGGAAAGATTGGTGGTGCTGTGTTTGGTGCTATTCAAAATTATCTGAACTCTCCACAGTACTTCTGACCAGCTTTGACTCCTATGGTTGACCTCAATACGGAGAAGGTTTAGCAATGTCCGGCAGTAGCGCTCGGCTTGCCCATTTTTATGGTGCATACCAGGAGTAATAAAATGAGTATCACTGCCGAGTGATTTGGCCATGTTCCGAAAAGCGGAGCTCTCAAACATCCGCCCACGGTCCGTGACCAAAAGTCGCGGGGATCCAAACAATGAGACAACATTGGTGGAAACACGTTTCAATTCTTCGGTATCTTGGCGATATAACGCATACAAAAGACAGTACTTTGAGAACGCGTCAACAATTATTAACACGTATTTAAATCCTTGGGATTCGGGCAACGGACCGAGTACGTCCATGTGTATAACTGAAAATGGGGTTTCAGGCTTAGACCAGGATTCAATTGGCTGATGCGGAGCTTGTGGTATCCGTTTATGAGAAAGACATACAATGCAGTGCTTAAGGTATTTTCTAATAAATTGGCGTAATCCAGGAAACCAAAAGTGTCGCAAGATAAGCTCTACGGTTTTGTCGTACCCTATATGATCTTGATCGTCATGAAAAACATGTAGCAAACTTAAGCGGTACCCTTTAGGAATGTAGCATAATAAACGGGATTCCCCTCCGACCGGTGAATACTTAACATATAACAAGTCGTTCCTTAGAACATATCATGATGAGTCTAACTGCCCATTTTTAAGTTTATCAACCAGACGACGGGTCTCTTCATCAGCCGATTGGGCCATCTTAGCCCAATTTTTGGGGCTCTGTATATGACCTACTTCTACAGGATTCCTACTCAAATAGTCGGCGTGTGACATTAATGACCCCTTTCTGTATTCGAAACTGTACTGAAAGACCTGCATATACAACCACTATCTAGCTACGCGAGGCAGTAAGTCCTTCTTTCGTTCGGTAAGTTTTAGTGCATTCCAATCTGTGACAATTTTAAAAGGAACACCGAGTGAGTATTGCCTAAAATGCTGTGAGGATTTCACTACTGCTAACGTTTCTAGCTCGTAGGAATGATATTTAGATTCAGCTCCCTAAGTAGATTTGCTAAAATAAGCCACTACGCGTCTTAATCCTCCCTCATGAACTTGAATGAGCACAGATCCATACCCAATTGCACTTGCATCCGTATGGAGTTCTGTGGGCAACTGGGGATCGTAAATAGAGAGTACTGGTTCATTAGCTAAGCAATGAATAAGGTACTTCCTAGCGTTCTCTTGCTCAGTGCTCCATTCGAAAGGTATACTCTTTTTAGTTAGTCGGGAAATACAGACAGTCTTTTGAGCATAGTTTGGAACATATCGCCTAAAGTAACCTGCGAGACCGAGGAGCTGTCTAACCTGTTTCACATTCCTAGGTTTTGGAGCATCTACTAACGCTTGAACCTTGCGGGGGCTTGGCCTAACCTGACCCTTGCTAATAACTCTGCCGAGATATTCGATTTCGCCGCTTAGAAATGTACACTTTTTGAGATTTATTGAAAATCCGGATAAGTCTAAACCTTGGGCTACTGAATTTGTCAGCAAGAGGACATCATCGATGAAAACTAGCACCGTCCCAGAATCGATAAAAGATTTAAGGGTTTTTGAAATTATATTTTAATAATTTCAAAAACTCTTAAATTTGTATTTGTAGGTTATTATTTGAGGTTGAATTTGTACGCCTTTGGCAAAACATGGTGAAACTTATTTTTTATCAACTTTGTACTACCCGTGTTTAACAAATAAAGGATTCTGATTCTGATATATGACCGGTGCATTACAAAGTCCATAAGGCATCTTGACATACTCATAATGGCCTTCTGGGGTTACAAATGCTGTTTTAGTCACAGAGCTCTCTTCCATTGGGATCTGATGGAAACCAGTCGCCATATCCAGGCTCGTGAAGAATTGACTAGATCCTAACCGATCTATGTGATCGTCATTAATTGGCAGCGGGAACCTATCCTTAACATTTAACGCATTCAGGGCCCTAAAGTCTACACACATTCTGTCCGTGCCGTCCTTTTTCTTGACCAATATCACGGGACTCGCGTATGGTGAATCAGACTCACGTATAATCCCCTTACTCATCAAGTCTTTAACAATACTACGTACGCGAAGCCTCTCATCATACGAAAGTCTGTATGGTCGATACCTAACCGGATTGTCGTTGGTGAGGACTATCTTCATACTGCTGGTAGTAACAGTTGACGTAGCCGTGCCACATATAAAAGAATTTGAGTAGTCACCTATAATCGACAAAAGCTGTTGCCTTTCTTCTCGTTCAAGCGGTGAATTAACTTTATCAGTATCTAAAATATTGTACACCGTTGCAGGTTTTGCTGCGTGAGTAGTGCGTAGAGTGTAGTACCACCTTTAGATTATTATTATATAAATTAGATCATAGGATTTGTTTAAGGAGTTCTGTATTGGTTAGCCGTGAATAAACATCGTATTGAGTATCTCGTCTTTGATTTTGCTGTGTCAACATTACATGGCGACCCTGCCTGTGGGGTCTGCTTCGCGACCGTGGACTTTGTTTTGCATACCGTGTACTTATACGGGGAGTGTACAATGACGGACGGATAATATATCATGGCTCGAATTAGAAAGCAAACTAAATTGGATACCGGGGGATTCCGCTGCGGGTGGTCCTGTGGTTACGTGTGACTGAGTGTTTTTTTTTAAGAAAAATGGGCAGCTATTCATCTAAACAGGAAGATGTGATTATCGCCCAATCGAGCGGCAGTAATACTGCGTCAACTATGAATTTAGAACAGCATGCAAGTACCACAAATATTATTTTGAGCGTGATGCTCCTTGTCATTGGCTTGGTACTAATTTATGGCGTGTATAAAATATATATACGGTGTCATAAGCGTATGATACGAGATGAGCTGGTGAACAAATACACGCTTCGCATGTCGTCGCTTCGCAAGAAGGCCAGTAAGGTAGGAGAGGAGGCCTAGATCGAGGCCTCAGGGAATATCACCAATTGCTATTTCTACAGCAGTGATTAGTGAAGTGCAAAATAAGTGAAGATTATGGCCTGTCTATAGTGAAAAGTGATTAACGGACTCAAGTGTTTACGTAATCTCGTGATGGTTTTTACCTATGAATCAAGTAACGTATTGTACCATATACGATAAGTTTTTTTCGCGTGTTATGCTTTTACTCATATTTTATTTTATTTTTAGCCGTAGATTGCAAAAGGAAAAGAGAATGTCTTAAATATTATATATTATTTTTGCTTTCATTGTAACCGATGTTTATTAGTTTATAAAAAAAAAAAAAAAAAATAATAAGTCATAATATAGGTCAAAGTCTATGATATCTGTAATATCTAGTATAATGCGGGATAAAGATATACACAATATTTCATTTTGGTTGTTACTTTGCTAATTTTTTTTGCTTTTTTTTTAATAATGTATTATGACTGAAACCCTTTTAGAAATTTATGAAAATTTAAGATCGCTGAGAGAAAATCTTGTCAAACTAAATAAGCCAAGACGAACAAAGGAAAGATTAGAGGAAAGATTACAACTTGCGACTTCTTTTTACGATAATTACATTGCTATTTATAGTATATTAAGTAATCGAATAAGCAAAGGTGAAATTAAGGATAGAGATATTGAAGATATTAATCAGATTTCTAGTGAGATATGCAAAATATATGAACAAATAAAGAAATTTTGTTTAGCATCGGAGAGTACATGTAGTAAGGTAACCATGGATAACTTTGATTTACGCACAGCTGTGGCTTTATTACCAGAAATGACGGGGGATGATGCTGTTACTAGAAAATTGATAGATTCTATAGAACTGTATAGCTCTATGATAACTAGTGAATCACAGCCTTCTTTAATCAACTTTATATTAAAGACGCGTTTAAATGAGAGTGCAAAGCTACGATTATTGCCGAAATATGACTCGTGTAAATTACTAATAAGTGACATGAAAAATAATCTACTTGCGAAAAAATCGAGCAATGCCATTCATGCAGATTTAGTTAGATCGTACCAGGGTACTAGTGACATTGAGGATTATGGTAGAAAGATAGAGCAACTTTTTGTGGACCTCACTATTTCGCAAGCCGACGGGGATAACAGTGCGTACTCAATTTTAAAACCTGTTAATGAAAAGTTAGCTATACGACGATTTACCGACGGCTTACGGAATAAAAATTTGAGTGTTATAATTGCAGCTCGGAACTATTCCTCTTTAAAAGATGCAATACGGGCTGCGAAGGATGAGGAATTATCGTCGACCACATTTTCAGCATCAGGAAGTGAAGGTACACTATTTTTTAACCAGCGACGCCGATCCAGGTATGTTAATAATTTTAACAGAAATTTTGTGCGGAACAGGGGTCAAGGCGCTCGCGGAGGTCGTTTTAATAACCAAAACAGTTATTATCAGTGGCAAAATGCTTCTACACGTAGATTTTATAACAATCGTGGCCGTGGCAGATCAGCTGGTAGATCCTATCAAAATTTTACTAATCGAGATAGAGGTTTTCGGCAATTAAATATGATAAATGAAGTATCTAGTGACCGTACTGAGCAAAATTCGGAAACACCAAAAGAAAGTAACAATAATAATAATCAGTTTTTTCGTTCGTAACTCTATATTTTCATTCGATTACAGTAATTTTATAGAATTAGAGTTGAATGATACAAAATATAGGTGGCTCATAGATACGGGCGCATCACTATCGGTAGTGAAATTTGAAACAATTGCAGAGTGGGACATTCCTTACCATTTACAGAACATTCGAATCAAAGGTGTCGGTGGAGAACTAAACACAATAGGTTTTGTTTATCTTAACTTATTTTTAAATGGTAATGAGATTCTTAATCATAAGTTTTATATTTTAAAAGGTTTACCATGTGGCACGGAAGGTATTTTAGGACAGGACTTTTTAAAGAAATATAGCTGTATATTAAATTATGAACACAATACTATTTCAATTTTACGTAATGATAGTTATGTTACATTACCATTTGAGTTAGGAAATTATGGAAAACGTAACTGTTTAGTCATACCTCCTAGGTGTGAAAAAGTTTTTTATATTGAAAGTAATCAGAAGGGTGAACGCATAGTATTATCGAGTGAATTGTGTGATGGTGTTTTTATATCTAGTGGAATTGTGGATGTGCGTAATAATAAATTGCCAATTAAAATCTTGAATACTAGAGACACAGAAGTCAAACTTAGTAATTTTATACCAGAAATAGGAGACGTAAATGATTATTTTATTTGTGAATTTTATAAAAGTGATGTTAACGGGAAACGAGTACGAGATCTGTTATCAATTTTGAACTCAGAACATTTAAATAATGAAGAACGGACTTCTATTATCAACATATGTGCAAAATTTCCGGATGTTTTTTACTTGCCCGGAGATCAACTGTCTGCTGCAAATCTTAATGAACAAAAAATTATTTTAAAACCTCACACATTACCGGTTTATAGAAAACCCTATCGACTACCATACACTCATAGAACTGAGATAAAGAGACAAGTTGATAACATGATTAAAGAAAACATCATAGAGCCGTCTAATAGCGAATGGTCAAGTCCAGTTCTATTAGTGCCAAAGAAATCTGACGATTTAACCAAAAAATGGCGTTTAGTTATTGATTTCCGTAAATTAAACGAATGCATTATTGATGATAGATTTCCTCTGCCAAATATTACAGACATATTGGATTCCCTCTCTGGATCAATGTATTTTATCCATTTAGATTTATTTCAATCATATTATCAATTATCTCTCGATAAAGACAGTAGGAGGTACACCGCATTCTCAACCCACGATGGACATTACCAGATGAAAAGACTTCCGATGGGTCTCAAAATTAGTCCTAGTACTTTTACGCGTGCTATGACAGTTGCAATGGCCGGTCTAAATTATGAAAAATGCTTGGTTTATTTAGACGATTTAATCTGTTTTGGCCGAAATTTAAATTCTCATAACAAAAACCTCATTGATATTTTCTCCAGACTAAGAAAAATTAATTTGAAATTAAATCCAGCAAAGTGTGATTTTTTAAAAAAGGAGATTTTATATCTAGGTCATACTGTAAGTTCAGAGGGCATTAAGCCTGATCGTGAAAAGCTTATAGCAATAGAAAAATATCCAGCGCCTCAAAATCTAGAACAAGTAAAACGGTTTGTGGCATTTTCAAACTATTACCGTAAATTTATCCCAAATTTTGCAGAAAAAGCACTGCCTTTAAATAAGCTTGGTCAGAAAAATGTAGAATTTAATTGGACTAAAGAATGCCAAAAAGCCTTTACTTCTATTAAAGAGTCTTTAGTTACCCCTCCCCTGTTGCAATACCCCGATTTCAGTGACGAAAATACTTTTATATTGAAAACGGATGCATCAGGCTACGCAGTTGGATCTGTGTTAAGTAATAAAGACAATAGACCAATTGCATATGCAAGTAGAAGTCTAAATAGGGCGGAAAGAAGATATCCGACAATTGAAAAGGAATTATTATCAATAGTTTGGTCAGTGAATTATTTTAGACCTTACCTGTATGGCAGAAAGTTCAAAATTGAGACGGATCATAAGCCGCTAGTTTATCTATTTAATATGTCTAACCCAAGTAGTCGACTTATGAAATTTAGATTGAAACTAGAAGAATATGACTTCTCCGTTGAGTATGTTAGAGGGGCGGATAATGTAGCTGCAGATGCATTATCACGCATTCAAATTACCAGTGATGAATTGAAAGAGATGTGTGAAAATGTAATAAATGTTTTAACTAGAGCGAAAAAGAAAGAGCTGAAAGGGGAAGCATCTGGTAATCTCAAGGTTAATAACATCTCAAATAACGAGTGGACTGATCACCCACGAGTAGTTGAGATGCTTAAACTTCCTGAAGATTACACGGAATTGTCGATTATAAATGATAAAGAATGGAAAGAAGTAAAAGAAAAAGTTACTGAAGAATCTGATTTATTTGCATTTATACCAGCGAAGTCAATTATTTGTGTCAAGCCAACTCTAAAGTCACAATGTACTCGAGCAGTCTTTGTGAAGGAATTGAGCTTGTTTTGCAAGAAATTAAAAATTGATTCAGTATACATTATAAAAAATGATAATAATTGCGAATTTATACAAGAGTTAACTCAATATATAAATAGCCTAGGCAAATGGACCGGTCCGCGCTTACACATTTTGAAAGGAGTCATAAGAATAAATAATAATGATGATAAGCGTGTTATATTGAATGACTTCCACATGTTGCCAACCAGTGGACATGCTGGTATTCGGCGCATGTTAAACAGTGTACGTCGTCGTTACTTCTGGCCAGGTATCGTCAAAGACGTAACTGATTTTGTCAAAAAATGCGATTTTTGTCAAAAGCAGAAACATTTCAAAGAAATGAAACAGCCTATGGTAATTACAGATATAGGTAGGTCGGCATTTGACCGAGTATTTTTAGATTTAGTGGGGCCTCTAGTTAAGGATAGTAATAATTTTGTTTATATATTAACACTTCAGTGTGATTTAAGTAAATTTATGGAAGCATATCCTTTAACATCTAAGGATACAGTTTCAGTAGCTACGGCTTTCGTAAATAATTTTATTCTACGATATGGCATCCCTCGTGAAATTGTAACAGACCGGGGTACTGAGTTCGTATCTTCTACCTTGCAGGAAGTTAGCAAATTACTAGGTGTTACTCATTTAACTTCTACTGCATACCATCATCAAACCATAGGATCTTTAGAAAATACCCATAAAAATTTAAACGCTTATTTGAGAATACAAACAAATAATAATCCACACAACTGGAGTTCATGGTTACCCTACTGGTGTTTTGCATTCAACACCACTGTGCATTCCGAAACTCGATACACGCCTTTTGAATTAGTTTTTGGTAAACATTGTAATATTCCAACAAGCTTAACAACAAATTTGGACCCTATGTACAATTTTTCGGATTATCCGTTTGAAATGAAATATAGAATTCAAAAATCTCAATTAGAAGCTAAGCAAAATTTTATGAACAGTAAACTAAAACGAAAATTAATGTATGATAATTATGAGAATACTATAGAATATAAGCCCGGTGATTTGATTTTGATAAGAAATAACTCTTGCAATAATAAGTTAGACCCGATTTATATCGGACCGTTTTCAGTTGTTAAAGAGCAAGAGCCAAATGTTATTGTATTAGATAGAGGTAAAGAAAAACTTATTCATAAGAATAGGACAAAAAAATATTTTATGTAAAAAAAAAAAAAAAAAAAAAAAAAAAAAAAAAAATTAGATATAATGTATTTTTTTTTTTCATTTTTTCGGTGGGCGTGTAGAGTGTAGTACCACCTTTAGATTATTATTATATAAATTAGATCATAGGATTAGTTTAAGGAGTTCTGTATTGGTTAGCCGTGAATAAACATCGTATTGAGTATCTCGTCTTTGATTTTGCTGTGTCAACATTACAATTTGTACGCCGTTTTGTCGGATATAGGATAACTCCCTCCCGATCTAGAATGTCTGTACCTATAATAACGGGTTTACTAATACAATTATGAGGCACTACGTATAAATCCGCCTCGATGGATATGTGAGGTAATTCTAAGATTAAAGTTACAAACGAGGTACTTTCAACTAACTGACTACCTATGCCACGTAAAACACGGAAGGTCGGTTTTTGGGCAAGTATCAAAATGTTTAAGCACCGAATTTGATATCAATGATATGCAAGAACCGCTGTCTATCAAAACATCGACTGGTATTCCTTTAATGACAGCACTTACTACATCATTCGTAGGTTTAAGAAGAATATTATCAATTTTACTGCAAAGGTTAACATTTCGTGGGTTTTGATTATTTGATTCAGAACGTGATTTGGCGAAACATATATCAGCCGCGTGACCACTCTTTTTACAGAATGTACACACCTTAACAGAGGGTGATTCGATTGATGATGGAGTATTAGGTGTCAAACATAATTTTTTCGCGCTATGACAATAAATACGCTTATGACCACTTTTTCCACATGAATGACATCTTAAATTGTTAAGAGGTTTTCTAGAATGGTCACTTCTAAATGCAACTGAACCGCCATGATACTGAACGCGTGCAGAATCGCGGGTAGGCCGGAAATCAACTTTATGCTTAACGTACATTGACAAGAACTGAACCAGATCGTTGGGTTGTAGGTTGGCATTAGTGGTAGCTGCCTTAACATGGGGGTCCGTTATGCCCCTTAGGATAATAGCAACAACCAATTCATCAGATAGACCCCTGACCATGCGCAGCCTCAACAACGAACGTCTCGCATAATCAGCGTAGGTCGCATAACTTTTGGAATCCGTGCACATCACTTCGAAAAGAATATTAGCAATGTCGATGTTTCGCGGACAAAGGGCCTTAAAATCCTGTTTAAAGTTTGTCCACGTACGATCATTAGAAAACCATTCGTGTAGCCACACACGCGCATCGCCCTTAAGACAAGTTCCCTATACGCGACAGGCATTCGTTATCGCTCCACCCGTTACTTTCCATCGCTCTATCAACTTCATCACACCAAACATCGACATTGTGAACACTGGGGTCAAAATTCGACACAAAGTAATTATTAGATCTTACTTTTACAAGCGAAGTGATGGCCTTCAAGATTCCGCCAGTTGTACCGCCGCTCGTAGAGTCGCTACCCTGCGAGGTGAACGGAGGAGCAGGATCAGCATTTGAAACGTCATCGCGCGTGGTACCGGCACTTGTATTCTCAATTATAGCCGGAAATGATATCGGTAACCCCGGAGGTGTCTGGGGAACAGATACAGCGCGCGATGTAGACGGATCGGACAGCAGTAGCGCGGAAAACTGACTCTCAATCGTATTTAATCTTGATAAGATTGCATCAAGTACATCTCTATTTGAATCACGCTTACGGGAACGCCGTTCTCTGGACATTATGCGAAATACCCAAAACTGAAGGCAACAAATCTACACAGCAAAATTTTTTTTTTTTTTTGTGGGTATGTCAGGCAAACCAAAAGCGACTAGGCGACGTTACGCCTATCCCACTTCTGATATAATCAATCAGAAGCTAAATTTATTAAAAAAAATACAAAAGTACAACACCCTAGACTTAAATTAATATTAATTACGTATAAATTATAAATGTCACTAAAAATAACAAAATCAACACTGGAAAATATTTAGCCTAAAACATCTGTTCGCCCCGGCCGCCCGATCCAAAGTGGGCGATGTAATCACGCGCTGGTCACAAATCAACCGTGGTCAGGTGACAGTCACGTGATCGCCTAGCCACGCCCACTCAGCTCACTAGTCTTCTTACAACATATTTTAAGGTAGGAATCTCCGGTTCATATTTAAAAATAAAATCTTTTCCATTCGCTTTGGTTGAATAGAACTGCGTTTCTCACTCAATATTTGGCACGACTTTGAAAAAGTCCTTTCAGATGATATAAAACAAAATTTATTAAAAAATACTTTCTGTTTCAATCTCGAACCTTGTCTAAACAATTCCTTTAATTAAAGTAACTAAACAGTAAACATAGGTACATCGTTTTTTTTTTTATGGCAATTGCGTTTACATTATGCCATTGTTCAAAGTTAGGGAAACGAAGGAAAAAAAAAAGGAATGGTAACAAGGAAATTTGGAAAGATTTATCAGGAAAGTTGCAAAGAAAGGAAATGATTATATGTGGATGTTGTTGTGTAGGATTAACATATTTATGGTAGAATAAATATCAATATTATTAAATGACAATAGAGAAGGAATGGAGAATGGACAAGGAGTTTTACGTTGGTGAAGCTGTGAATAAAAGACAGAAGAGTCATTCAGGGGCAAGCAAAAAATATATGGTTTAAATCTCCAACTTCGCCGCAACCACAAAGGTCCGAACCGACTATACCAAGCCTCGCTAAATGTTCTGGTGTACAAACGTGACCTAAACGCATTCTAATAATGATGGATGTAGTCCATTTACAGAAGCCCGCCTTGGCAAACCAGGGTTTGCTGGGTATATTTGGTTGGACAGCGCCATTAGATCATGAGTGTAATTTTTATATGGGTAATAGGTACATCGTTCTTTGTAACGTATGTTTTTAAAATCACCGAATAAGCGCGCGCATGCGTATAACGCGCGATTTCAACCATTTCAATTGGATAATTGAACGATTTTTAATTCCTTAATTTGTGATATTTTATTGTTCTCTGTAATTTTTCAGAATTTTTGATGTTTTATTATTATTTTTGTTTAAACTTCTAAATAAATAAATAATTAACAGCTTATATTTAAACAAATAAGTAACGCCGTCTCATGTATGTGACGTCACAGTGGATTTTTGTTTAAAATTGATGGCGCGAACTTCATATAGTATATTATCTTAAGCAATCTTAAGCACGTGGTGACAGCTTATGCTATTTAAAAAATCATTACATATTGTTAATAATAAGCAAAAACATTTTAATCTATTAATATGTCATGAAAAAAACAGTGGTTATTGGTGGCTATACACCAACTACTAGTTGGTAATAACCAACATCTAAAAATACTGGTAAATTTAAATTTTAATATTTAAAATCGAATAATACAATTTATTTGAAGTGGAAAAAAACATCTACACATTATGGATTCAAATTATGCGCTGGAAATATGCACAATGACGTCATACGTATACAATTTTAGACCAATTTTATTTTTTTAATTTGAAAATTATTTGTTTAAATTGATTTTAAATTTTGTTCTCAAATCTTATATATATCAAATAATTGTTTTATTTTATTTTTAGAGTTATATCGTTTTCATACAAATACCCTATTTACGCATCAACGGTACTTGCGAGAACTAAAACAGTTGTATTTGTTTGTATAATGAATCATCATCAAATAACATACGGTACAGGATACAGTACGAAAATACGAAAGATGCGAGTAACGAAATGCATTCGTGAGTAACGTTTCGGTACTCGGTATTAGATGGCGTACCCGTTACTCGGTACCGAATATGTACCAATCAAGTGGCACCAATGTGCCACTACGCTCCATCTAAAATTGATGCTTCTCGGCGAACGGAAAATTTTAATATCAGCTATAAATTAATAAGGTTAATATTTGATCAGTGTATCGTAAAAGTACTTAATTATTGCCCAAATTTATCTCATGAAAGTGTAAAGTATAACGATCCTGATTCGCTTATCTTGTAACCTCAATATTTGGCCAGCGAATCTTATCTCGGTATAGTGCACAAAGGCGCGATTCTGATGATCTTAGTGACGCGTGTGATAGATTATTTAAAAAAAAGGAGTATATGGATGTGCAGCTGATTGGTCGTTTCTTGATTTACAACAATATTTATTCGATTAACATATTTTAAGAATTATTTCTTTAATTATAAGCACCTCAACAACCTACATCATTATATTTAATCGTGATTTTATACATATGTCATTAATTATAAAAAAAAATATAATGTAAAAAAATAAATTAATGTAGGTAGTTCTAAAAATAAAAGTGTTCACTTGGATTCGCCAAAACTGTATAAAAGCCCGACGATCGAGCGGCAGCGGGCATTGTGTCTCCGACCGCCGAGCCGAGCGGAGCTCTGAAAGTATATTATTATAAGAATACTCCTTGTGGAAACCACGTAAAGGCACCGTGAGCAAAGTTAAGATATGTTGTAATAATGATTGTTCTTATTGATTATCTCCGTAATAATATTCTATTCCTCTCTCTATCTCTTTATTATTGCTTTATAGTTTATAAATAAAAAAATATAAGTAACATTAAATATTTTGGTATTATTTAAATAATAAATTGTTGGTATGAATCATGTAGACCTAATTAGTAAATAGATTCCATTAAAATTTTAAATATTGCAATTCTGCTTGGCTTATTATTATTTTTTTAAGACCCACATAGGAAATAATCTAACACGTGCGGTGACGTCAGGCCGTCACTCGTCGGCGGAGGATGCGACTATCGATACACATAACCTTCCAGACATAACTACGAAACAAGACACGAATAATTCTGCTACACTTCAAAATATATTTAAATAGATCCGCTCTTGCATAACGTATCATTATCATAACACGACACCGAATCATTAATATTATAAAAACATTATATATAATTAGACTTCTTTAAGCTCTTTGGGCAACAAATGTCAGCGTTTAACGTCAAAAACAAGACTATGGTCATAAAATCGCGCTGGTGCTATATGACTTTGCACGAATGTGGTCGCCATTTTATGGGTGGTAAGAATTAATGCATAAGAAAGTTATAGAATGGGCATCAGTGATATTATTTTGATGAATTTTCTCTGTAGAAGAGGCTTACTTTTTCCTTAAATACAAGATAGTTCGATTAAGAATGATAAGTAACAAAAAAACCTTTTGTTCTTCAATACAGCTTTACCTCATTGTAAAAAAACACTTATAATTATCTATTTGCCAAACTTTATTTGAGAGCAATATTTATATTTAACGAAACAAAAGGTTTTCGTGGCATTTGCATTATAGTATAGCATTGATTTAGATCAATAACCCTTTAATTACAAGGACCCCTTATATTTTATGATAATATCACTAAAGAAGCGTTAATGACGTTTCATGGTTGATGACGGCTGATATATCGATAAAGGTCAAAAGGCAAAACTAACTTTTAAAAAATGATCAATATCCTTTATAGTAACTACTACTACTATAGGCGACCTTCTCACAAGGCCAGAAGGTCATATTAGATCGGGCCTTGTAATTAAGTGATTCAGTGGACGTTAATATATCGTAGAATCGATAGAATTGCTATAAAACGCGTGAATCGAGTGCGGTCTAAAAATACCTTGAACAAGATGCCACAAGCAACAAAAGACTTTAAAAAACCTTTCTTGTTTTAAACGTAGGCCAAAAGTTAACATTTAAAATTATTTTAACTCACGCAAATTAAATAACACTCCTTTAGACATCCAAAATATTTTTTTTCCAAACTAAATTAATCCAAAATAAAATTTGACACGTTCTAGTTGGAAGAGAAACTAAACAAAAAGTATCAATCAAAGGAAACAAAAAGTTTATGTCATCGCTTAACGTTGCCCATACGGCGATGCAAATCAAAACCGAACGTTTCGATCCTATACGGAGAGCCAAACTTTTTATGTCTACCGCAAAATCGTTAACTTTATCGCCAGATATAAATAAACGAAATGTAAGATAAATCACAAGTCTGTGTTAGACAAGGTCGCGCAATAAAACATATAAGATACAAAACTGACTTCCAGGAATCCGTTAGTCATCCGTATATCATTTAATTAATCCAACGAAGGAATGAACAAAAAATGTACAGCCGTAAAAGTGCCTGTCGTATTTCAGCAGGTCCAAAAGAAATATCAACTCAATTGAATTACTTAAAACTAAAAAATATCCAAGATATTTGAGATAGTATCGATGAGGTACCTATTTTATCAAAATATGTTATTAATTACATGCAAAGATTCGTCCCAAAAAATGTAAATGTAAAGAATACCTTTATTCTTGAAAGAACACCGATTCCTACCAAGGATGGTTCGCGAGGCTATTGAAATTAAAAAACATCCTAATTTCAATAGAGAAGATGGCTGGGTGCTTCCATCGTCTTGGGATCCGGTAATTAATATAATCAAATCCAAAACCAAGCATAACACTGCAAGACCTCAAGACACCGTGAGCTCATTCTGCGTAGATCGGACCAACAACAACAAAAATAATTAAGAAGTTTGAGGGTACCCCGGAACAACTATGCCTATTGGACGTCTAACACCTCAGTCCCTCCCGTGACCATGAGTGCTGCAAAGCACTCGAAACGTCGGAAACTAAAAATAAAAAAAAAATAAAAAATTAACCGCGATAAAATCCGTAAAATAGTTTTATTTCATGTGTAATATTCGCGTAAATCTAAGAACTCAATATTTAACTTAGCAATTGTAGCATAAAGTGATAACTGGTCAAAATACATATCCCTGCATTCTAGTCACTGGAAGTTGTTTTGGTTTTGATAAGTCGAGGAGTGAGTGAGTGAATCGACCACTGAGTAGGCGATAAAATTGGTGATTTTTGAAAATGAATATTACCGTTGCAGTTTATACATGGAACTTCTGGATCATGGATTCTAAATAATCTTAGGTACTTTAATAGTCACACAACATTGTACCTAAGTATTTAGGTTGAATAGGTTTGAAATAAGGTTGAAAATATCTTATGTAGTTACTTGTATTACGACACACGGCCGGTGCCTTATCGCGTTTATTTTTTCAAACTTGGCTTGGCACACCACCATGTATCTGTGTATCATCCAGATCTAGATAATTCCTACTAAAATGAAACAAAAAGGTTCAAATTCCATAATTACCATTTATTTCAATAGGATACAGTCTATATAAATTATTGCTTTAAGATTTTAGATTAAAAACGAAATTGGAGAATATATAAAAATTCATTAATTATCATGAAGCTTCTCTAATCAATTTTATAATCGGTCCAATAATTAAAGAATGAATTTTACGATCTGTTTATTAAACTTCTCCATTCAAAACAGTTTTCTTTTGAGAATAAATATATCACTATTCATAATTCAATTTCATAAATAAAACCTACATAATAATGCGAAACATAAATAAGATATTATTTTTTATGTACGCACTTGCTGGAATATTCTCCTTACTTGCTTCTAACTACATTTTTATTCCGACAAAGATGTCATGTATACGACATAGGGATGCTGAGGACCGATCCATTACAGACTACATGGTTAAATCTGATTATACACGTGCAAGATTTCCACAAGTCTTAATTAAGTGATGCGCGCCTACTTTCCTAAGGGCTTAGCACGAACCGATTGACGTTAGAGTAACGCTATCGAGTTGATATGCTTTCTTTATCACACTTCAAATTTACAAATAATGATGAACGAGACAGCACGCCTTCTCGACAACGTTACGATAGCAACAGAACGGTTCGTGCTTAGCCTGTTCGCCGATACGATGTGATGGAAAGTGAAATGCTGATTTAGTGCCGCCGACACAAGCCAGTTTCAAAATCAAGTATTCAGCTAATTGGTTTCAGACGATTTTAGTTAATTAACATCTATCTAGCAAACCATAAACCGTAATAAATTTTGTCTTGTTATAATTTAATGTCTAAATATTGTACCACTATTCAATTTTAATACATTAAAGTCGCCTTGATTAGCCAACGTCCATAAAATAAGCTTTCGCAATGGAATTTATACTGCTTGCTTATACTAGTTGCGTTAAAATCAGCCCATACAGTCCCACTGCTGGGCAAAGGAGGTGAGAGGGATTAGGTCATACTGCACTGCGCGGGCATTGGTGGAGGCAGGTTTGTGTCCACCTGCTGTTGGAACTTATCAAGCTGTTCATCTATATCATCACGCCGGATCCCTTGCGGGGTAGGCAGAGAGTACAGAGTTCCAACAGGTTCTTTCCTTACATACCTCTCTGGCTTCCTCCACTCTCATAGTCCGTCTCATACACGCTCGCCGGTTACGGAGACTCTTGACTTGTCCTTCAGATAAGACTCGATTTGGTCGTGGTAAGATAGTCTAGGTCTTCCCCGGTACATAGATCCGTTCATAAAGTTTGTAATTTTGGATTAAGTATTACCCCATGAAGTGTATTAGGCTAATGACTTAACATACTTTCCCAAGTACGAAGACGCTCCAAAATGGGAATGCCACCACCCAACTTAAACTGACTCAGACAAACGCAGCTTAACTTTGGTTATCGTTAAAACTCCGCTAACCCGTCTAACCACTAGTAATATTAATTGATAGTTAACTTTTCATACGCACATGCTTTCGAAAAGACAGAGGTGCGTGCCTGGGTTTGAACCCGAGATTCCTGACTTTGCAGTCAAACGATCTAACCACTAGTCTATCGGAGTGCGGTTACAAACATGAAATTCATATACAGTAACACCCGGGGACTATTCGCCATGACTAATTTAACTCGTAACGCGGCGCGTTAAGATAACTTCATTTTTAAAAAAAAAAAACGTAGTCCCACACTAAGATTTATTCATGTGTCGTGGGTGCATTTACAAACATGAAACTTCACATGCACAAACATCCAGACCGAAACAAGCATTTGTGGGTCATTTCATGAAGTTATATTCTTGGTCATAGCTAATATGGGATGACATCGAAACAAACATTTGTAGGTAATAAAAACATTTGTTCCGTGCGGGGAACAAACCTGCAACTTCTCGATCCAGTGATCGGAGCACACTACGCTGTTAGGACTAGACTTGGTCTAGTCCTACATTCACTTTTTAATCTGAAACTGTAATTTTGTAATATTACTAATCTTATTTAATCTCTAATCAACTATCAATTTAATTGAACCAATGTATGGTCGAAGTGTCTGCTATGTTTTGATTTTAAATTCATTTTATTCATTTGTATATGTATGCCACGTAATACATATTCGGCCTTGAGTCAACGATAGGTGTTATTGTTGCAAAAATTTGCATAAATTAGGTAACTTGAGAAAAACGAACTACCGGTTGAAAGTGGGCGTCGCGTATGGATCGGCTAGAGTTTACTTTGTATTCGTTTTAACATTATATTTAGCACTAACTTCTAACTATCTATCTATATTATCACGCCAGATCCCTTGCGGGGTAGGCAGAGAGTGCAGAGTTCCAACAGGTTCTTTCCTTACAGACCTCTCTGGCTTCCTCCACTCTCATAGCACTGATTTATGTTGTATTAATATTTCTAAGAAAGATATAATATTGTAAGTATAATAATAAATTAATAATTAAGCAGTGATAGTGATTAGACCGTTGGACTGCAAAGTCAGAGGTCTCGGGTTCAAACCCAGGCACGCACCTCTGTCTTTTCGATAGCATGTGCGTATTAAAAATTAACTATCACTTGCTTTAACTGTGAAGGAAAACATCGTGAGGAAACCTGCATGCCTAAGAGTTTCTCGAAGGGATGTGAAGTTCGCCAACCCGCACTGGGCCAGCGTGGTGGACTATGGCCTAAGCCCTCTTAGTTTGAAAGGATGCCCGTGCCCAACGGTGGGACAGTTTCTTAACAGGGCTAATATTATTATTTTTTATCTGTCTAGACATTCTCGAGTTTATTAACTCGGTATTTTAGAAGTACACGGGCTTAAGCCAAGTGAACTCCATTTCCTATTATTGGTTGGATGTCGTCCTGAAGAAATTTCCGTACTATTCGGCAAGTGTTAAGGATTGCGGCTTTTTGCATAGTAATGTACGTGCTTGTAGGAAGGTCGATGATATTCAAACTATGTAAAAGATGTTTCGGTATAACTCCTGTGCTAGAAAGTACTAGTGGTACTATAGTCGTTCTATTCATGTTCCATATTCTGTTTATTTCTTCCTTTAATTCTGTATATTTTTGTATTTTTTCAGAAATAGTTTTATATAAATTATGTGTATTAGGTACTGCTATGTCAATTAGGTAAACGTGTTTGTTTATTTTATCTATTAAGGTTACGTCAGGTCTATTATTATGTATGGTTTTGTCTGTGAGTATGGCTCTATCGAAATATAGTTTGTGGCTAGTATTTTCCAGAACAGGTTTTGGTGTGTATTGATAATAAGGGGACGTGAAATAAAACTAATTTTTCGGATTTTATCGCGGTTTAATTTTTATTTTTAAGTTCCCGACGTTTCGAGTGCTTTGCAGCACCCATGGTCACGGGAGGGACTGAGGTGTTAGACGTCCAAAAGGCATAGTTGTTCCGGGGTACCCTCAAACTTCTTAATTATTTTTGTTGGTCCGATCTACGCAGAATGAGCTCAC
The DNA here is from genome assembly GCA_905147815.2 of Phalera bucephala. Classification (NCBI taxonomy): domain Eukaryota; kingdom Metazoa; phylum Arthropoda; class Insecta; order Lepidoptera; family Notodontidae; genus Phalera; species Phalera bucephala. Next base: position 129,303 of record CAJHXA020000001.1, read on the forward strand.
GGTGTCTTGAGGTCTTGCAGTGTTATGCTTGGTTTTGGATTTGATTATATTAATTACCGGATCCCAAGTCGATGGAAGCACCCAGCCATCTTCTCTATTAAAATTAGGATGTTTTTTAATTTCAATAGCCTCGCGAACCATCCTTGGTAGGAATCGGTGTTCTTTTACGAGGATTTGTGGTCTATCAAATCTGATGTTATGGCGGGTGCGGTCAAGGACATGTTCACAGACTGCAGACTTCTTTGAGCGACGGTCGCCGTCGCGCTGCAAGACCTCAAGACACCGTGAGCTCATTCTGCGTAGATCGGACCAACAAAAATAATTAAGAAGTTTGAGGGTACCCCGGAACAACTATGCCTTTTGGACGTCTAACACCTCAGTCCCTCCCGTGACCATGGGTGCTGCAAAGCACTCGAAACGTCGGGAACTTAAAAATAAAAATTAAACCGCGATAAAATCCGAAAAATTAGTTTTATTTCATGTGTAATATTCGCGTAAATCTAAGAACTCAGTAAATAAGGGGACGGCTTATCAGGTACTAACTTATGTTTAATGGCAAGTTTCTGATGAATTATGTACGCTACTTGGTTATGTCGGTGAGTGTAATCTGTCTGGGTTAATGTTGGACAGGCACTTGTAATGTGTTGGATGGTTTCAGATTGGCGTTGGCATTTTCTACATTTGTCTGTCTGGATATTTGGGTCTTTGAGGATGTATTTTTTTTATTTTTGGTGTTGATCACTTGATCTTGTATAGCGACCATAAAGCCTTCCGTTTCCGGGATATTATTATTATTATTATAATAAATTGGCCTATACTGTCCTACGGCTGGGCAACGGCCTCCCACAATTCGGAATGAGAGATTAAGTCATACTCTACCACGCGGACTCAGTGGAAGCAAGTTTGTCACCACCTGCTGTTGGAACTTATCCATTCGCCTATAAGGCTTCCAACTTGGCTTAACGACTACCACTTTAAGTACGGCTTAACGGGCCTTCCGGAACACGCAAACGCTCCAATATAAAAAAAATCTACAAACGGTCACCCATCTCAGATCGATACTAGTTAACCGTGGTGATCGCTAATACCGCGATTGCAATATAATAATCATATATCCTCCTGAGTACCAGACACCCTTTTTCTATTGTTTCTTCCTCAAACTTTTGTATTGCACTATTAGACTTTCACTTAGTACGGGAAAAATATTAGAAAAAATCAAGTACCGGAAGAACCGGTTTTTCACTATGTTCTATACAAAGTACAAGGGAACTTAACTAATGCTTCATAAAGGACGTAGCCTATTTTAGGTAGCGTAGTGAACAGATAGAAGGTAGAATAGATATGAAAAATTGTGAAAATATGAAAAAATTATGTTTGACACCTAATACTCCATCATCAATCGAATCACCCTCTGTTAAGGTGTGTACATTCTGTAAAAAGAGTGGTCACGCGGCTGATATATGTTTCGCCAAATCACGTTCTGAATCAAATAATCAAAACCCACGAAATGTTAACCTTTGCAGTAAAATTGATAATATTCTTCTTAAACCTACGAATGATGTAGTAAGTGCTGTCATTAAAGGAATACCAGTCGATGTTTTGATAGACAGCGGTTCTTGCATATCATTGATATCAAATTCGGTGCTTAAACATTTTGATACTTGCCCAAAAACCGACCTTCCGTGTTTTACGTGGCATAGGTAGTCAGTTAGTTGAAAGTACCTCGTTTGTAACTTTAATCTTAGAATTACCTCACATATCCATCGAGGCGGATTTATACGTAGTGCCTCATAATTGTATTAGTAAACCCGTTATTATAGGTACAGACATTCTAGATCGGGAGGGAGTTATCCTATATCCGACAAAACGGCGTACAAATCTTGACACACGCAGCAAAACCTGCAACGGTGTACAATATTTTAGATACTGATAAAGTTAATTCACCGCTTGAAGGAGAAGAAAGGCAACAGCTTTTGTCGATTATAGGTGACTACTCAAATTCTTTTATATGTGGCACGGCTACGTCAACTGTTACTACCAGCAGTATGAAGATAGTCCTCACCAACGACAATCCGGTTAGGTATCGACCATACAGACTTTCGTATGATGAGAGGCTTCGCGTACGTAGTATTGTTAAAGACTTGATGAGTAAGGGGATTATACGTGAGTCTAATTCACCATACGCGAGTCCCGTGATATTGGTCAAGAAAAAGGACGGCACGGACAGAATGTGTGTGGACTTTAGGGCCCTGAATGCGTTAAATGTTAAGGATAGGTTCCCGCTGCCAATTAATGACGATCACATAGATCGGTTAGGATCTAGTCAATTCTTCACGAGCCTGGATATGGCGACTGGTTTCCATCAGATCCCAATGGAAGAGAGCTCTGTGACTAAAACAGCATTTGTAACCCCAGAAGGCCATTATGAGTATGTCAAGATGCCTTATGGACTTTGTAATGCACCGGTCATATATCAGAATCAGAATCCTTTATTTGTTAAACACGGGTAGTACAAAGTTGATAAAAAATAAGTTTCACCATGTTTTGCCAAAGGCGTACAAATTCAACCTCAAATAATAACCTACAAATACAAATATAAGAGTTTTTGAAATTATTAAAATATAATTTCAAAAACCCTTAAATCTTTTATCGATTCTGGGACGGTGCTATTAAAAAAAATACAAAAGTATAACACCCTAGACTTTAATTAATATTAATTACGTATAAATTATAAATGTCACTAAAAATAACAAAATCAACACTGGAAAATATTTAGCCTAAAACGTCTGTTCGCTCCGGCCGCCCGATCCAAAGTGGGCGATGTAATCACGCGCTGGTCAGAAATCAACCGTGGTCAGGTGACAGTCACGTGATCGTCTAGCCACGCCCACTCAGCTCACTAGTCTTCTTACACGGCCTCTCCTGACGGTGGTACGTCCTCGTCCGCATTTTTTGATTGATCATGTCTTGAGTCGAATTTTTCATCGGGAAGCTCATCAGATTGATCAGCTGTAAACCATAATTTAACACACATAAGAACACTCTCGTTAAGTTCCTATGTAACATAATCCTTTCATAAGCAAAGCATTCATAACCATTATCTCTCAAGTCAATTATCACACATTCATCACAAGAAGACTTACATTTCACATCCATTCTGATCGATCACGGAGGGCCCTCAAACACACCACACACTGATCAGTAAAGAATATACAACCGGCATTGGCTAGCATACCGTAACAGCGCCACTAATAAGCTACTGTTCTGCCGTGGCGAAGGCTACTCAGCCTCAACGCCAACGTGAATGTGGAGCAAACTAAGTTCGCTATTCACCTGCCACGAGACTAGGTCCCGAGTTATTGTGGAGGAAGCATCAAGTCCGCTATCCACCTGCCACGAGACTAGGTCCCGAGTTATTGTGGAGGAAGCATCAAGTCCGCTATCCACGACACAGAATTACATAAACAATAAGGCAAGAGATAACTCACTTTCGAAAAATGCAGCGCAAGTGTCAGGAGTCCATTCCCCTGCCCACGTTACCATATTCTCAGCTGCGGCCTCGGTATGTTTTCCGTACGAACCGGCCAGCAGCTGCAGTTCGTAACGATCATGGGGCAGGCGCTTATGAACCCGATAGGGTCCACGCATGCACGAATCCAACTTCCCTGCAGCCTGCGAAGCTTTTATAACGAAAACCATATCACCAACATTAAATTCGCGCGGTGATACACGTCCCTTGTTTACATACTCGTCTTGTCTTTGCTGGTTATTAGACAGCAAAGTAGATACGCGTTGTCGTCGTAACGTCATCATTTCATCACGGTTAGGGGTCGCGATGTCCAAGGCGACGTCTCGTATAAGGGCTCGTATTATAGGGGTAGATGAGTCGCTTCCTATAAGCAACTGGAGCGGGGAAAGATTGGTGGTGCTGTGTTTGGTGCTATTCAAAATTATCTGAACTCTCCACAGTACTTCTGACCAGCGTTGACTCCTATGGTTGACCTCAATACGGAGAAGGTTTAGCAATGTCCGGCAGTAGCGCTCGGCTTGCCCATTTTTATGGTGCATACCAGGAGTAATAAAATGAGTATCACTGCCGAGTGATTTGGCCATGTTCCGAAAAGCGGAGCTCTCAAACATCCGCCCACGGTCCGTGACCAAAAGTCGCGGGGATCCAAACAATGAGACAGCATTGGTGAAAACACGTTTCAATTCTTCGGTATCTTGGCGATATAACGCATACAAAAGACAGTACTTTGAGAACGCGTCAACAATTATTAACACGTATTTAAATCCTTGGGATTCGGGCAACGGACCGAGTACGTCCATGTGTATAACTGAAAATGGGGTTTCAGGCTTAGACCAGGATTCAATTGGCTGATGCGGAGCTTGTGGTATCCGTTTATGAGAAAGACATACAATGCAGTGCTTAAGGTATTTTCTAATTAATTGGCGTAATCCAGGAAACCAAAAGTGTCGCAAGATAAGCTCTACGGTTTTGTCGTACCCTATATGATCTTAATCGTCATGAAAAACATGTAGCAAACTTAAGCGGTACCCTTTAGGAATGTAGCATAATAAACGGGATTCCCCTCCGACCGGTGAATACTTAACATATAACAAGTCGTTCCTTAGAACATATCATGATGAGTCTAACTGCCCATTTTTAAGTTTATCAACCAGACGACGGGTCTCTTCATCAGCCGATTGGGCCATCTTAGCCCAAGTTTTGGGGCTCTGTATATGACCTACTTCTACAGGATTCCTACTCAAATAGTCGGCGTGTGACATTAATGACCCCTTTCTGTATTCGAAACTGTACTGAAAGACCTGCATATACAACCACTATCTAGCTACGCGAGGCAGTAAGTTCTTCTTTCGTTCGGTAAGTTTTAGTACATTCCAATCTGTGACAATTTTAAAAGGAACACCGAGTGAGTATTGCCTAAAATGCTGTGAGGATTTCACTACTGCTAACGTTTCTAGCTCGTAGGAATGATATTTAGATTCAGCTCCCTGAGTAGATTTGCTAAAATAAGCCACTACGCGTCTTAATCCTCCCTCATGAACTTGAATGAGCACAGATCCATACCCAATTGCACTTGCATCCGTATGGAGTTCTGTGGGCAACTGGGGATCGTAAATAGAGAGTACTGGTTCATTAGCTAAGCAATGAATAAGGTACTTCCTAGCGTTCTCTTGCTCAGTGCTCCATTCGAAAGGTATACTCGTTTTAGTTAGTCGGGAAATACAGACAGTCTTTTGAGCATAGTTTGGAACATATCGCCTAAAGTAACCTGCGAGACCGAGGAGCTGTCTAACCTGTTTCACATTCCTAGGTTTTGGAGCATCTACTAACGCTTGAACCTTGCGGGGGCTTGGCCTAACCTGACCCTTGCTAATAACTCTGCCGAGATATTCGATTTCGCCGCTTAGAAATGTACACTTTTTGAGATTTATTGAAAATCCGGATAAGTCTAAACCTTGGGCTACTGAATTTGTCAGCAAGAGGACATCACTATTGCCATATACCGGGCACAATTCCACACTCCGGGCTCATACTAGGAATTTTTCGTTAGAAAAACTACATTTGTCCGACCTAGGATTTGAACCCAGGACCTCATGATCACAAAGCGATGTGCTTTGCCACCAAACCAACGAGGCAGTCACACATTTTACATGTTACTTCGACTTCTCACAGTAATCACTAGTTCTAAAAATTTCCAATTGAAGATCCTCCAGCCAGGTTATATTAAAATGTAAACTGAACGTAGAAACTAATAAAAGTCAAGTTAAAAACAGTTTGTAATAGTACGCTCGATATAAATAACGCAAGGCTCTCGGGTAACAAAAACTTGCAACGCCGCTGTGGCGCCAGCCAACGTCCACTTGAACGACAGGGATAGGATTCGTAGGAAACTTGTACTCGTAAACTATTTTTTTTCTTCGTATTGACTGCCTCCTTGGTCTTGTGGCGTATAATATGCATCGCGATCACAAGGGCCGGGGTTCTGGGACAAGTTGTTGACATGTTTTTTATAGAAATATTCCCCGACTGCCTCGTTGGTCTAGTGGCGAATTCAAATATTAAGTACCTTAATAAAGAAACAACCATGACTTTACGTAGACGTACGCTTCCTCTCGTGAGCGATAAAAATTCTAATTCATAAGATTATTTATTAAAATATTAATTAATTGCACATTGTTATTACTGTGCGTTTCCATCCATCGTATTTTATGTAAACAACAACAATTTCTTATATAGTGGACCTCCTGGTTGTGAATTAATTAGCGTACTGAGCTTATTTATATTATACGTACCTAATTAAAAATAATATAAAGTACAGGGCGACTAATTATTAATTTTCTTTTTATCACGTAAACCATTAATTTTTCTGTAAGACGAAATTAATGTACGTACAACAATAAGAATTATTTATTATCTATCTATCTTTATCATCACGCCAGATCCCTTACGGGGTAGGCAGAGAGTACAGAGTTCCAACAGGTTCTTTCCTTACATACCTCTCTGGCTTCCTCTACTCTCATAGTTCATCTCATAAACGCTCGCCGGTTACGGAGACTCCTGACTTGTCCTTAAGATAAGACCCGGTCTATTACCTGGTACCCTGGACCCGGTCATGGTAAAATAGTTTAGGTCTTCCCCAGTACCTACATCCTTCCACTTTCGCATTGTATATCAGTTTTGTCATTCTTTCTTCGGACATTCCTTCTATATGCCCGAACCCACGAAGCACACCCTTTCTCATCTTTACACCGATACTTTCTTTCATACCTATTCGCTTTCTTACTACGCTGTTATGAATGAATACGGTCGGTCAGCTTCACTCCGCACATCTTCCGCAGAGCTCGCATTTCCACTGCATTTATCCTACTTTCATACTCCTTCTTACATACCCAGCTCTCGTTGCCATATAACAGCGTTGGGACAAGCACTCTATTATGTATGGCCAGCTGCGCCTTTTGGCTTAAGTGCCGGCTTCCAAGTAGCTTTCCCATCGCGCCATTCACTCTGTTCCCTGTACTCACTCTTCTCTCTATGTCAGCGGTGTATTTCCCATCCTTATTGAATTATTTATTAAACTATTGGTATTTAGTTAAATCGAGTCGAATATCTAACAAGAGATTGTGCAAATAATATATAGATATCTTAATTTGTTAACTAAAAGAATTCATCTCGAGATCTTTGATATCTGTTAGTATATTTATTGCCTTAAGTCTTGTTATCTAAGTAATTTATTATTAATATCGCAACCGTCAAAAGTAGAATTTAATAAATTATTTTGTTTGAGAGTTGTGAGAGATGTGAAGGAAGCTGAAAGCCGGGCTTCCACTGCAAAAGGGTAATGAGCGAGTAAAAGTCGAGCGGAACGGAGTACAGTTAGTTAAAATAGGTTTTACCTTCCACTAAGAAAGTTTTTTTTTTTTTTAATCACTGTGAAAGTGCAGGAGTGGAGAGTTTTAAACTATTTTTACTCGCTCAGCACTTATTGCTTCTTTATTAATGGCACACTTGTATGAAATTTACTGTTGCGAGTTAAACGTAATCCGTACGGACTCACTCCGCTCTTTCGCTTTTGCAGTGGAAGACAAATAATTAAAACTCTTTCCTAGTGGAAGTCAAAACTAATTTAACTAGCCTGTGTCGTGGGTGCGTTTACAAACATGAAAATTCACATACACATATACCCAGACCGGAACAAATAATTGTGGATCACACAAAGATTTGTCCCGTGCGGGAATCGAACCCGCCACTATTAGACACAGTGGGCGGAGCGGCTTAAGCTCTTAACTACTGCGCTAAATCGTCCGTATTAATTACGATCATCAGTTCGCAATCGGTTAGCAAGAGAATCGCGCGCGTGCTCACAACCGCTGAGTGTATTAGATTTAGGCCTAAAGCCGTACTGTTTCTCGTAAAAAAAAATTTGTTTTATTAAATATATTTCTAGGCGATTGTGAAGTATCCGTTCGTAAATTTTGGAGAGCACAGGAAGTACTGAAATAGGGCGATAGTTATTTGGTTCTGCTTTACTCCCAGATTTATGTATTGGTGTGACTTTTGCGACCTTGAGGCTGTCTGGAAAGGTACCGTTGTTTAGGCTTTCATTAATACAATTAGTAAGTTCATTAACTATTAGATTCGATACGCATTTAAGAGATTTCGTGTTTATACCGTCTAGTCCAGAACTGGTATTAGAGTCTAGGTTGTTTATTATTTTCGCTACTTCACCATTCGTTGTAAGTGGAAGTTGGGTTAATGTAAAGGTTCTTTGGGGTGAGAGTGTACCTGCGTAAATAGAATTATTTATGTGATAATGTTTAGGAATTTGATTTGCTAAGACTGATCCTACATTACAAAAAAAATCATTAAAGCATTCACAGATATCTCCTTCATCCGTTAAGTATGTATCCATTAGTTGAAGTTTGTTTGGTGTTGTAACTTCTTTGGCTTTATTATGGTAGAAGCTATTTATCAATTGCCACATTTTCTTCGGCTTCTTTCTGCAATTTTCAAAGGCAGATCGATAATACATAGTTTTTGTAAGTTGTATGTTTTCAGTGACAGCATTTCTATGTTTTATAAACATTGCTTTACAATTTGCGTCATCAGGATTTTTTTTGTATTGACTCCATAGAAGATTTCGTTGATTTATTTCATATATTATTTCTTTGTTTATCCAATCTTGTCTCGGTGGATTTAGTATCTTATTTTTTGTAATTATGCTTTTATTAATATTTGTTATTAATTTATTTTCCAGTACCCCGTATATACAATTATTATCATTCTGATTTTCTGCTACATTCTTGTACATAATTTCATAGTTAACCGCATCATATTTGATCCTACTTACAGGTCGTGCCAGATTTCTTTTGATTTCGAGATATATATGTTTATGATCCGACATAGGTGTGTCAATTATGACAAAATGGAACTTGTTTTCTTTTATGTTAGAACACACATGATCAATTATAGTTTTAGTGGTGGTCGTTTCTCGGGTACAATAATTCTGATCAATATTATTAAGAATTATATAGTCGTTTTCTTGTAGTATTTCTTTGTACGTAGTTGTCAAATTATCTGGGTTTAGTAGGTTAATATTGAAGTGGCCGAATACAACTCCTCTTCTCCTTTGATATAGCTGGTGACTATAAGTTTCAAGAATTTTTTTTGTATTGTTTAATACTGGTCTCCTGTATATAGCACCGATATCCAGCGAATAATTTTTAAGGTGAACCCATAGAAGTTCGTTAATACATTTTTAACACACACACACCATCACGCCTATATTCCCCAAGCGGGGGTGGCAGAGGTGTACTGAGTACACCCACGGTTCGCCGACGATGTTAGGTCCCATGTAATAGGGGGCGAGCCTATTGCCATACCGCTCATGTTACTTCGACTTCTCACAGTAATCACTAGTTCTAAAAATTTCCAATTGAAGATCCTCCAGCCAGGTTATATTAAAATGTAAACTGAACGTAGAAACTAATAAAAGTCAAGTTAAAAACAGTTTGTAATAGTACGCTCGATATAAATATTATCAATAAAACGTAGTCGTAAGTCTGAAAAGTGTTGCGATCTGTCTCTATATTGGCACGATTATTCGTTTTCATTCAAGAAATAATAGATACAATAGTAAATGGATTATTATACAATAAAGCTGTAATTATTACCGCAATGGCCAAATTGTTTGTACAGAGAGGAGATAATACTAATTATGAATAATTATGTAACATACGACCGGTATTCAGATAGTGATAGCGATCTTAGTCAGCGGGCGCGTAGTTCGTGTTGTACGTAAAAACCCTCGACACGTAGCACATCCAGTGTTTCAACTTATTTTATGTAGACAATTTGTTACTAGCTTTATTTTTATATTGTTAATTAAGTATTCATTTTATCATTATTGAAGTGCGCGGCACGAAGGTCAGACGTGTCTCACTTTTTCATTTAATTTGTAATACTTCTGAATTTTAAACTTAATTCTTCTTCAACGAATCTTTTTTTTGATTATCTGTATTAAATCAATTTATTGTTTTACGGGTTTACTATATTAAATTACAAAATAACATTACTAAAATGTAGGTTAGTATTCAAGACATACGGGTTAAAATATGTCATTATAGAAAATTAATTGATTAGAAAAATAATGATTATTTTTTCTGTGTTAATAATATATTTTTCTCTTTTTTCAGGAAGTGTATGATGACAATCCAGCACGGGATATGTGTGATAAGCTCGCTACTAATATCAAACTACAAGCATAATGCATCGTAAATATTTCAAATAAAATCATCAGAACATATCTTGGGACGCAGTGCGATATAAAGACAGTGATTAACTGGACTAAGTCTTACAATCATGTAATAAAAATGCGTGTAACTGACTGTCGGGGGCTCAGAAAGATGGATGTGCAGTGTTCGTTGTTCAAACTATTGTTGTTTCAAGTGTTAGTAGCGTGGTGCGGAGCCAAGCATGTCACGATAGCCATGCCAAACGTGGAAGTATCCAATGACGTGGATAGGGACATCCAAGATAGCTTAAGACACCTCATACATACCGGTAAGTTAATTTATTTTATTTTGTATGTGATAGTAAAAATCGTGTTTTAATTTATATTATCGCAAATTAAACTCTGTTTTAATTATTCTAAATGCTAAAAATTAGAAATAACCAGTGAGATTCAATTAAAAAAGCAATTTTACCGCAGTCATTTCTTAGAGTTATAAAACTAGTTTGCTTGAAAAATTAAATGCTGCTAAATAAATAAACGTGAGGTCCTTAATTATCAGAGATACAATAAAACATAAGTATTATTTTATTGCGAATTTATTTATTCGCTAGTCAGACGCTAGTGTAACGGGTACTAGTAATATTTAAGAAAACTCTTTCTAAGAAAAACGTCTTATCAAAAATATAATCCCACGCTTGTTACGCCTCTATACGAGGTGACAAGTGAATCAAAAATCTGAATCAGATTTGTTTGCTATGTAAATATTAGTATTGCAAAAATTGCGTAATGTAACACGATGTTCAATATTTATTTAATATCTGTTGCCGAGATACATGTCACGCTGACATTTGCGATATATTGTTAAATCTGAAAAGAGAAAAACACATCAAGACTCTTCTCAAATTTAATTTCGAATGAGTGAGCCAAGATAAACGCACACGGCGGAGGTTACCGCAGTAACAGATACAATATACCTATACTAATATTATAAAGCTGAAGAGTTTGTTTGTTTGTTTGTTTGCTTGAATGCGCTAATCTCTGGAACTACCAGACGAATTTGTGAAAAAAAATCATTTGATAGGCTAATTCTTGAGAATTTGATAAACATCACGCGACGACAAAAAAAAAGTCAGAAAAAACGCTAAGCGAAAACGAAGTAGCAATGCGGGCGGGCGATGCGTTGCGACCGTATTAGCTTCGTGGCAAACGGCGAGTGAAACCGCAGAGCACAGTTAGTTATATCATATCGACGGATACGACGAATTTGTGTTGCCCTGTCCTTTAATCTAGAGTGTTGTTTTGTTAGTGTCACAATTTGAAATGCTCGTAATTGGATTCAGTTCTTAGTATGACGGCCGCGAATCGACATTGTCTTTGAAGGGTTAAGTCAGTCACCGACCAACGGATTAGGGCAAATTAGGTTTTTTAATTTATCTCGTGCCTCGAAGGTTATCGAGTTTCGATAAACAATAATAAGGTACCAGCTTTTTTATAATTTTCATTACACTTAACAACATTTTTGTACGTAAATCATGGCGTTTATTATTATTTCTATTTATAACGCTTTCGTCCACATTTAGTACGATTTATACCATATTAATTGCATTAAATGTTACTCCGATTTTGCAACACATAAATTAGTACTGATTTAGTTACTAAAACCTACCATCCTTCGCGTATACCAGTACTGACGGATACATTTCGGAGTCATTTAAATTTATTTCACTAAAATAAGGCCCTTAGCTACCGCATAAAATTGGATTATTTAAGCCCTGTAAAATAAACCGTAAACTATTAAATTACCGAGTATTGTGTTACTGTCACATACAGACAACTTGCCACACACTTCACATGGTCACAACCTGGCCTTTTTATTAATCTCCATTTTTGTAGTTGGGCTAACACACGCTAGATGGGAATATATCACAATGTTGTTTAATAAGTAAAAATATATAATAATCCGAAAAACTTAAGTACTTAGTGGTGAAAATGCTTACGTAGTTAATGATGAAACCGAACATCGTGCGTTTATTTTTTTTTGTCGATCTATGCGAAACAATGATGTAATGTATCGGACTGTTTAGACATAGTGTCTGCAAGTAATAAATGTTCGGAATTATTAGTATGTGTGGAAGAACCAATTTTGACTGTTTAATAATATATTCTAATTTAAACTTGAAATAAATGGCAAGCGGTCAATAGCAACCAAAGGCTCCGTTCCAGCAATCCTATTCCATGCTTAAGAGCACTTCAAAAATTGACCGTGGATAACGCAAAGTGTGCCGAACTGAAAGCTTCAAATTTTTTTTTTTTAATTTTTTTTTTTTTTTTTATTTTTTTTTAAACGTAGCCCCACACTAGGATTTATTCCTGTGTCGTGGGTGCGTTTACAAACATGAAAATTCACAAACAAATACCCAAACCGGAACAAATAATTGTGGATCACACAAAGATTTGTCCCGTGCGGGAATCGAACCCGCGACTATTCGACACAGTGGGCGGAGCCGCTCAAGCTCTTAACCACTGCGCTAAATCGTCCGTCGTCACTTATACGTACATACCTAGCTGCGTAAGGTGTGTTTTTAACTTTAGCGTATTTTGAACCAGACTTGTGTATATGTAAATCTAAATTTAGATTGATTTAATAGGTAAATTGGTTAGAACTATAAGTAAACTGTTATTTAATTACCTCAAGGATCCTACGGAAAACTACGGAATTTGCAATGGATGCAATAGTTACTGTTTTAAATATTTTATCCGTGGGAATATGTAATATCACAATAACACCGCAATCCATCATGTATCGACTAATCAACAAGAAAGAAATAGGTATCGAAAATTATTTATTGACAATAAAATTAAAACAAGTTTCTAACCATAAACCAACATAAAAAAATACTATTTTTCTCATAATGAAATGAAACATATGAAAGAGAAACACATTTTAAACAAAACTAAAACAACATGAAAAAATCATTTTTCATATAATGAAATAAAACATTATAATCAATCAGAAGCTAAATTTATTCTGTGTCGAATGTTAGTCGTCGATCTTGTTTCCACTATTTATCAAACAAAAGGAGACATGACAACGCCTGTATTTGTTGGAGATTAAGAATATGGGGTTAATTAGGAAATCCAAGATGTTGTGTATTTGAGTATTTGAGTACTAACAAGAGAAGCACTAGTGTGTGTTTAGTGATCGTGTGTACTAGTGTTTGACGAACTGTTTTGTGCGTACAGCGCTTAATAAAGGACTTCGCACGGTAGTTGGCATTTAATTAACGTAACATTATAAACTACTCCATTATATGTACTGATTCTCTTAGTTGCTTGCAATCTCTGCATGCTAATCCAATTAGCAAACATATGAATCCGGTAAAACATTTTGTTGGCCTGGATTCCTGGATATTCGGGTATTCAGAGCAATGAAACTGTCGATGGTCTGGCAAAACTAGCAAGCCCCAAGGCCGTTTAGATAGTACTGTTTATTGTAATGACATTCTATTACTTCCACATATGCGGGTATTTGAAAATTGGAATCGTGATTATGTGAAAGCAAATTTATACAAGGCCAAATTTTATCGTTCAATTTAATCCGTAGACCAAACCAACCCTGGTTCTCCAAATTAAAATTGACTAAGAAAACGACTTCTATCCTTTTTCGTCTTAGATGTAATCATTGTTACAGTGCTGTACATCTGTAGTATCATATAAGAAACTCGCCGTTGTGCGAATTGTGTGACCTAGTAATTGGCGACCTTAGCCACATTTTATTTTCCTGTTCTCGTTAAAGCTTTTCATCCTTACACTATTTCCTTATTAAATGTGAAGCTCCTCTTGCTTAGAATTTATCAACTATTCTGTCATAATCTAACAATTGATATATTTAAGCTATTGTAAAGTATATTGTACATCATAATTGTTGACCCAAATAGTTTGCAATTAGGTTTTAGTTTTTTTATAATCTCACTACTGGTACACATGACAGATGTTGTAAATTTGATTTTAAATATTTTCACAGAATGGCTTGAGAAAATTTTTGATTGGCAAAAATTTTGTTAGAACTGAAAAAGCTGTGTTGTCAGTCAAAGCAAACAGTATAATAATAATTTTGTACAATTATACCAACATGAACGTTTTGTAATAACTTATATACCTATACTGTATAAACGGATTAATAATGTGTATACCGTGAAGTGTTCCAGCCTTTTATTTCAAGCTTCCCTTTAAAAGGATTTATCTCACACTGCGCATTAGACTGAGCAGAGAAACTTATCCTGTTAAACAATAAGGATCTACGGACCTCTGCTGTTGGCCCCTCACAATAATAATATCTATATTTTGTAACATGTCTATAATTGTTTTTTAAGTAATTTTATTCAATTTATGTTTATATTGCCTACTTTTCTCAAATCCGTCAAACCATTCCGTTTTATAATCTATGAAATCGATCATCTCTAATTATTGTTCATCGGGGAGTTGAATTCTATTAGAAATCTTACATACACGATTAAGCATTTCACTAAACATTGGCAAAATACACTTAAAATTAGTGTGAAGCCATAACATTTTCAAGTGATTTTTAACGCTCGTTTGAACACTTATTTTGCAAGCGTTTAAATATCGCCTACGGCGATTTATTCCAGCGCTGCAAAAAACCGCTCGTGCGAACGGCCCCTTACTTATATTATATATTGTCCGACCAAAACCGCCTACCAGCCTGCTACGCGACACAGCGACACTGACTGACTGGACTTAAGGTCAATTTCACTTAGACGTATAATATTTTTGTCAAAAGTCACTTGTTATATTATGCTCTAAGACAACCACATATGATCTATTTTTAAATAAGTAATGAAAGTAATATATTATTTGGTTATTTATTATGTTTCGCGCCAATATATTTGTTCGTATTATACGTTATTTATAACGTGTTGGTTCCTACGTTAGATTATTTTTTTAATAAAATCAGTGCGGATCACTGGCGTGATCTTGGATGACGTACTTATGCATTTATCGTGGGTTTGTGAGGGATTGCGGCATCGCGTGTCAAATTGTTTGCAAAGAAATCGTTGGTTTGTTTATAACTGTAAATAAAAGTTAGTTTTAGTTACGTGTAAATAATTAATTTATTAAATATATATTTCCTTTTTATCGTTTAACAGCTCACGGCGGCGGCGCGGCGTGTTTTGCGACAATAATCAAAAGGCGTCGTTCAACGAAGCGAAGTAATAACTATTATTAATAGCGTAAAAAATAATAGGCGTTTTAAAAGTAGCGTATCGTTATAACGCGTTTTTAATATATAGCCGTTGCGAACACTCCTACTTAAAACTAACTAAACAGTGTTCAATATATTGTGAGAGACTGGTGCCTGAGATAGGTGTGTGTGTGTGTGTGAGTGATGTACGCTGTTGGCCGCGAGGCCTTTACAGCTTCACCGGACTTAAGGGCGAGCGTCCAACCACTACGCTCGAGCGAGAAGGGCAAGGGGCGACATACCGTGCACCATAAGTGCACCGGTCAACCGCCGGCTATGAGGATCTACGACTACGTCGTCGTCGCCCGTATTCTGAGCGGAAAGAATAGATGACAAAGCATCGGGGGGATCGGAGAGAACATGTCGCGGCGGCGGCTACGATTAACGGATTCGCATGGGTAGATGCGTTCGCGAAGTGTCGTGTTGTCGCCTTTTTAATATAGGCGCGAATAGGTTCGAGACCTAGATCGGAGTGGAGATCGACATTCCGTACGAACCAGGGGGCTCCTACGGCTTTACGGAGGAAGCGGTTTTGAACCACTTGGAGTTTATCGATGTGAGAGGGGGCCTAATGCCCGAACACAACACACGCATAAGTCATGATGGGTCGAACGCAAGTTTTGTAAAGCGTCACCTTATTTCTAAGGGACATTTTACTCCGCTTGCAGATTAACGAATGGAGACGACCGAGCACAAAGGATGCTCGGTGACGGACCCGCTTGATGTGCGGGCGGAAGGACATGGTACTGTTTAGGGTGACCCCTAGATATTTGACCTCTTTGACCCAGTGTATGGCTCGGTCGAACATGGTCATTTGGCCGAGATTACTTCTAGGGCGGCGCAGGGAGTGGCGCGGGGTGGCACCTCTGGAGAAGAACACCGCAGCGCTCTTGTCCGGGTTCACCTCAATACGCCACTTCCTGAACCAATTCCCTAGGGAATTGGCGGTTGCCTGAAGGTTTCTGGTAATGAAACCCTTATTCCTATGCGAGACGTAGAGAGCGGTATCATCCGCGAATAGGGCTAGATGCGCCTTACTCGAACGAGGAATGTCGTTCGTGTAAAGGCTAAACAGGAGGGGCGAGAGAGCTGAGCCCTGCGGGACTCCAGCTCGGGTGGAGTGGGGAGTGGAGCGCGTCATTTCGACGCGATATCGGAAGGCGCGATTTGACAAGAAGTCTCGTATGATGAGCACGAGTCTGTCCGGCACACCCATTTGGTAGAGCTTGTAGATCAAGCCGTTGTGCCAGACTTTGTCGAATGCTTTCGCGACGTCGAAGAAGAGGGCGCCCGTGTAGACGGGTTTGGGTCTGTTAAGACCGGAGAGGATGTGCTCCATGATGCGGTGCACTTGGTGGACGCAGGAGTGTTTGGCTCGAAAGCCGAACTGCTCGTCGATAAGGATACCCCTAGACACTACAAAGTCTTTGAGCCGCACCAGAAGTAGGCGCTCGTAGACCTTAGCCAGGGAGTTGAGAAGACTGATAGGGCGGTAGCTCGCGGGGAGATTACGAGGTTTGCCAGGCTTGGGAATGCCTATGACGTCTGCTTCCTTCCACTTAGCGGGGAAGGTGCAGTTCGTCATGGCGGCGTTCAATATGGCCACTAAGAGGCAGATGAGTTGGGCGGGCAGGCATTTCAGAACGCGATTCGAAATGCCGTCAGAGCCGGGGGCTTTTTTGGTTTTGAGACCCATAATAAGATCTTCGACCTCCGTTTGGGTGATAGGAGGTAAGGAATTGGCGGGGGGGAGGGATGCCCTGCGCTCGACTTCCCTGTCGACCGCGTCGACGTGGGACTGGTCGACGGACTGAGAGCTGGGGGTGCACTGGCTCTCGAGGGAGTCGGCGAGAAGCTCGGCCTTTCCGTCGTCGTCGAAGGCTGGGGGTGCGCCTGAAGGGCGGGACAGCGGGGGCATGCCAGTCGTGGAGTCGGTTTTGAGGCTACGCGCCAGCTGCCAGTAGGCCAGGTGCGATGGCACGATGCCCTCTAGGAAGTCACCCCACTGTTCCTCCCGGAAGACTTCCGCGACACGACGCTTTACCTCACGTTGTAAAGCGCGCATCCGGGCCCGATTGGCTTCGGTGGGGTAAGAGTCGTGCGCTCGGATTGAGGCATTCTTGGAACGAATGAGATCCCTAACATCGTCCGGCAGTCGAAAGCGGTTGAGGTTGAGATCTTCCGCTTCGACTTGCTTAGACGATCGACTGACAGCCGATCGGATGTGGTCCGTGAAGGCATCTACGGCCTGATCGGTGTCCTGAGGGAACGGGATGGAGTCCGAGCTGAGGGGGAGGGGGGGAGGGTCGGCATCCGCCAAGGCCGTGCTTAGCGCATGCCAATCCACCACCGTCTTTTTGGGTCGCTGAGGGGCAGACGGGGGGAACCGAGTCTCATGACTACAGGTCGATGGTCAGAGTCAAGCTCCTGGACTACTTCTAAGGAGTGCAGCCGTAAGGTTCACACCCAAGGTAACACCCTTCAGAAGCGCCATGTCCAGGACGTCGGGTCGGTGTTTTTTTTTTTTTTTTTTTTATTTATAATTAGACACTGCGGGCCCGGTTTGTCCCGCACCTTTTTTTGTTTAATTTATGTTTTGTTAGTAGTTGCTTTTATATGCAATCGTATGGTACATGTCGCTTATTTTTTTTTTTTGGTTTTGTTGTTACAGTGATTGGTATTTGTTTGTTGCGGTACTTCAGTAGAGTTTTTTTTTTCTATAATTTTTTTTTCAATTTATGTTAAGGATTATGTAAATGAATGAGGCTTTCTGTTTTGGCTTGCCTTTGAGCAAGAATGCCTCAGTTGTTTAGGTGTTTGGCTGCTTGTGAGGGTTTCCTTTAGGCCTCCGCCTCCAGCAGCTTTTTAACAACTCTCTCTCAACTCTGTCTCGACTGCGAATAGCCATCTTAATGTTGTATTCTTTTATTTTTTTGGTCGCAGCTGCCCTCACCCTGCTTATTAGTGTAGCCGTTGCGTCCCCTTCACAGCTGTCTGTGTAGTAGACGCACTTTCCAGTGTGGCGAGATATAGCTACGACCGCGTGTGGATAGCTTCCGTGGAGCTTCAGTCTCTTGGGGACCGCTCGCACTATCACCACGTTTTCACTCGTAAGTCCCTGAGACTCATGCACGGTGAGGATGCGCGACCCGTTTCCCGACGCATAGCCCTGGCCGAGGAGGATTTCCTTCTCGGCCTGGGTGTACACCAGAAACAGGGTGTTCTCCTGGTGTTTTGGAATTTGCGCTCCCGTGTACTTACTGAGGCTCAAGGATCTCACGAGGGATTTGGACGAGTACATGCCCCGTATATCTCGTTGAGGGCATACGCTACGTCCATTGGATTTCTGTGAGTGCAGAACAGCTCCCTGTTGACACGCGCCACGGAGTCTGGGCGGTTGTAACGCAGTCGAAACAGGTTCTCCCTATCAATGAACGGCAGTTAGTTGCAGTCGCCGACGAGGAGAGCCTCTCTCGCGCCAGTTATCTTGATGGCAATCACTACGGCTCCAAAGTGGTTCATGAGTGCCTCGTCGATGATAATACGTGTGCACTCTTCACCTTCTTTCAATCCGTTGACCAGCATTGAAGCCATAGTGCGGACCCTCCTCTTGGTGTTTGTTTTAACCTTTTGCGCGAGTCTCTCCCTTAAGTCATTCGCTGCCTCGGTTGTAGATGTTATTAGGATATCGCTTTCGATGTTGTAATTTGCGATTATCCATGTTGTTTTTTCGCATCCAGGAACCCCGTTGACCCATGTTATTTTGGGTACGGTCCAGTGCTCGATTGCGGGCCCCCGACCCCGGCCACTTGAGACGGTTTCTGCCATCTCATGTATCCGGTCGTCGAGCACCACCCTCATGCACTTCGCCGCAACCACTATTGGGTCGTTAGGGGGGGTTCTGAACTTGTGTTTGCCGGTCCGCCGGGACTCCTCCTCATCGTATTCGACGAAACCGCTGGTTCCACTATAGGCCGCCATGTACTTCCCCGACATTTCTCCTCTTAACGTGGTGGAGTTGTCGTTGTCGTACACCGCCGCTTCTGCCTCCTCGAGCTTCACCTATAGCAATCCTTCATTGCCCAGGTGATAGGTTTGCAGGATGGATCTACAGGTCTCACTATTGACCCTTCTTGTTGCTTTGGTGATTGCTTTGAACTCGAGGAACGCGTTTTTTGTGTGTTGCAGCGGCTCCGTCGCCTCGCTGAGCTCCGGCGGATCGACAAGTCCCATCTGGGCTCTTGTTCGAGCCTCTTCCGGCTGCTTATGACTTTTGGGAGGGGGCTTCTCAAGACCGCTTCGGTGGCAACTGCCACCCCCTCTGCCCGTTGTTTCCCCCTGATTTTTTTCCCCAGCACACTTGGTATGCCGAGGACCGCCTTCCCGAGCGCCGTTGTGAAACACGCGAGTTTTTTGGCACCTGTAGTGTCCTTTGGCTTCTGCTTCGCTGTGCTCTCCTCGAGAGCTGCCCTCATTTGTAGGCGTTCAGACACGCTGAGCCCGTCTTGAGTCGCTATGGGGTGTCCCCAGATGTCAGTTGGGGTTTTTGTCGTGAGGTTTTCTGGCTGTCGTGGCCGTAGGAAGTCGAGGTTTTGTCCTCTATCCTCATAGGCCACTACCTCGTGGTGTTTTGAGGCTTCTACTATCCCGATGTGGTCGGCGGCCTCACCTTCCTCAAATTCCACCACCATAGCGTCTACGCTTACTTTTGTTGGCTTGTCACCCTTCCCCGCTAGGCTGATCAGAAAACTGCATGCTTGGGCGAATTGGGAGGTGTTCTCGCCCGCTTGGAATAGTGCCACGGTCTTGTTCTTGGTTTGCACTATTCTGCACGCTCTGTTTCCGATCCCCGCGTTCTGCAGCTCGTTGAACTTCTTACGCTTCATTGTGTTCTTAAACGAGCTGCCATGAAGAAGGGAGGCAAGCCCGATCGAGATTGTTACCCGTTTAGGGCCGCTTGCGTTGCAGTAGCCAATGCAAATGCGCTCGGAATTATTGTCCATAAACAGGGCGACTGATTTTATTTGAATACCCGGCTTCCCACGTTCGCCTCTCCCAAGAAAATTGATGCTCTTGGGAATGGCGACTGCCAGAGGTGACGTAGGGTTTTGTGTTGGTGTGTTAGTGTTGTTGGTGTCTGTGTTTGTATCTCTTGGGGAAGTTTTTGATGCCAGAGTGCTGTTCCTTCTGAGGCAGATGCGGATAACCCTATCTGCAAACTTCAGGAAGTGCGGTCTCGCATCGTCGTCTGCCATGATGGCCGCCTGCTGAGGTTTTCGTTTAACCTCTGTTGCAGGTCCAATCTGTCAGCCGCAAAGCGCGGGCAATCCAGGATTACGTGCCACACAGACTCACTGATGTTGGGGTCGCACTCACACCCGGGACTGTCTTTTAGCCTGAATCGGTGCAAGTACTCCGCTATTCCTCCATGTCCCGTCAAGATTTGCACTTGGTTGGCTGTCAACCTTGTTTTCCTTACGATGTAGTAAGCTCGCTCAACATCGGGGAGGAAGATCTTTGTGACCAGCCCTGTGCTCGAAGAGTCGTACCTGGCCTGCCATTTACGGACTGACTCTTCCCTGATGGTTTTCTTGACATATGACAGGGGTATATTGTTGTAGTCTGTGTGGGTGGCAGATGCCTGGGCCGCCGATTTCGCCAGATGGTCGGCGCGCTCATTACCGGCGGTCCCCACGTGCGCTTTGAGCCAAAAGAGGCGGACTTCCCCCCCGGCTGCTCTGATCTCATTTATGCTCCCCTTTATGGTTTTGGCTAGAGAGTTCGTTGTTTTTGGATTGGCCAACAGGTCGAGCGAAGATCTCGAGTCGCTCATTACGTTTGCTATTTTTACTCCGCTGGCTTTTATCATTTGCACTGCTCTATGGAGGGCATAAAGTTCCGACTGGAATACAGTGCAGTGGGGGTCCAGACTGAAGGTTAAAGACCCGGTCTCCCTTCCCCCTTCCCACCACGTTACTGCAGCTCCCACTCTGCCGAGTATTTTACTGCCGTCGGTATAGATGTGTGGCCCAACTATGTTGTGGCTTTCCAGGGTTTGGGAGTCCGTGCTCTCCAGGAGCCCATACTCTGTTGTTGTGAGTTTGGAGGGGTAAGGCTGTTCTCTGAAGCTCACCCTGTGCTCCAGTTCCCTTCCTGGTGGTGTATAGTCTTTTCTGATCCCTCTCTTGGCTGTGTAAAGAGTGACAGAGCTAATGCCGATGTAAGAGACACTGTGCGATACGCCTTGCAGATCTTTTGAGCAAAGCCCCTCTGGATTGCTTGCAGACGGTTTTGGATCATCTGCCGTTTGGTTCCGTAGATTGGGACCACACGCTCGCAGCGTACAGCACAATTGGCTCTATTACCGCGACGTAGATTGTTCTAGTTATCTCACCGTTTAGACCCCACGTCACCTTCGCCGCACGCGCAAGCTGTTTGTATATATCCGCAGCTTTCTTATTAATTGCGGCTACGTGTGGTTTGAAGGTGAGTCTCTTGTCTATGGTGAGTCCTAGGAGCTTTATTTCGTCAACCAGTTGTATTTTTGTTCCCGACATGTAGATTGCCGGAGTGGTGTATTTCAGCTTCCTTGTTAGCAGCATTGCATTTGTTTTGTGTGCTGCGAAGCTGAGTTTGTTTTGTCTACCCTACTCCACCACCCCTACCAGGACTGTGTTGATGTTCGGCTCCATGTCAGGTGTTGTTTTTCCTGACAAGACTAGAACCACGTCGTCCGCGAACGCTTGACAGTGGACGTCCTGGCCAGATAGTTTTTGCAACAGGGTATCAAGGATTATGTTCCAGAAGGTCGGTCCTCCTATGGATCCTTGGACACAACTGGCATAATTGACCTTGATCTTTCGGTCTTGGAGGTAGGACGCCACCATTGCGTACAGGTTTTTCGGACACTTCCTTAATGTTAGCTGATGTTTTAAAGCCACCACGCGTTGTCGAAGGCACCCTCTATGTCCAGCGAAATTATGACTACTAACTTCTTCTTGTCGATTTCCGACCTCACATGTTTCACTAGGTCATAGAGAGCGTCCTCTGTGCCACGCTGTGGCATGAAGCCGTATTGGTTTACACTCAGTGTTGGGAAAATATGCCACTGAATGCGGCTTCTCATGAGTTTCTCAACGATTTTCCCGAGAACTGACAGCAGGCCGATTGGTCTGTAAGACTTTGGTTGGGTGTAGTCTTCCTTGCCTGGCTTCCGGAGTATGACAACGTGTGCTGTCTTCCATTGCGTTGGAAAGTGCGCCAGCGACATGCACTTATTGGCTATCGCTAAGAACACTCCCCTGTCGCTTTGGATCGCCTTCGTGCATATGTCGGCGGTTAACCTATCCGTTCCGGGGGCCTTTTTTGGGTTTAGCGCTTTGAGCACTCCTTCCAGTTCAGCCCCGGTGAATGGAGGGTCATCCTTTGACAGGCTACTTGACTCCGACGCTTCGTTATTGTCAGTTAGTTCTCGGATTTGAGTATGGTAAGGTGTGTCTGTCGTCGCAGAGTCACTTGGATAGAAGGTGGTTGCTAGGAGGTGCGCCGATTTCTCCGGGCACAAGGTGTCCCCTTCTGTATCTCTCAAGAGCACATCCTCCTGCCTCCTTGCTGTTTTCCTTATGACTCTGTATACACCGTCCCATAGGCTCTCTCTATCTTGCGTTGAGCAGAACTCCTTCCAACTCCTGGTTTGGGCTTCGTAAGCTGCTTCCGCGTACCTCTCTTTGGCCTCTCTGTATATCTTGGCGACGTCGGTTGGTGGCTGGGATTGCCGGAATAGTGGGTAGGGTGCATAGGTGCGATGACGTCAAAGTCGAGAAGATCGACCAGGGCGTCAAGGCTCCTACCGTTAGAGGAAGTGGTGAGACCATTCCAGGCCACGTGCTTACTGTTGAAGTCGCCCGCCCGAATGACGGCGCTTCCCAGATTGAAGAGTGCTTCAAAGTCACTCCTTAGGAAAGGTATACGGAGGCGATCACGATGGGCTGGTGCCCAGTGAGAGAGATGCGACAGACCGAGGCTTCGATGTTGGTGAGCGCAGGGGGATTGAGACGGATGCAGTGAAGGGACCTCCTGTAGTAAATGAGAGTACCGCCTCCACGGGAGCCGATCCTGTCATTACGCACGAGGTTGTAGTTTGCGATCCTAGGGTCGCGTTGTGCGGGCTTGAGGAATGTTTCCTGCACTAGGAGGATATCAAGCTGGTGATCTCGGAAAAAATCAGCAACCTGATCTCGCTGGGAGCGAAGGCCATCGGCGTTAAAAACGCCAGGGATAGGTTGTGGGGCTTAAGACGGAAGGTCGTAAATCCATTATTGGGTACGGGGGGGTTGGGTTCTGAGGGACGCCAGGACGTCAGAGACGTCCCTGTATTCCGCGGACAGGAAATAACCTGGTCAACAGAATAACCTGGTCCGCCAAGTTGGTGGCGGCGCGGAGCTTGAGGGCGAGTTCTTGGACTCTGGGGATCAACACGGGGCTTATTGCTGCCGAAACATTCATAATCAGGGTGAAGTCCTGGCTGACGTTTGTGGACGGAGGGGGACAAGCCGCCGCCGGCGGGAACACCGGCGAGCACTTTGGGGGGCGGGCAGGGCCTACTGGCGGGTGGGAGGCCGCGGTGTAAGACAGCGGCTTCACCCACGCGTTGGCGCCGAGCGACGGCCTAAGAGGGGGGGAGGACTTCAGCGTCTGGGGCGCGGGAGCGCGGGGAGCTAAGGTCCCTGGGGGGAGGGGCGCTGAAGGCGCCGGATGGGGGTGCGCTGAGGGCGCGGGGAGGTGTTGCGCTGAGGGCGCAGGGGTGCGGGCATTCGCGCGAGGGCGGCGGCGGCCGCGCCTAGTGCGGCGTTTCCCCTTCGGGGCCTTGGGGCAACCGCGATAATTCGCGGTGTGCCCCTTGGCGCCGCAGAGGACGCAGCTGGGGGGCTCGACCGCCGTCTCCCTAGAGCGGGTGCATTGGGACGTCGCGTGGTCCCCGAAGCATTTCACGCATCGAGGGCGCACGTGACAATTGCGGACAGAGTGCCCGTAGAGCTGGCAATTGTGGCACTGCCCGGGCGTGCCACGTTTGCGGGGGGCCTCCACTGTGAGGCCAGAAATATGACATACGGCCGTAAGGTTACATACCTTACGACCGGACTCGGTGCGGTCGAGGACGACCATCACCATGTCGTAGGGCTCCTTAGAGCGGCCATTGACCATCCTGTGCACCTGGCGCACAGGAAGGTCTTGGGACAGGAGGTCCTCCTTAATGATGGCGGTGTCCAGCTCTTTAGGGACACCGCGAATGACCACCCGAAGTTCGCGTTCCTCCTCTAACGCGTAAGTATGATAAGCGATCTTGTTAGATCGCAGGAACGGAGATAGCCGTCGATGGTCGTCCGAGGACGCCACCTTGACGGCTATGCCTTGCGCGGTTGAACGCGCATGGGTGTAATTAATTTGGTGATATCGCCTTGGACATACGCTTCCAGGCGCTCTTGTCCTGAATGACAAGCGGCGGGGGAGTGAAAGTCGGACGTGCGGGGCGCGCGGGGGGGAGGGAGGATCTCGCGGCCGCGTTATGAGACGGCTGAGGGGCGGAGGGGCCGGGACGAACGACCTCGTTCCCGGCCTTTTGAATTTTCAGAGGTGGCGAGTCGCGCGGTTTACGCGCTCGCTTCCCATTAGAAATGGGAATATAGTCGTCTTCCGACGAGGATAGCGATGACGAAGGTGACAAGGGGGGGGCTGCGCGGCGGGCAGTCGCGAGCTCAACCTCCATGTCAGAGTCCGAGTGAGGCTCGGACCCGCATGCAGAGACGGGACGGGTAGCGGGGGACGAGGGTGGCGCGGTGATCGGCGCGGCGAATGGGGTCGCGGGGCGCGCAGAAGGCGCGGGGTGCGCGGGAGATGGGGGCGACGCGTGCGCGGGCGACGCGTCGGGCGAGGCGGGCGAGTACGTCGCGGAGAACTGCCGGACGATGTCCGGGCAGTTCGCCGCGACGTACCTCAGGAACTCCCTCACGAACTCGGGCGAGAACTCGTCCGCCATTTCCTGAGGGGAAATGGCAGGGCGGGTGGACTTAACGGGTTCTATGACCCGGGCGATAGTGCCCAGATCCTCCCACCGGGTGGCGGGGGGAGGGGTACCACCGGGGAGACCAGGTGTGTCCTTTCGCCTTATGGGCGAAAGGGTAAGCATAAAACCCTAGCTGCTCCGGTGCGAAGAGAACCGCCGCACGGAAAATAGGATGGCGGGATGGGTGTAGGTAAGGTCCTGGAGCAATCAAGAGCCCTGGCTAGGGAAGCCCCCAAGGCCAGAGCTCAAGCCCTTCCGAGTTGGCCGCCCTCTGAAGGAGGGAGGCGAGCGCTCGGGTCCCGCTCAAGACTGGCTTAGTGACACCGTTAGGCGTCCACCAGTCTTACCACGAACGGACAAAACTCGTGGTTTTAAAACCAAACACTACTACCAAACCGAAAATCGTTACAAAAGCGTCTACCTGTCGACTCACGTAATTAATCACGCGCGAGCTAAACGCAAAGACGTTAATTACATATGCGCGAGCAAATGTAAAAAAACGTAATCACACAAGCGCGGGCGAGACGCAAATAAATCGAGACTAAATACGCGCGAGAGATAGCAAGCGGACGGGCTGCGCAGCGACACGACCAAACACGCGAGCCGCACAGCCAGAACTCTGAGATAGGTATAGCAATGCCTGTGTTACAGGTCACCAGATCCCCACTCTACTGTAAGACTATGTTATTTAGTTAGCAAAGGCAATATCCTATAGCCTGATTGTTGTAGGCGAAGTGATGAAAATTATTTAATTATATTAATAATTTAAATTTAGAATAATAAGAATAAATTACTATTATACGAGAATTATTAAAGTATATAACTACATTAAAATTTAAACCCATGCAAAATATGTAAAAAATGAGTGTGGGATTGTGCGTGTGCGTGCGTGCGTGCGTGTGTCTGTGCGTGTGCGTGTGTGTCTGTGTGTGTGTGTGTTAATGCAAGTGAGTGAATGAGTGAACGTATGTGCGTTTTATATTACTATATCATTGGGTGCATTATTTTTTCAGTTGCGTCATAATCTAGTTTTTTAACCAATTGGTTAATGCAGATTTACAATAGATTTTATGTAGTCAGTAGATACAAAGCAAAGTATTAATTTTATTGTAGAGGTAGCCACCCAAAAAACAATAAAATCTATGGGAGAACTGTGTGTTAAAGCTTCTCGTTTGACAGTAGTCATTCAAATAAATTAACCAAGTGCAAAAAAATCAAAGGCCTCTAGAATACGTAAGTATCTTGTTTAGAAATTATACCACTTGGTTTTGTAACTAGGCTTTCACTTGTAAAATAATAATGTCGACACTAGTTGTCTCTCACTCACGAGTAAAACTTGTCTGAACATACGCACTGTTGTCACACATACATAGGTTAAATTATACACGTTTATAGCAAACATTAAGTTTTATGTTTGAAGTTAGGAAGTTAATTCGACACGAAAGCCTGTATAATTTAAGACAAGTCATAAAGTATTCACGTACACACTAATGCCTATTGTTTACACATGCCTATTGTTTGTCGTTAAGGAGTTCCCTGGTGTATCTTCTAAGTCCAAGGTCCAATGCCAATGAAATTAAAATGGGACCACCTTGGAGATATACTGAACCCAATGCAAAAAAATCATGAAAATCGGTCCACAATTGACGGAAATATCGCTGAACATACATAAAAAAAAAAAGCATACATACAACCGAACATAGAACCTCCTCCTTTTTGAAGTCGGTTAAAAAAGCATACATACAACCGAACATAGAACCTCCTCCTTTTTGAAGTCGGTTAATTAGGGTATCTGTAAGTGATGTCAAAATAAATATCCATATCGTCCACAAGTCACTCATAGACAACGTTGTGTCCATCACTAGTGTGTCGAACAAGGTAGCGTACCTGATACTCAGAATATCCAAAAGATATTCTCTGAAGGTCATACAGGTCTACGCACCGACCTCGGCATACTCAGATGATGACGTCGAAGTAATGTATGAGGACATTAGTAGAGCCATACATACTTCCAAAGCACACTTTACAGTGGTTATGGGTGACTTCAATGCGCGGCTGGGCAAACAGGGCGATGATGAATTGAGAGTGGGGCAATTTGGATATGGGCAACGCAACCCCAGGGGTCAGAGGCTGGCCGAACATCTGGAGAAGGAGGGACTCTTTATGATGAACTCTTTCTTCCGGAAGCCGCCTCATAGGAAATGGACCTGGATGAGCCCTGATGGTTCCACAAAAAATGAGATAGACTTCATCATGAGCACCAAGCGACAAATATTTAATGATGTCGCCGTGATTCACAGGGTAAAAACCGGCAGTGATCACCGAATGGTCAGAGGCACATTAAATATTAATGTCAAAATGGAAAGATCGCGTCTGATGAAGTCTACGCTCCGACCTTCTAATGCACATATCCAAAACCCCGAGAACTTTCAACTCGAATTGTCAAACCGCTTCGAATTGCTAGACAGCAGCGCATCAGTGGACGAAATCAACAATAGGTTGGTAGAGACTGTCCATACGGTCGGGTCCAAGCATTTTAAGCCCCACCGTAAAAATAGGCCTCAAAAGCTATCTGACTACACCCGAAACCTTATGGCTGAGCGACGTACCATGACACTCCAAACCTCCGATGATGCTAAGTCCTATAGGCAGCTCAATGGACAGATATTGAAGTCCTTGCGACACGATTTACGGTCCTGCAATACAAGACGTATTGAGGATACCATAGAGCAGAACAAGGGCTCCAAAGTGTTTGCAAGAGACGCGTCTATTGGGCAAAGCCAGTTGACGAAGCTGAAGACGGAGAACGGAAACGTAACGTCGAATAGGTCAGAGGTGCTCAGGGAGATAAAGAGGTTCTATGGGCAGTTGTATACCTCAGTAGCTGAACCTGTTGACTTGGTAAAAGACCCAAGAGCCAAGCTAACCCGACACTACACTGAAGATATCCCGGACATCAGCCTGTACGAGATTAGGATGGCTCTCAAACAACTTAAAAACAACAAAGCGCCGCGTGAAGACGGAATTACCGCAGAGCTTCTGAAAGCGGGCGGATCGCCGGTACTTAAAGTCCTTCAGAGGCTGTTTAATTCCGTCTTGCTCGAAGGAAAAACGCCGGAAGCGTGGAACAGGGGTGTGGTGGTACTCTTTTTCAAGAAAGGTGATAACACTTTACCGAAGAATTATAGGCCCATCACACTGCTGAGCCATGTTTATAAGTTGTTTTCGAGAGTCATTACGAATCGTCTCGAACGCAGGCTTGATGACTTCCAGCCTCCCGAACAAGCCGGTTTCCGGAAAGGCTTTAGTACCATAGACCACATACATACGCTGCGGCAGATTATACAGAAGACCGAGGAGTATAATCGGCCACTATGCTTGGCGTTTGTGGACTATGAGAAAGCCTTCGATTCGATCGAGACTTGGGCGGTTCTTAGATCTCTCCAGCGATGCCGCATTGACTATCGGTACATCGAAGTGTTGAAGTGCTTGTATAATAACGCCACCATGTCAGTCCGAGTACAGGGGCAGTGCACGAAGGCAATCCCCATAAAAAGAGGAGTAAGACAGGGAGACGTCATTTCTCCGAAACTGTTTACGGCCACCTTAGAGGACGCCTTCAAGCTCTTGGAATGGCAAGGACTTGGCATCAACATCAATGGCGAATACATCACTCACCTTCGATTTGCCGACGACATTGTGGTCGTGGCGGAGTCGCTGGAAGATCTAGGACGAATGCTCGGTGACCTCAACAGAGTATCTCAACAAGTGGGTCTTAAAATGAACATGGACAAAACGAAAATAATGTCTAACGTCCATGTCGTACCCACCGCACTCACCGTTGGGAATTACTCTTGAAGTTGTCGACGAATGATTGATCCGACCGATTTCGGCCATGGCGACCACTTTAAAGACCCCTAGTCAGAGTAATGCCGCTGATGCGCTCGAAGATGGCTTATGTAGCCTATCTTCGCGGCGAAACTCCGTGCACATTGAGGGCACGTAAGTACGCCGTTCTCATAGTTGTATGATATGGCAGCAGGTGGGCGGGCCTTTAACTGATTGCGTTTGGCGTCAAGGTCAGCTTTACGCTGAGCCTCGAACTCGTGTACTTGGCTGTTCACCATCCTGCGCCATTCTGGCTGCTGTGCTGCCAAACGTTCCCAACGAGAGGGCTCTATGTTGCATCTCTTCATATGTCGCTTTTGGACATCCTTGTACCGGAGGAGGGGACCGCCATGATTCCGCTTGCCCTTCTCCAGTTCAGAGTAGAAGATGCGCTTCGCCACTCTTTCCTCCGCCATACGAGATACGTGACCGCACCACCGAAGCTGTCGACGCATTAAATAGGCCTTAATGCCACCAACATTGGCTCGTCGCAGAACTTCGGTATTTCGCACTCTATCGGACCATCTGATCCTCATGATGGTACGGAGGCATTTAAGGTGGAAGCGATCCAGAGTGCGAATGTGGCGGCGGTATACACACCACGTCTCAGAGGAGTATAGGAGGTTTGGCAGCACGATTGCCATATACACCGATATCTTAGTGGGCAACTTAAGGTTATGCGAGCAGAAGACCTTGGTACATAGCTTGCCGAATGCCGCAGCTGCGGTACCCACCCTGCTATTGATCTCAGCATCAAGGTCACACTTGGATGTTACAGTGTTCCCCAGATAGCGAAATCTATCCACCTGCTTTAGCACATCCTCACCAAGTTTTATGGTCAGTGTCTCGTGACCGTGCATGTCCAGGGACATCACCTCCGTCTTATTGACACTGATCTTTAAGCCAAACTTACGGCAGACTTGGTGGAATGCGGACATCAGCTGTTGCAGGCCGTCTAGGGATTCTGATAGGAAGCACAAGTCATCAGCATACATGATCTCAGTGATCAGTGCGTAAGAGACTTTAGTGCGAGCCTTAAGTCTAGCCAAGTTGAAAAGGCTGCCGTCTGTGCGGAAACGGATGCGGACTCCCTGAGAAACAGTGTGTAAGACCTCTCTAACTACCACCGCAAAGTATAAGGCGAACAGAGTAGGCGCTAAGACACATCCTTGCTTCACCCCACAGGTAACGGGGAAGAAGTCTGTCTGTTCACCGTCTACGGCAACGCAGCATTGCATGTCGTCATGCAGCAGTCTAAGAAGTCTCACAAACTTTTCCGTGCACCCGAGCTTACCTAGCACCAACCATAGAGCTTCCCGAGGCACGCTATCGAAAGCCTTCTCCAGGTCAACAAAGCAAAGGTACAGCTGACAGCCCTGTTCCCTGCTCTTTTCTTGCAGTTGACGCACAGAGAATATAGCTTCGCATGTGCCTCGGTCCGGTCGGAAGCCAAACTGGGTTTCAGGCAGAATCTTTTCAGACAAGTTCTTTAGGCGGTTTAAGAGAACTCTAGCAAAGACCTTTCCGGGGGCTGAAAGGAGCGAAATACCGCGGTAGGAGTTGCAGTCAGATCGGTCACCCTTGTGCTTGTAAAGAGCACTTATGCGCGATACTTTAAAGGTATCCGGAACGCGCTCCTCCTCCCACATGCGAACAAATAGTTCCCACACTAACGTGTGCAACTCCTCTCCGCCGTATCTTATCAGCTCTCCCGGTATAAGGTCAATGCCAGCCGCCCGTTTGTTTTGTTGCTGTCTGATGGCAGTAACAACCTCGTCACGCAATAGAGTCTCGTCCAGCTCAAAGGCGATAGGGAGCTGATGATCCACATTTAGCAGAATGTTGAAGTGCTCCGCCCAGCGGTTTAGTATATCCTCCTTGCTTGTCAACATGTGACTACCGTCTAGAGACCTTAAAGGCACCCGAGCTTGGTAGGATGAACCAATCAGCTTACGTACCTCACTGTAGAACTCACCCAGCTGGTTTGTGTCAATGAGCCATTGCATGTGACTAGCTTTGTCCTGCCACCACTTGTCTTTCATATGTCGAGACAGCTTGCGCAATTCGAGGTCACTAGCTTTAACAACCGCAACGCTTCCTCTCTGCCTTTTGTGCTGTCGCAGGAGATCTCGGTGTTTGTCGAATGCTGCCCGCAGGGTTTCATCATTTCCATCAAACCAGTCTTCGTTGCGACGGATTTTTTTACCCAGTACAGTTGAAGCGGTATCCATGATATGAGATGACATAGTTCCCCAGGCAGCATCAACATCACCTACCTCATTAGCTGGCATCAGCTTTTCAGACAGGGCTTCAGCGTATTTCTCTCTGACCGCGATATCTTCTAGCTTATCCAAGTTCAAAGAAGCAAGCTTTTTTATAAGAGATCTACGCGGGCGACGGAGGCGGATTCGTAGCTTAGTGACAATAAGTCGGTGGTCAGACCAGCAGTGCGCACCACGCATCACGCGGGTGACCTGTACTTGGCTGAAATCTTTTTGTCTCACGATAGCATAGTCAATCAAATCCCAATGCTTAGATCTTGGGTGCATCCATGTTGTCTTGTACTTGGCGGCAAGTCTAAACATAATGTTCGTAATTGCCAGACCGTATTGAGCACAAAGACTGAGCAGCAACTGACCATTGCTGTTCATGTTGCCAACTCCATGTCTACCCAGAACTCCAGGCCAAGCCTCATAGTCCCGTCCAACCCTGGCATTGAAATCGCCCAGCAATAAAACCTGCTCCCTGGCGTTGAAGCTATCGAGGCAATGTGTCACTTCCTCATAGAACTTTTCCTTGATGTCATCAGACTTGTCTAACGTTGGAGCATAGACACTGATGACATTAAGGTAGTTGTCTTTGTCCAGGTGAAGGCGCAGTGTGGTTACGCGGTCTAAGATATGTACAGGGTACTCCTCTAAATGCTTTGCTAAGTGATTCTTGATGGCAAAACCTACCCCTGATCGTCGAGTTTCGGAGGCAGCGGTACCTTTCCAGAAGAAAGTGTAGCCGCCACCTCGAGCCCGGTAAAATTAGGCTCGCCCCCTATTACATGACACCTAACAGCGTCGGCGAAATTTGGACGTACACAGTACACCTCTGCCATCCCCGCTTCGGGAATATAGACGTGACGGTGTAATTTTTTTCTTTTAAAATACATGTATCTAAAAAGTAGTAACAAGAAGAAAGTTCATTTATTTCCTCTTCATATGTACACACATGTTACTCCAAAGGCCGACAGCAATTACGACAACACTATTATTTATTTAATAGAGTTGATTTTCCTTGTTTTACAACTTAACAGCCCGACAACGGATGTGCTGTGTGACGGATTATAACCAAATAGCATAGAATAATAATGATCTAGAAGCATCGCGTTGAAGCAACATTTGCACCTGCAAAGCAAGTAGTCACACATTTACGCGATTAGTCACTCGGCGACCGTCGCGCGAAACAACGTGCTCTACGCGTGTCAAATTAAATTTAATTATGGCGTCCTGTGGCGTTCCTACCTGTAACAATTCCGTCAAGCTCAAAAAGAAACAGGATGGGATTACATTCCATGTGTAAGTAGCGCAATCGGACATCGTATTATTTAAATATTGAATTAAATGTTCCGTTCATAATTGTCACCGAAAATGATGCGGCCATTTTGTCTGTGTTGCCAATACAGCAGTGAAATTTTTCCCTTCTTTTTTACTATGGATCTTAGTTGTTATAGTACTAACTTTTATTAATTTGGTAACTTATTACATAATGATTTATCTACTTAGTTAAAATGACGAAAGTACTTTTACCACTTTTAATTACTAAAAGCTGTATGGAATGACGATTTTATATGTATGACGTAGTAGTAGATAGTTAATGTCGGGACATAATTTTATTGCTAGTAGTATAATGATAAGCCGGATAAATCATAGGCCTACATTTTTCTGATTTTAGATTTACACCTATGTTTCCAATAGGGGGTGGCAGAGGTCTATCGCGTGCACCCACATTTCAGGCAATATTTAAAAAAAAATTCAACAAAAGGAATAATAAAAGTAATATTACACATTTTTCGTCCTAAGAATCGATCCTAGAACCTCGTAATTGTTTCTTTTTTTTAAAATTGCCCCGCTCTAAGATTTATTCCTGTGTCGTGGGTGCGTTTACAAACATGAAAATTCACATACACAAATACCCAGACCGAAACAACTAATTGTGGCTCACACAAAGATTTGTTCCGTGCGGGAATCGAACCCGCGACTATTAGATACAGTGGGCAAAGCAGCTTAAGCTTTTAACCACTAACTACACTTTTTTATTTTAAGAACCTACTTAATTACGTCTATTTACTTTGTTAATATGTATAAGGATACATGTTACCGCTAGAAATAATAATGATTTTATAATCTCTTACTGAACATTTACCCCAATAAGTGGTAAATCATTTTTAACTAGCAACATTATGTGGGTGGGAAGTGCGGTGAGTGCAGGACGTTTACTGATTTTTTGGCTTCACCCACAGAGTACATTCTTATATATGGAAATAGAGGTCTCTGTCTTGTCACTATTTGGGAAATAATAAGCGCCTCTGCATTTTCAAGATGGAACTAATCGCAAAGGTTACGCGTACACATAGGTAGTGCTTATAGGCATTTTTGCAGACCTACATACTCGTTTTAAGAACTTACTATGTATTTAAAATAGGTATGGATAGTTGTTTAAAAAAAATACATAATTCTACACCAGAAAATATTCCCTCGTTGTCATGTATGCGTACCAACACCTTCACGCGCATAAACACCTAACCGTGACAAATTACTGTTGATCGCAAAGCCTTGTCTCATGCAGGCATAGAATCAGCTACCCCTCATTTAGATAATCAGTCGAACAGCCTACGCTTAAATCACTGAAGCAAGCGGTCGAATAATTATTAGTAATGAAATGACAAAGAATAATTATTCTTGTATTATCTTTCATCATCATCTCAGCCTATACTTGTCCCCTGCCAAACATAGGCCTCCCCAATCGCTTTCCAGCGTAACCGGTCCGATGCCACCTGCATCCAACGACTTCCTGCGATTTTCACAAGATCGTCGGGCCATCTGGCAGGCGGTCGTCCCACGCTGCGCTTGCCAATACGTGGTCTCCACTCTAGAATCTTTCTGCCCCAACGCTCGTCCGATCTACGCGCTATGTGGCCCGCCCATTGCCACTTCAGCTTGCTAATCTTAACGGCTATGTCGGTGACCTTGGTTCTTCTACGAATCTCCTCATTCCTGATTCGATCGCGTAGAGAAACGCCGAGCATAGCTCTCTCCATAGCTCGCTGAGCAACTCTGAGCTTTTTTATGAGACCTATTGTAAGAGACCACGTCTCTGATCCATATATCATCACTGGTAACACACATTGACTAAAAACTTTAGTCTTAAGGCACTGAGGTATTTTGGATGAGAAGATGTTGCGCAGTTTCCCGAACGTTGCCCAGCCGAGTTGGATTCGTCGATTGACCTCTCTCTCAGAGTTGGACCTACCTAACCGGACTACCTGTCCCAGGTAAATGTATTCGTCGACATTATGCCGTGTGGTGCCGGCAGAGCAGAATAGCGCCACCCCATATCTTCCCGTGGGTATCGTAGAAGGCGATTAAGGGAGTGTGAGAAAATACTGACTCCTTGTATCTTTCTCACCGTGATACTGCTCCGTCTGTCTGAGTCCTTCTCCGGTCGTAACGGTCTCCATTCCACTGGGCCCAGAAGGATAAGGATGAGTATGTGCACCTGTGTCTCGCGCGTATACTTGTGCACCTTAATATTTCCTGCGCATCTGACCGCTTCCGTTACTGGACTCCGAGTACGCAAAAGTCCTGTGGCGATGGGTAGAAGTAGAGAGGTCCTCCTCCCTCCTTTTTGAAGTCGGTTAATTAGGGTATCTGTAAGTGATGTCAAAATAAATATCCATATCTAGGTCTGTTATTACCATCTATACACAATACTTAGGCAATAAACAGTTGCTGTTATTAAATAGGTACATATTGTTAAAATACGCAGTCAGATTCTTGCAGATAGGGGCCAAATAAATACCCATGTCTAGTACTTTTATTAGATTCTATACACAATAGGAAGGCAATAAACAGCTGAGGTTCTTAAATAGGCTAAACAGAAATTAATGAGTAATTAATATGAAAGCGTAGAGTATTTATGCCTATAGGGAGTAATGCTGTAACAAAGAATAATTATATTATTCTTTGTTACAGCAATGTGAATGCATATTATCCGATCACAAAAAATGTCACCTTTATTTAGATATATAATCATGTGTAAATGTTTACCATTATGAACCGAACCGTTATCCATTAGTAGGTGAAATCTAGTACCCATAGTAAAAAACAACGAAGAATACAATTGTAAGTAAACATGTTTACACGTTATGTGAAAGATAAAAAAATGCACAAAAGTAGTCATACTGACAAAATTACATGTGCACGCAACCTCAGAACTTACAATGTTATTTAAATAGATTATACAATAATAATTTTGCCATTTTCGAACGAATTGCGTAATGCATTACATTAATAAAAATTGTGACGTATATTAACTCGTATGTTTGACAAAAGCCTTAAACTGGTTTTTTTTCATGTTTCATAACTATAGCGTTGTACGCTTTTGTGGTATTGGGTGATAGTGAGACAAACACGTCCGCTTACTTCAAGTATCGTTTAATGTCTGTTTAACATTACTCTTATACAATTAATGCTTACATAGCATAATACTACACGCTACATGATCCCCCTAAAATAATAAAACAAATTACATACAAGTACATTTTTTTTCTAACATCAAAAAAAAACAAATTACATTTTATATTTCTTAGTCCTATTTGTATGAGCAATGATAGGTTTACTTTTAACCATAATTTTAACATTCGGTTGTAAATCTTTAATTACAACGTAAGGACCTGAGTACAATGCATCTAACTTATTACCGGTTTCGTTTTTCAATAACAGTTGGTCACCTGATTCATAAATAACTGGATTAATTGCTTTGTCATACTTTTGTTTTCTAATATTTTTACTCATAATCAAGTTATTTTTTGCATCGTTTTGGGCTTTTATTGGCATAATTATCAAAATTATATAAAGGTTCCACTGGATCGCATAAATTATAAGGTAATCTACATACTTGTCCAAACACTAACTCATAAGGAGTGTATTTAGTCTCAGGGTGTACTGAAGTGTTAAAAGAAAAGCACCAATACTGTAGCCATGAACTCCACGATGACGGATGATTATTGGTTTGGATTCGTAAATAGGCTCCTAACATTTTATGAGTATTTTCTAATGAACCAATACTTTCATGATGATACGCAGTTGCTATAATTTGCTTAGTTCCTAAAATGTTACAAATTTCCGACATTACACTGGATACGAAATTTACTCAGTTCACATTCTAAAGTAAGAATGTAACAAAATCCTTCGTCATCTCTATCTAAAGGACCCATGACATCCAAAAATATTTTATCGAACGAAGAAGATGCTGTAGTTGTAATTTTTAATGGTTCTTTATGAATTTTAGTACTTTTGTTTTTGGCACTTATCGCATTTTTCGATATAACAACGAACGTCTTTTTCTAAAGTTGGCCAAAAATAATATTTTCTTATGTTATTAACCATTCTTCTAATACCTACATGACCACTACTAGGTAATAAATGAAAATCATTCATTATAATCCTTTTTTCGTCTTCTGTATAAATTCTTTGAACGTCTTTTACAATACATAACCTAGGTAAAGTTAATGTTCTGTTTTTCATTATATTCGTTGCTAGGCATTTTATAATATTTTTATTACGCGTTCTTATTATAACAACTTCCGTAATATTAAAATCTTTGCATAAATTAGCCATTTCTTTCAACAAATCATCTCGTGAGTTTATCGATAAAGAATCTTGGTTTGCAAATATTTTTCCTTTACTCTTATTAAAAATTAAGTTTCTATTCCTCGAAAAACATAAATCAGTACTGTCTATCTAATAATATATAATATTGAGATAGATAGATTAGACAACTATAATTTTTGTACATTTGAAAAATCGGATGTGAGAGTAGATAGAGTTAAGAAATTGTTTTCTTTACTCAAGTTAAATACATATTTAGGAAAAGAAGAGCAATTATCTATAGAGCAAATATGTGCGAAATATTCCGATATATTTCATTTACCAGGTGATAAACTCAGTGTTACAAATGTTTACGAACAGTCGATACATTTAAAAGATCACGTAACGCCTGTGTATAAAAAACCATATAGAATACCTTTTGCACAAAAAGAGGAACTTAATAAACCGATCGATCAGATGTTAGAAGATGGGATAATAAAAAAAGCTAGTAGCGATTGGTCTAGTCCATTATTATTAATACCTAAAAAGTTGGATAGAAGCGGTAAACAACAATGGCGCGTAGTTGTCGATTATAGGCAATTAAATGAGCGCGTCCAGGATGATAAATTCCCTCTCCCAAATATAACAGACATATTAGATTCGTTATCAGGTACCATGTATTTCAGCCATTGTGATTTGAGTAAAAGTTTTTTTCAGTGTAATTTACAAAAAGAGTCACAAAAATATACGGCATTCACAACTGACAAAGGTCAATTTCAAATGTGTAGATTACCTATGGGATTGAAAATAAGCCCTTCAGCATTTCGTAGATTAATGACAGTTGCCATGTCAGGCCTTAATTATGATAAATGCATAATTTATTTAGATGACCTAATTATTTTTGGTAGAAATTTATCGGATCATACCAAAAATCTCATGTCAGTTTTCTCACGATTACGAAAGGTAAAGGTAGGGCATGTAATATCAGAAGGCGGCATTTTACCTGACCCGGCTAAAGTCAGAGTCATCGAAAGTTATCCCATACCGACTTCGGCGGACGACGTCAAACGTTTTGTTGCATTTAGCAATTATTACAGAAAATTCATTCGAAACTTTGCTGAGATTGTTTTACCTTTGAATAAATTAAGTCGCAAAAACACTAAATTTAAATGGACTTTAGAATGCCAAAATGCGTTTGATACTCTAAAATGGTCATTGTCAAACGCACCAGTTTTAGACTACCTAATTTTTTTGCCAGAAAATGAATTTATTTTGCAAACTGATAGTTCAAATTATGCACTAGGATGTGTTTTAAGTAATTCAAATGGAAACCCGATTGCTTATGCTAGTAGAAATTTGAATAAATCTGAATTAAATTATGCAACTATTGAAAAAGAACTTTTAGCGATTTTTTGGTCCGTAACACATTTTAGACCGTATTTATATGGTAGAAAATTTACTGTTAGAACCGATCATAGACCACTGATATATTTATTTAGTACGTCAAACCCTTCAAGTCGTTTAACTAAATTTCGTTTAGCGTTGGAGGAATATGATTTCAAGGTAGAATACGTAAAAGGAAAGGAAAATGTAGTTGCAGACGCTTTATCGAGAATCGTTATTACATCTGACGAGTTGAAAGAAATGAATAGTAGATTAGTGTGCGTTTTAACTAGAGCACAAGCTAAAAAGAACAAAGCAAATAATAACCCTGATTTGACGAGTAAACTAGAGACTTCAACTGACGATAGGTCTGATCACCCTAAAGTTGTGGAAGTTCTCAAAATATCGGACACGGATATAGAATTAATTATTTTACCGGACAATACGCTGCGCAGAATATTAAGGAAGATAGACAGTACTGATTTATGTTTTTCGAGGAATAGAAACTTAATTTTTAATAAGAGTAAAGGAAAAATATTTGCAAACCAAGATTCTTTATCGATAAAGTCACGAGATGATTTGTTGAAAGAAATGGCTAATTTATGCAAAGATTTTAATATTACGGAAGTTGTTATAATAAGAACGCGTAATAAAAATATTATAAAATGCCTAGCAACGAATATAATGAAAAACAGAACATTAACTTTACCTAGGTTATGTATTGTAAAAGACGTTCAAAGAATTTATACAGAAGACGAAAAAAGGATTATAATGAATGATTTTCATTTATTACCTAGTAGTGGTCATGTAGGTATTAGAAGAATGGTTAATAACATAAGAAAATATTATTTTTGGCCAACTTTAGAAAAAGACGTTCGTTGTTATATCGAAAAATGCGATAAGTGCCAAAAACAAAAGTACTAAAATTCATAAAGAACCATTAAAAATTACAACTACAGCATCTTCTTCGTTCGATAAAATATTTTTGGATGTCATGGGTCCTTTAGATAGAGATGACGAAGGATTTTGTTACATTCTTACTTTAGAATGTGAACTGAGTAAATTTCGTATCCAGTGTAATGTCGGAAATTTGTAACATTTTAGGAACTAAGCAAATTATAGCAACTGCGTATCATCATGAAAGTATTGGTTCATTAGAAAATACTCATAAAATGTTAGGAGCCTATTTACGAATCCAAACCAATAATCATCCGTCATCGTGGAGTTCATGGCTACAGTATTGGTGCTTTTCTTTTAACACTTCAGTACACCCTGAGACTAAATACACTCCTTATGAGTTAGTGTTTGGACAAGTATGTAGATTACCTTATAATTTATGCGATCCAGTGGAACCTTTATATAATTTTGATAATTATGCCAATAAAAGCCCAAAACGATGCAAAAAATAACTTGATTATGAGTAAAAATATTAGAAAACAAAAGAATGACAAAGCAATTAATCCAGTTATTTATGAATCAGGTGACCAACTGTTAATGAAAAACGAAACCGGTAATAAGTTAGATGCATTGTACTCAGGTCCTTACGTTGTAATTAAAGATTTACAACCGAATGTTAAAATTATGGTTAAAAGTAAACCTATCATTGCTCATACAAATAGGACTAAGAAATATAAAATGTAATTTGTTTTTTTTTGATGTTAGAAAAAAAATGTACTTGTATGTAATTTGTTTTATTATTTTAGGGGGATCATGTAGCGTGTAGTATTATGCTATGTAAGCATTAATTGTATAAGAGTAATGTTAAACAGACATTAAACGATACTTGAAGTAAGCGGACGTGTTTGTCTCACTATCACCCAATACCACAAAAGCGTACAACGCTATAGTTATGAAACATGAAAAAAAAACAGTTTAAGGCTTTTGTCAAACATACGAGTTAATATACGTCACAATTTTTATTAATGTAATGCATTACGCAATTCGTTCGAAAATGGCAAAATTATTATTGTATAATCTATTTAAATAACATTGTAAGTTCTGAGGTTGCGTGCACATGTAATTTTGTCAGTATGACTACTTTTGTGCATTTTTTTATCTTTCACATAACGTGTAAACATGTTTACTTACAATTGTATTCTTCGTTGTTTTTTACTATGGGTACTAGATTTCACCTACTAATGGATAACGGTTCGGTTCATAATGGTAAACATTTACACATGATTATATATCTAAATAAAGGTGACATTTTTTGTGATCGGATAATATGCATTCACATTGCTGTAACAAAGAATAATATAATTATTCTTTGTTACAGCATTACTCCCTATAGGCATAAATACTCTACGCTTTCATATTAATTACTCATTAATTTCTGTTTAGCCTATTTAAGAACCTCAGCTGTTTATTGCCTTCCTATTGTGTATAGAATCTAATAAAAGTACTAGACATGGGTATTTATTTGGCCCCTATCTGCAAGAATCTGACTGCGTATTTTAACAATATGTACCTATTTAATAACAGCAACTGTTTATTGCCTAAGTATTGTGTATAGATGGTAATAACAGACCTAGATATGGATATTTATTTTGACATCACTTACAGATACCCTAATTAACCGACTTCAAAAAGGAGGAGGTTCTATGTTCGGTTGTATGTATGCTTTTTTAACCGACTTCAAAAAGGAGGAGGTTCTATGTTCGGTTGTATGTATGCTTTTTTTTTTATGTATGTTCAGCGATATTTCCGTCAATTGTGGACCGATTTTCATGATTTTTTTGCATTGGGTTCAGTATATCTCCAAGGTGGTCCCATTTTAATTTCATTGGCATTGGACCTTGGACTTAGAAGATACACCAGGGAACTCCTTAACGACAAACAATAGGCATGTGTAAACAATAGGCATTAGTGTGTACGTGAATACTTTATGACTTGTCTTAAATTATACAGGCTTTCGTGTCGAATTAACTTCCTAACTTCAAACATAAAACTTAATGTTTGCTATAAACGTGTATAATTTAACCTATGTATGTGTGACAACAGTGCGTATGTTCAGACAAGTTTTACTCGTGAGTGAGAGACAACTAGTGTCGACAATTAGATTTTTACAAGTGAAAGCCTAGTTACCAAACCAAGTGGTATAATTTCTAAACAAGATACTTACGTATTCTAGAGGCCTTTGATTTTTTTGCACTTGGTTAATTTATTTGAATGACTACTGTCAAACGAGAAGCTTTAACACACAGTTCTCCCATAGATTTTATTGTTTTTTGGGTGGCTACCTCTACAATAAAATTAATACTTTGCTTTGTATCTACTGACTACATAAAATCTATTGTAAATCTGCAGTAACCAATTGGTTAAAAAACTAGATTATGACGCAACTGAAAAAATAATGCACCCAATGATATAGTAATATAAAACGCACATACGTTCACACATTCACTCACTTGCATTAACACACACACACACACACACAGACACACACGCACACGCACAGACACACACACGCACAATCCCACACTCATTTTTTACATATTTTGCATGGGTTTAAATTTTAATGTAGTTATATACTTTAATAATTCTCGTATAATAGTAATTTATTCTTATTATTCTAAATTTAAATTATTAATATAATTAAATAATTTTCATCACTTCGCCTACAACAATCAGGCTATAGGATATTGCCTTTGCTAACTAAATAACATAGTCTTAC
This sequence comes from Phalera bucephala, assembly GCA_905147815.2. Lineage (NCBI taxonomy): Eukaryota > Metazoa > Arthropoda > Insecta > Lepidoptera > Notodontidae > Phalera > Phalera bucephala. The sequence continues at coordinate 171,691 of CAJHXA020000001.1, forward strand.
AGTAGAGTGGGGATCTGGTGACCTGTAACACAGGCATTGCTATACCTATCTCAGAGTTCTGGCTGTGCGGCTCGCGTGTTTGGTCGTGTCGCTGCGCAGCCCGTCCGCTTGCTATCTCTCGCGCGTATTTAGTCTCGATTTATTTGCGTCTCGCCCGCGCTTGTGTGATTACGTTTTTTTACATTTGCTCGCGCATATGTAATTAACGTCTTTGCGTTTAGCTCGCGCGTGATTAATTACGTGAGTCGACAGGTAGACGCTTTTGTAACGGTTTTCGGTTTGGTAGTAGTGTTTGGTTTTAAAACCACGAGTTTTGTCCGTTCGTGGTAAGACTGGTGGACGCCTAACGGTGTCACTAAGCCAGTCTTGAGCGGGACTCGAGCGCTCGCCTCCCTCCTTCAGAGGGCGGCCAACTCGGAAGGGCTTGAGCTCTGGCCTTGGGGGCTTCCCTAGCCAGGGCTCCTGATTGCTCCAGGACCTTACCTACACCCAGCCCGCCATCCTATTTTCCGTGCGGCGGTTCTCTTCGCACCGGAGCAGCTAGGGTTTTATGCTTGCCCTTTCGCCCATAAGGCGAAAGGGTGTCCTTTCGCCTAATGGGCGAAAGGGCAATAATAAGCCGCCGAAGAAGATCAGTCAATTTTTACCATCTGTCAAGTGTCAGAGAAGATGGCTGGGTGCTTCCATCGTCTTGGGATCTGGTAATTAATATAATCAAATCCAAAACCAAGCATAACACTGCAAGACCTCAAGACACCGTGAGCTCATTCTGCGTAGATCGGACCAACAACAACAAAAATAATTAAGAAGTTTGAGGGTACCCCGGAACAACTATGCCTATTGGACGTCTAACACCTCAGTCCCTACCGTGACCATGGGTGCTGCAAAGCACTCGAAACGTCGGGAACTAAAAATAAAAAAATAAACCGCGATAAAATCCGTAAAATAGTTTTATTTCATAAATAATGTCTTATTGACCATAATTGCGTCGTGTATGTTGCTGGCGGTTCTGGTTGAAGTTGTCTGCCTATACAAGAAGTGTCACACGAAGTGGATGCGAAAGGAGTTCCAGCGAGAAGCCATGGAGCGTGTCCTGTCCCGGTTGAGCTACCGTCGGAGAGATGCCGGAGGCCCTGCTGACCCCGCTGCGGTATTATAAAGTGTGTGAGTGACAGTGATAAGAGTAAGTATTGACGAGGTGTATTGTAAAATTCTGAAGTTTGAGGAAGAATCTGTTTTGTCTAGTAGTGTTACAACGAAAGAAAACATGTCAGGTGAGAAATTTTCTTTAAAGACGGCTGTGAGCCTGTTGCCAAAGATGACTGGAGATCAAAGTGTTACTCAAGATTTAATTGAGGCTATCGAATTGTACGACTCAATGCTTGATGATGATGGTAAGAAGTTGCTAATAAATTTCGTATTAAAATGTAGATTAACAAGTGGAGCGAAAATGCGGTTATCAAGTGCTTATTCTACTATTAGATCGCTTTTAAAGGATATGCTTATTCATTTATTAACTAGGAAGTCCGACACTGCCTTACAGTCTAAATTGCAAAAAGCTAGACAAGGCGATAGGTCTGTAACCGAATTTGGAGAAGAGATCGAAAAACTGTTTGTGGACTTAACTATTTCTCAGGCAAATGGTAACGACGAGGCTTATAGATTATTATGACCTCTTAATGAAAAGAATGCCATTAAACGTTTTGCCGATGGGTTAAAAAGTCAAAGATTAGGCACAATTATTTCGGCTCGCAATTTATCTTCGTTGAAGGATGCAATTCGTGTGGCGGAAGATGAATCTAGTTCATCTCCGGACTATCAGGTAATGTCTTATGACAATAGAGTTGGACGAAATAATTATTCTTTTAGATTTCGTAGACCACGAGGTCACAGATTTTATAATAATTGTAACTCTAATAATTCCACGTATAACAAGTCGATGGCGCAACAAAATACGGCTGCATCAGGAAGTTCGTGTCGAGGCCACGGTGCTTCAGGTTACCGTAGGAATTATCGCAATTATGCGAATCGTCGACATGGTTATGGCGCAATTCGTTCTAATAATAGAACCTTGAACCATTTCACTACTAATAATTGTTGTTCATCTAATAAAAATACTGTTCTAGAGCCTTCTAACGAATTTTTTCGTCCCTAATCAAATTTTAGCTTGCGATAGTATTAATTGGGTAAATTTAAGTCTAGATAATAATATACAGTTAGAATTTTTAGTAGATACGGGGGCCTCCTTATCAGCGATTAGCTATAATGTTTTAAATATGAAGAAATTAGATTTATATGAGTGTAGCTTAAGTATAAGAGGCATTGGTGGTAGTTTAAATGCAATAGGATATGTATTTTTGACGCTAAAATATAATAATATATTTTTTGAACATAAGTTTTATGTTTTTGAAGACCTACCTTGCAAAGCTATAGGTATGTTAGGTCAAGATTTTATGAATAATTATAGAGGCATTTAGATTATGAAACAGATACTATTTTGCTTAGAATAGGTGAAAGTAAGGTAATATTGCCTATGAATTATTATGATTATTCTTTGACAATCGGACCACGGTGTGAGGTAATTAAATATATACCGACACGTGTTAATTATGAGTGTGTGGTTTCGCCTAAAGAGGTTTGTGATGGTGTTTTCATAGCTAGTGTAGTTACTCAGCCGAAAAATGGAAAAATTCCTATAAGACTTTTAAATACAACGTCAGAAGAAAAAACATTTAGTTTAAAAGATATTGAGATAGATAGATTAGACAACTATAATTTTTGTACATTTGAAAAATCGGATGTGAGAGTAGATAGAGTTAAGAAATTGTTTTCTTTACTCAAGTTAAATACATATTTAGGAAAAGAAGAGCAATTATCTATAGAGCAAATATGTGCGAAATATTCCGATATATTTCATTTACCAGGTGATAACCTCAGTGTTACAAATGTTTACGAACAGTCGATACATTTAAAAGATCACGTAACGCCTGTGTATAAAAAACCATATAGAATACCTTTTGCGCAAAAAGAGGAACTATTAAACCGATCGATCAGATGTTAGAAGATGGGATAATAAAAAAAGCTAGTAGCGATTGGTCTAGTCCATTATTATTAATACCTAAAAAGTTGGATAGAAGCGGTAAACAACAATGGCGCGTAGTTGTCGATTATAGGCAATTAAATGAGCGCGTCCAGGATGATAAATTCCCTCTCCCAAATATAACAGACATATTAGATTCGTTATCAGGTACCATGTATTTCAGCCATTGTGATTTGAGTAAAAGTTTTTTTCAGTGTAATTTACAAAAAGAGTCACAAAAATATACGGCATTCACAACTGACAAAGGTCAATTTCAAATGTGTAGATTACCTATGGGATTGAAAATAAGCCCTTCAGCATTTCGTAGATTAATGACAGTTGCCATGTCAGGCCTTAATTATGATAAATGCATAATTTATTTAGGTGACCTAATTATTTTTGGTAGAAATTTATCGGATCATACCAAAAATCTCATGTCAGTTTTCTCACGATTACGAAAGGTAAATCTAAAGTTGAATCCATTAAAGTGCGAATTCTTAAAACGACAATGTTTATACCTAGGGCATGTAATATCAGAAGGCGGCATTTTACCTGACCCAGCTAAAGTCAGAGTCATCGAAAGTTATCCCATACCGACTTCGGCGGACGACGTCAAACGTTTTGTTGCATTTAGCAATTATTACAGAAAATTCATTCGAAACTTTGCTGAGATTGTTTTACCTTTGAATAAATTAAGTCGCAAAAACACTAAATTTAAATGGACTTTAGAATGCCAAAATGCGTTTGATACTCTAAAATGGTCATTGTCAAACGCACCAGTTTTAGACTACCCAATTTTTTTGCCAGAAAATGAATTTATTTTGCAAACTGATAGTTCAAATTATGCACTAGGATGTGTTTTAAGTAATTCAAATGGAAACCCGATTGCTTATGCTAGTAGAAATTTGAATAAATCTGAATTAAATTATGCAACTATTGAAAAAGAACTTTTAGCGATTTTTTGGTCCGTAACACATTTTAGACCGTATTTATATGGTAGAAAATTTACTGTTAGAACCGATCATAGACCACTGATATATTTATTTAGTACGTCAAACCCTTCAAGTCGTTTAACTAAATTTCGTTTAGCGTTGGAGGAATATGATTTCAAGGTAGAATACGTAAAAGGAAAGGAAAATGTAGTTGCAGACGCTTTATCGAGAATCGTTATTACATCTGACGAGTTGAAAGAAATGAATAGTAGATTAGTGTGCGTTTTAACTAGAGCACAAGCTAAAAAGAACAAAGCAAATAATAACCCTGATTTGACGAGTAAACTAGAGACTTCAACTGACGATAGGTCTGATCACCCTAAAGTTGTGGAAGTTCTCAAAATATCGGACACGGATATAGAATTAATTATTTTACCGGACAATACGCTGCGCAGAATATTAAGGAAGATAGACAGTACTGATTTATGTTTTTCGAGGAATAGAAACTTAATTTTTAATAAGAGTAAAGGAAAAATATTTGCAAACCAAGATTCTTTATCGATAAACTCACGAGATGATTTGTTGAAAGAAATGGCTAATTTATGCAAAGATTTTAATATTACGGAAGTTGTTATAATAAGAACGCGTAAAAATAAAAATATTATAAAATGCCTAGCAACGAATATAATGAAAAACAGAACATTAACTTTACCTAGGTTATGTATTGTAAAAGACGTTCAAAGAATTTATACAGAAGACGAAAAAAGGATTATAATGAATGATTTTCATTTATTACCTAGTAGTGGTCATGTAGGTATTAGAAGAATGGTTAATAACATAAGAAAATATTATTTTTGGCCAACTTTAGAAAAAGACGTTCGTTGTTATATCGAAAAATGCGATAAGTGCCAAAAACAAAAGTACTAAAATTCATAAAGAACCATTAAAAATTACAACTACAGCATCTTCTTCGTTCGATAAAATATTTTTGGATGTCATGGGTCCTTTAGATAGAGATGACGAAGGATTTTGTTACATTCTTACTTTAGAATGTGAACTGAGTAAATTTCGTATCCAGTGTAATGTCGGAAATTTGTAACATTTTAGGAACTAAGCAAATTATAGCAACTGCGTATCATCATGAAAGTATTGGTTCATTAGAAAATACTCATAAAATGTTAGGAGCCTATTTACGAATCCAAACCAATAATCATCCGTCATCGTGGAGTTCATGGCTACAGTATTGGTGCTTTTCTTTTAACACTTCAGTACACCCTGAGACTAAATACACTCCTTATGAGTTAGTGTTTGGACAAGTATGTAGATTACCTTATAATTTATGCGATCCAGTGGAACCTTTATATAATTTTGATAATTATGCCAATAAAAGCCCAAAACGATGCAAAAAATAACTTGATTATGAGTAAAAATATTAGAAAACAAAAGTATGACAAAGCAATTAATCCAGTTATTTATGAATCAGGTGGCCAACTGTTATTGAAAAACGAAACCGGTAATAAGTTAGATGCATTGTACTCAGGTCCTTACGTTGTAATTAAAGATTTACAACCGAATGTTAAAATTATGGTTAAAAGTAAACCTATCATTGCTCATACAAATAGGACTAAGAAATATAAAATGTAATTTGTTTTTTTTTGATGTTAGAAAAAAAATGTACTTGTATGTAATTTGTTTTATTATTTTAGGGGGATCATGTAGCGTGTAGTATTATGCTATGTAAGCATTAATTGTATAAGAGTAATGTTAAACAGACATTAAACGATACTTGAAGTAAGCGGACGTGTTTGTCTCACTATCACCCAATACCACAAAAGCGTACAACGCTATAGTTATGAAACATGAAAAAAAAACAGTTTAAGGCTTTTGTCAAACATACGAGTTAATATACGTCACAATTTTTATTAATGTAATGCATTACGCAATTCGTTCGAAAATGGCAAAATTATTATTGTATAATCTATTTAAATAACATTGTAAGTTCTGAGGTTGCGTGCACATGTAATTTTGTCAGTATGACTACTTTTGTGCATTTTTTTATCTTTCACATAACGTGTAAACATGTTTACTTACAATTGTATTCTTCGTTGTTTTTTACTATGGGTACTAGATTTCACCTACTAATGGATAACGGTTCGGTTCATAATGGTAAACATTTACACATGATTATATATCTAAATAAAGGTGACATTTTTTGTGATCGGATAATATGCATTCACATTGCTGTAACAAAGAATAATATAATTATTCTTTGTTACAGCATTACTCCCTATAGGCATAAATACTCTACGCTTTCATATTAATTACTCATTAATTTCTGTTTAGTTTAGGCGTATTCTGATTTTAATAGGACACATTGACGTAATACTTATTTATTTCTATGTAATTGACAATGGCTAGAAATAATAATGTATTTTATTATCAGAACTGTAGAGGAATTCGTACGGAATTGCATGCACTTTATTTGGCAATCATGGCGTGCGCTTATGATGTTATCATACTCTCCGAGACCGAAGCAAATTACGACGATATTAATAAAGAAATTGGTAATATTGATTGGAAAACATTACTAGCGGGTCTCACATCTGATCAAGCCATTAATACATTTTATGATACTTTATATGGGGTAATCAGATTGTATGTACCACTAATGCGTACTAAAAGCTCACACTTTCCTGTATGGTTTTCTTCTACGCTCATTCATATTTTTAAAAGTAAAGAACGCGCTTGGTTGAAATGGAAAAAGTACCACAATCTCTACGACTATGAAAAGTTTCCAAAGTACCGCAAGCTTTTTCATAGTGAGTCAATAAAGTGCTTCAAGAGTTACACACGTTCAGTCGAGGACAACATTCCTAAAAATGTTAAATATTTTTGGTCTTATGTCGCTAGTAGGAAGAATAAGTCCAACTTTCCATCCCAGATGTACTTTAAAGACGTATCCTCTGAAAACCCCTCAGAAATATGTAACTTATTCTCAGCTTTTTTTGGTTCAGTTTACGAACCCTCTACCCTCGATCCCGACAATTGGCAACCATGCAATAACTACTCAGATAATTCCACTTACATATCTGATATATATATATATATCACAGAAGATGTTATAAAAAGTGAATGAAACTCTCTAAATCCATCAAAAGGAGCTGGACCGGATGGTATACCGCCTAGTTTTCTTATAAAAACAAGTGGAAACATTTTCACCGCCTTGCATATTATTTATAATAAATGTCTACGGGAGGGAGTTTTTCCTAATACGTGGAAACGAGCATTTGTTGTACCGGTTTATAAAAGTGGTAACAAAAACAATGTTGAAAATTACCGTCTTATTTCTATTATCTCTACTTTGGCGAAGCTTTTTGAAAGACTTGTGCACGGTGTTTTGTACCCTCATATCCATCAACTCATTATACCCGAACAACATGGTTTTGTTGAACGGCGCTCTACTACTACGAATCTAATGATATTCACTAATTATTTATTTAAGAATATGGCTCGTAGAGTTCAAGTGGACACCGTATATACTGACTTTCAAAAGGCATTCGACAAGGTGGATCATAAATTGCTTTTAAAAAAACTTGCTTTTAATGGAATACGTGGTAACTTGCTACGCTGGTTTGTGTCATATTTTTAATAGGACTCAAAAAGTTGTCGTACATGGATTCGAATCTGATTCCATGGTTGTCAATTCAGGCGTTCCGCAAGGATCTACTCTGGGTCCCCTACTTTTCGTGATATTTATAAATGATATAAAAGACTGTTTCGTGAATTCAAATTTTTTAATGTATGCAGATAATATAAAAATTTACAAAACTTCGCATGATTGCTTCCTTTTACAGGAGGACCTTGATAGACTGAACGTCTTCTGTGAGGCCAACAAACTCTTTTTAAGTCTGCCTAAATGTCAAACCATATCATTCACCAAAAATAAAAATATAATTCAATTTAGATACGCCATTAACAACGTCTACCTAAATAAAGTCGACTCAGTTCGTGACCTAGGTGTTGTACTTGATTCATGTATGCACCTTAATATACATATCGAAAACATAATAAACAATGCGTTTCGAATGTATGGTTTCGGTGGTGATTTCGTGCGACCATCTACATTTCTATTATTGTATAAGTCTTTGATTAGATCACAATTAGAATACGCCGTCCCAATTTGGAATCCTTTTTATGCGAAATATAGCGAGAGACTAGAATTAGTCCAAAAGAAATTTATACGTGCCATTAATTACAAATGTAATAATTCAAAGTTGCCCTATGAAATACTCCTAAAACGGTATAACATTCTAAGCCTAAAATCTAGACGCTTGCTTCTAGTTTCAATGATGCTTTACAGCCTTTGTAACAGCAAATTTGATGGCATGGACCTGACAAATAAACTGTGTTATATAGTACCCAGGAGTGTGCACAGGCGAGCGGTGCGCGTGCCTCGGTTGTTTCACATTCAAAAATGCATAACCAATACCGGTGCGCGAGCGCCTCTACGTCATCTCGTAGAAACCTATAACGAACACTTCAGTGACATAGACATTTTTGCCTTACCCAAACAACAATTCAAACGTAAGGCAAGTGAATTATTATTCATTGCAAACGATTAATCTTAAAGCATAGATTAGCAGCCATACATGTCTCCTTCTTTCTTTCGTTCTGTATAACTCCATTATTAATTCGCGGACAACGTTGTGGGTTGTATGTTTATATATACTATATAATAGCTATCATTAGTGTAAGATAATATAACATATAACTGTTTTTTGTCCCTAATAACATAAAATAAAATAAAAAATGGCTAGTACAACCTGATAGTCTGCACTTACGAGGAGCTTTGAGGGTATTAAAAATAGGCCAATGATTGTAACCATCCAGCCGTTTGTCAGTTGTGGTTAGAGTGGCAGGAACGTATTCGGAGGTAGATGGCATTTTAACTAATTCCAAATCGTATCAAGTCCTCTTCCTGGCTAGCCCACCTAATAAATACTCCAATATTGATATTGGTAAAGCAAACAAATCGATAATTGCGTTGCTCCTCATATTTTTTCTTTTTGGCATCTTCTCTGAACTCGAACCAGGAGGCCACCATCGCAAGATCAAACAGGTGCAGAATGACTTTCACAGTCCATTTGTTTGATCTGATCCATGTTGTGTATGTTTTCATCATTTGACCGCACAATACGACCCCTCCCATATTTTGGTTGTAATTGGTGACAACAGAGGGACACGAGATACCTTTATATGTTCGTGACTTCTTGTCCCAACGGTCTACAGATGTAGCGGAGTCTCACCATTAATTGTTGACCCCATTAGCACGCTTTTGTTATCCATCACTTAACCACACAAAGATTATCGTCAGAGCTACAAATCTCCTCCTACTCTCCCCTTTTTATATTCCTGTCCTTCTTGAATTCGTAGTAATCCTTCTTGAACTTGTTTACCATTGAAGTTACTGTTCCTTCAAAATTTCTTTGTTTTACCTCTGCCATCAATCCAATGGTCCTGAAATATCCATCTCGTTTCGATTGCTTCTAAGGGTTTGTAGGAGTATATCGTCTTTTGAATCGCTAGTAAATGCGCTATCTCGGTTGATATTGTCAACTTCCCCATTAGAAATATCGTAGATTTCAGAGATCTGGAGCAAACACTCAAAAACCCATCATCTGACATGTAAAGATGACAAGACATCTGAGAATGATGAAGTCTTTCACAAAATACTATATGTGTTTGCAGAATATGTTCGGGACGGCCTGATACAATTGTGACTTAATTTTTTGAACTGATCCAACGGTTGTGAAATATTACTAAAACAAATGAATAATACTATCATTACAACAGTTAATTATCAATAAAATATATTCAGTACTCACACATTTAAAAAAAACACGTAAATAATCAAAATAGGTACTTACAGGTGACCGGTGAATGTGTTACGCAGACGCCGTTCGCAAGCAAAAAGTAACGTGTAATGACTTGTTATTCCAATGGCGCTATTGCTATTTGTTTCTCACCAAATTAAAATGCATTGAAAGCACAATCGTACAAGCCCGTCGTTCGTCGTATCTATTTAAATAATATTGTTTTTTTCGTTTGAAATTAGCATCACAATTGTGTTTGCCAGGTCCGTAAGGGTAAACTAGATTCATGTGCCAAGGAATTAGAACACAACAAATCTAGATATGATTTAGATACTCAACAATTGCGAAATGAATTGTTAGTTAGGGAATTAACTTTAAAGGATATCTTTGCTAAATATGAAGCCGCTCAGATACAATTATATCACCGCATGCAGGAAGCTAGTGAGTTGATCGATTTAGTGAAATATAATGCGGAGAGATATGAGTCTCTGACCAACAATCTCTTATGTACCTGTACCCCGTTGTCATCCTCGTCTGGGTCCAGGCATGTAACACCTGTACAAAAATTCATTCAACCTGAAGTGGGCTGCTAAACACTAGTTTTCTCCGACCAAATTGGGACAGGCTTTGGTTCACTTTTAAACCGACTTCAAAAAGGAGAAGGTTCTATGTTCGGTTGTATGTATGCTTTTTTTTACATAGTAAACTTAACCACAATGTAACCAACTGTTGTTATAATAATTTACCCTATAATTCATTAATAGATAGGATTTCACAGACAAAAATGGATAGTACAACTACAGTGCCCTGGCAACTTATGGCCTGGTAGAACTCGCAGGATGCTTTAGGTGTATTCTGCGACTTGTCTAAGGCGTTTGACTGTGTGCATCATGAAACTCTCCTCAGGAAATTACACCATTACGGAATTAGGAACAGGGCTCTCGACCTCTTGTCATCTTATCTCTGTGATAGAATTCAAAAGGTTGATGTTAATGTGAAGCGATCTCCCGGTTCTAACGTGACAATGGGCGTGCCCCAGGGTTCGATTCTCGGTCCATTTCTATTCCTCATATATATTAATGATTTACCCTACTATGTAGGGGATAATCAGGACATTGTGCTGTTCGCGGATGATACATCTCTGTTATTCAAAATTAAAAGACAGCTGCTTAATTATGACGATGTGAACAGTGCACTGTCAATGGTTGTTCATTGGTTCAACACGAATAATCTTCTCCTCAATGAGAACAAAACAAAATGTATTAAATTCACAACGCCAAATGTAAGATAGGTTGCACCTAATGTACAAATAAATGGCGTGGATTTAGACCTTGTAGAGTCGACTGTATTTCTAGGTATCACTATTGATGCTAGATTACAATGGGGTCCCCATATTGATCAATTATCTGGTAAATTAAGCTCAGTGGCATATGCGGTAAAGAAAATTAGGTTACGAACTGATATTGAAACAGCTAGACTTGTTTATTTCGCTTATTTTCATAGTATTATGTCATATGGCATACTACTTTGGGGATGCTCTGCAGAACTTAATACCATCTTTGTTCTCCAGAAAAGGGCTGTTCGAGCAATTTACAATTTGGCCCTGAGAGCTTCTCTTAAGTTGCATCTCTAACTGTTGCATCACAATTTATATATGAAAATCTTCTATATGTTAAAAAAAATATCAGTAATTTTGAAAAATATAGCGACATTCATCATGTAAATACACGGAACAAAGATGATCTTATTGTACATTCCACTCGTCTCCACAGAATTAGTAATTCTTTCATGGGGCAATGTATACGCTTCTACAACAAATTACCCATAGATATCCGAAACATGCCTATCAATAAGTTTAAGAAGGCAATTAAAACTAGACTCTGTAAGAAAGGGTATTATAAAATTTCGGATTATCTTGACGATAAAACAGATAGGGTTTAAGCAGCTCCTCAATCAGCAACATTTATAAATGATGTATAATACATTTAAAAAAAAACAACAAAATGGTTATCGGAAAGGCCAAACAAATTAAATCAAAAGACTAGCCCGCTGAGTTTCTCGCCGGATCTTCTCAGTGGAGGCCGCGTTCCGATCCGGTGGTAGATGTAAAAAAATGTAATAATTTTGACGTTTGTAAGTGCTTATGTATTGGCTTATACAAATAAATGATTTTTGACTTTGACAGTTGTTTTTAACAGACTTCAAAAAGGAGGAGGTTCTATGTTCGTTTGTATGGATGCTTTTTTTATGTATGTTCAGCGATATTTCCGTCAATTGTGGACCGATTTTGATGATTTTTTTGCATTGGGTTAAGTATAGCTCCAAGGTGGTCCCATTTTAATTTCATTGGCATTGGACCTTGGACTAAGAAGATACACTAGGGAACTCCTTTACGATTATGGGTACGTATATATTATGGGTATTAACGTTAATCCTATAGGTGCCCCACTATAGAACTAAGCAGTATATTAGCCGATCTTAAAAAAAGGAGGAGGTTCATAATTTATTTATTTACTAGCTGTGCCCGCAACTTCGTTCGCTTTATTTTTTGGCGTGTATTTTACATTCCCAACTTTTTATTTTGAGACAACAGATAGCCTATTTAGAATAGAATAGAAAACTCTTTATTGTACACCAAATTATAAATAAACAATAATGTAAGGTACAAAACAATATAGGGTACAATTGGCGGCCTTATTGCTTATAGCAATTTCTTCCAGGCAACCAAGTCGAAAGAAATATAACATAGTAGAGGGCAGTTGGTGGCGTACATTCATTATGATTAAAAGTAACTAATAAAAGTAATATATGTATATATATATACATACATATACACACATACATACACATACATATATATACATATACATATATATACTAAGAAATAAAAAATATAATAATTTTTATATACAGTATTTACTTAATCATGACAGCGTCTCACTAGTGACAGCAGAGAGGAAGTGGTTCTTAACCATCGTTTTAAAACTAGCCAATGTCTGTGTACGTTTAATTGTCAGAGGTAATGCATTCCACAAACGGACAGCTTGAACTGAAAAGGATTTATCATAGAAATTTGTGGAATGCATGGGTGTTTTTAGTCTGAGATTCTCCGATGACCTTAGGAACCTTGAATGTGTTACATGGAGAAAGTCAAATCGTCGTTTGAGATAGGAGGGAGATGCTGGATTAAACAGGACGTTGTATAAAAGCGATAACAAGTGAGCATTCCGGCGAAGGCGAATTGGCAGCCACTTGAGCTTAGCACGAAATTCTGAAACATGATCATATTTCCGCAAACCAAATATGAATCTTATGCAAAAATTTTGAAGTCGCTCAAGTTTATTAAGTTGGCTCTCGGTGAGGCGTCTGCATAATCAAGGATAGGAAGAAGGAGAGATTGTGCAAGTGTAATTTTAGTGGCAGTGGGAAGAAAGTTTCGTAGCCTTCGCAATGAACCTGCAGAAGCAAAGATCTTGCGACTAAGATTTTGTAGTTGTGGACCCCACGTGAGATTTGTGTCAATATAAATCCCCAAATTTTTTACAGTGGTGCTTATTGGTATTGTGACACCGTCAAATTTAATTTGGGGAAGTTGGGACCAGTCGACACGTGTAGTAAACCTGGAGCTACCAATAACAATAGCTTGCGTTTTAACTGGGTTGACCATGAGGCCATAGCTTTTACTCCAGTCGCATATTTTATTTAAATCATTATTAATAGTATTAACAGCCTCCGACAGCCTGGCCAACGGAGCTTGTATGTAAATTTGGAGATCATCTGCATAGAGGTGGTATGAAGAACGCAATTGGTTGGAAATAGAATTAATAAAGACAGCGAAAAGCAAAGGAGATAAAACGCCACCCTGCGGAACACCGGCACTGATATTGCACCAAGAAGAGTAAGTATCTTCAATGCGAATGCTTTGCCGGCGACCAGACAGGTAATTACGAAACCAGTCAATCACCGTTGGAGATATGTTAATAGAGCATAGCACTCCAAGTAGAATATCAAAATCCACTGTATTAAAAGCATTGCTGAAGTCGAGCAATGCAAGTATAGTTAGATTACTATTTTCCATTCCAAGTCTGATGTCATCCGTAATATTTACCAGGGCAGTAGCGGTACTATGACCAGGACGAAAACCGGATTGAAAAGGATTAAGGAGACAATTCTTGTTCAGGAAATTACTGATCTGATCATGGATGAGGCGCTCAAGGACCTTGGATAGGAAAGGCAATATGGATATAGGACGATAATCGGAAAGGGAAGTAGGATTCGATTTTTTAGGTAACGGAGTTATTAGAGCTTCTTTCCATAACGATGGAAATTGTCCACTGGATGTGGAATGGTTTAAAATATGACAAATAATAGGTAGGATTTCGTCCAGGATAGGAAGGATCATATTACGTGTTATACAATCGCTGCCGACTGCGTTGGATGTGATGGATTCTATGCTCTTTTTAACACCACAAGCGGAAAATTGACTAAAAACAAACGGAGAATAATCGGGCACCGGAATGGATGAAAGATAATTTAATGTATTTAATTTTGCAGTCTTATCAAAGTTAGACGAAGAAGAGAAATGTTTATTAAGAAGATTGATATCTAAATCTTTAGAAATGTTTTCTTGTCGTGATTTGCCGATCCCCATTGATTTCAGAAATTTCCAGACTTTTGCTGGGTTACCGTTTTGGACAGAAGTATGGATATGTTGGCGTTGAGCATCTCTACACACCTTGTTGCAGTGATTCCGAATGGTGACGTATTTATTCCAGTTGAAATCTGTGGATCTCACTTTAAATTTAGATTTAAGTGCCACTTTCTTACTCATTAAGAGCTTGATATCATCGGTCAACCAAGGTGCCGGAAGATGTTTAACTTTAATAGGACGAATTGGAGCGTGTATATCAAATAACCGAATCAGTGTCGATGTGAAAATATCAACTTTGTCATCCAGTGAGTCAGACAATAATAAAGCCTTCCAGTCAATGCTAGCGGCATCTTGCCGAAGTTTCCCAAGATTAATACCACTAAAATTACGCTGCATGAGGATCTTTGCCTTGGCCTTAGGTGGCCGGACTTTATAGGATAAGTAGACTAAGTCATGGTAGGAAAAGGCATCCGCTGAGTACTGGCCATGTTTAGCGACATGCTCAGTGGACGACACAAAGATAAGGTCAAGAAGTGACGGAGTTGAATTAGGGGAATGATGCGTGGCTTGAAGTGGAAGAACAGACATGTTACAGGAATCAAGAACAGTGTGGAGACTGGAAGATCGGGAATCGTTTTTAAGCAGACATGTGTTGAAGTTATGTTCTTCCCCTGGATAAAATCGATTTACTTTCCGAATTTATAGATATAGATTATAGATATAGATAGATGTATAGAAGATAGATAGAAGATGAAGAGTTACTTCGTAAGGAGACGAACCGGAGTGCAATATTAGTAGGTGAAATCACATATTTTAACGTAACATTGCAGCTCGTGACTACCCATCATTAAATTAAAATAATAAGTTTTATGGTTTATCCCGCAAAAGTTTTATGGTTTATCCCGCAATATTGCGGGACTGCTTGATTTTTCTGGGATGAAAAGTAACTTAGAGTATATGTTATTACCATACCAAGTTTCATTGAAATCTGTTCGGTAGTATTTGCGTGATTGAAACACAAAGAGACAGACAGACAGAAAGACAGATAGAAGATGTATAGAAGAAGATTAACGTAAGATTGCAGCTCGCGACTAACCATCATTAAAATAGTATGTTTTATGGTTTATCCTGTCATAATACGGGACTGCTTGATTTTTCTGGGATGAAAAGTAACTTAAATTTTAAGTTAGAGTATATGTTATTACCAAACCAAGTTTCATTGAAATCTGTTCGGTAGTATTTGCGTGATTGAAACGCAAAGAGACAGACAGACAGAAAGACAGACAGACAATAATTCCAAAAAAAATTGTTTCGGCCTCTATTTCGATAAGGAAGGGTACCTCAATTAAAATTTTCAAATAATATTCAATGTACAAATTCGGCTCGGTTACAGTTTTATTATATGTATAGAAGAAGATAGAAGATGTATAGAAGAAGATTGACGTAAGATTGCAGCTCGCGACTAACCATCATTAAAATAATATGTTTTATGGTTTATCCTGTCATAATACGGGACTGCTTGATTTTTCTGGGATGAAAATAATAATAATAAATTCTTTATTTCAACCAACTGGGGTCACGTGTTAGTAAAACATTTAGTCTTAATATTAGGGTTAGTAAAGAAACATTAACAACAACAAAACGCAATAAGTCACACAAATCAAGTCTGTACATGAAGCATACAGCAATGATTTATGTACTGACAGTCGAGTCTATCAGCCATGGCCCTTAGGATGCTGTTGGAACTGCCCCGAACCCTCCGCACCAGGGATGCGCACCGTTTCCGCATAGTGGCGAAAAAGCAATCAACTCTTGCCTCGGCGAACATTCCTGACGCGCTGCAGAACCGGGACAGTCCCATCAGCACTCTAAATGCAGTATTATATTGTATGCGCAGAGCGTTGTACTGCCTCTGTGTGTAATACGCCCAAAGGCAGCTCGTGTAGAAGGACGTACAAAAAGCTCTAAAAAGAGTAATTTTAACACCCCTCGAACAGCGAGCAAACCTTCGGGAGATCATGTTAGCTCTTATAGACAACACCCTGCGCTCTCTCTCTATATCTGCATCGTCCTTCAAGCCTGAGGTCACGATATGCCCAAGATGTTTAAATTGTTCAACCCTATTAAGTGGGATACCGTTGAGTCTGATGGCTGGTATATAATCTGGGCATTTCCCTCCGGCCCGAAAGACCATGCATTCACTTTTCTTAGTGTTATATATTAGGCCATGGCTGAGCGCATATTTTTCACATATGCCAAGCAGTTTTGACAAGCCACAGACTGACGCACTCAGCAACACCATGTCGTCCGCATAACTGATATTATTATGGGATATGCCGTCAATATGGCAGCTGACACGAGCACTGCTGAGCTCCTCAATCAGAGCGTTCACATACAGGTTGAAGAGCTTGGGCGATGTCACCCCTCCCTGCCGTACTCCGCACTCCAACCTGTAGGTCTCTGAAAACTCATTCGACCATCTTACGACGTTGACCTGGTTCTGATACCAATACTTAAAGATCTGAATAAGTTCTTTTGGCACCGACGTTCTACCAAGCTTTTGCCACAGGATGTCGTAGCAGACCAAGTCAAACGCCTTCGACAAATCGAGGAAGCAGGCGTAAACGGGGGTATCTCGTTCAGTATAGTACTTGACAGTTTGCTTTAAACACAATATAGCTGTTTCTGTAGACAACCCTGATCTGAAGCCGAATTGGTTATCATGAATTTCAAGATGTTTATCTAGATGTGTGCTGAGCAAACCATCAAGCACCTTCGCCAGTATAGTAGCCAGTGATATCGGTCTGTAATTGTTTTTATCACAGATATCCCCAGTCCTGTTCTTCGCTATTGGCACCACCACAGTCTTTATCATTTCCACCGGTAGGTATGAGTGCCCAATACACAAAGTGTAAAACATGGCAAGCACTCCTTGCAAATGAACACCAGCGTGTCTAAGATGCTCCACACTCAGTCCATCATGGCCAGGAGACCTACCACGCGTCATAGATTGAATGACGTTCCTAACATCTTTCGCTGAGAATCGGACTTTTAGCTCATACTCTCGCGAAACCCCTTCACAAACCGACCGTGATGGTCCCAATATCGATTTTACGGCAAATTGTTCTTTGAACATGTCAGCTATACATTTATGATTATTTATACTGTTGACGCTCACAGGTTGGCTCAGCTTACAACTCAATTTACTGGTAGCCTTCCAAAAATTACGAAAGTCGTGTTTATCATGAAGTAAGGCCAGTTCATCCATTTTTAGTTGTTCACTCTTCTTTTGACACCACCGCAATCGTGATTTAAACAATTTCCGACTTTCATTCATCTCACTCCAGACATAACCCGACCTTGGTTTACCTTGTAAAATCCATTGTTGAAATTTATACCTTGCCTCCCTGTGACTGTCACTTACATGCCCATTCCACCCAAATACCGGCTTTCTTCTCTCCCCACGCCATATAGAGTGAGTGTCAGTTGCTGCTTGGCACAGTATATTCGTAATGTTATTATAAATATTATCAATAATAGATCTATGATCGGGTTCATTACATCCATGGTCAGAACAACGGCTTAATTTATTTGGAAAATTTAAATGTCTCAATTTATTATTACATAATTTACTATACATGTCAATTTGGTTAGGTTTTCTGTTACCCCAATGCACTGGATTATACATACCACCTTAACATTATTACATCGTATCTTAGGATTAATCATATCCAATTTACACTCAATTATCAAAGGAAAATGATCCGACCACATGACGTCATATTTTACATAAGCATTTACCACAGTCGGTAAGGCAGATTCGGTTGTTAGACAGTGATCAAGCCAGCGTCTGGCACCATTAGCTTCACTGATATAAGTATAAGTGGCCGAAGATAGTCCCATCATGTCAACGTCAACACAAGTCCAGTCAACTTCGCTACAAAAACCTATTAGTTCATTGTAAAATAACTCATTTAGATGTGCATTGAAGTCACCTAATAAATAAACTGACTCAATGCCTTCATTACTAATAATTGCACTCACCAAACTAAGGCAATCCGTAAATTCCGTTAAGTTCGCTGCGTTATCCGTAGGCATGTAAACACTGCACACTAAGAACGACCTCTGGCCCATTATGATTTTTATCGCACACACACGTGGGTTATCACATCTCACGACAGTCACATCAGTAAATGTAGTCTTCTTCCATAGAAGTGCCACTCCGCCGTATGGACGACCCTGATGCATACCCACTGACGTATCTACTGCCGATGTGCCCGTATATCCGAAATCATCGTCAATATCACTTAGAACATTGATATCATCGGGCATCAACAAAGTTTCTTGCAACGCAACTATGTCAGATGTTCGACACAGCTGCCTAATATTTTCAATGGAGCGTTTCATACTTCTACAGTTAAAGCTTACGAACTGATATATAGAACTATTGTCCATTGTTTAATACTTGAGGGCCGGCTACGATATTATTATCGTTCACTTGCTTCTTTTTGAAATTAATAAACCGTCTGAAGATTATACCTTCAGGCCATAATTTTTCTTCCAAAAACATGGATACTTTATGCTCCAAAACGAAGAATTTGTAAGCATAATAATCTTTCTCACGTTAAAAAGTGATTTTCTCAAGACTTATTGATTCCTTCGTTTTTTTAAATAAATAATCCGTTATATCTTTCTCTGTCGTGGATTTGTGCACTTTTGTTATGAAAATCGGTACTTTTCTATCTGCGGCTTTGAAATTCCCGTCCTTATTATTCGAGGTACCTTTGGTCCCTAAATAGCGATATTTCCCAGGTCTTTTACGCCGAGTTACTTTTGACCAGCCTTCATTATTATCGTTATACGGCATTGTGTTGACGTTATCAGTTAGTTGTTTTATAGGACTACACAATAACGGTGTATCAGCCTCTCGCTTTGAACCGGTTTTGCATGGGTCCACGGCATGATTCACTACACCGCTTCCCCCGCCACTGTCTACAGTTGTGGACGGTTGCCGCAACGCTGAATCATGGGTGTGTAAAGGTACCCTCATAACATCTCTGTAACTTTTCGGGTTATGATTGTCCTTTCGAGTAGTTGACGACTCGTGAATACTAATAAAAGACTCATTTGAGGATGAAATATGCACATTATGCGCTAATCCCATTGGGCCACTATTCAACATCCATGCTCCTCGCTTCACATTGACTTTACTTACAGAACCTTGAAGATCTGAGTCATTTCTAATTCGTGTGAACTCTGTTCTTAAATCTTTCAGCTGATCTTGTGTGACATAGTTAGATTTCACCTCCTTGAGTTCTGTTTGCACTCTAAGTAGGTCTTTCAATAGTTTTATGCAATCTAAATGGTCGAAGGTAATTGGAGGGAGTTTTTCGAGTTGACGAGCCACGAAAACAGGAATCACATCTGGCTCGGCCGACTTGAATAAATTAATGATGTCAGCCAGATCTCTCTCCTCTTTGCCTTTGTTCTTGCGCCTAATATTAGACTTATCCGTGGGTATGGAATCGAATAATAACGATTTCGATTTTTTTATTTCTTCGCTGGAAAATGAGGTTGTACATATTCGTACCAACGATACTTCGTCAATCACAGATATTTTATTCTGTATATAAGCCAATAGTTCGTCAATCACTATATTACAGACGTTACACTTCAAAATATTCGTCATAATTAATTACCGATCTACAAGCCACAAAACACGCCCGTCGCATGTAGATGCGCGCGCATCTACTTAGATTTTAAGTTAGAGTATATGTTATTACCATACCAAGTTTCATTGAAATCTCTTCGGTAGTATTTGCGTAATTGAAACACAAAGAGACAGACAGACAGACCACAAAGACAGACAGATAGACAATAATTCCAAAAAAAATTGTATTGGCCTCTATTTAGATAAGGAAGGGAATCTCAATTAAAATTTTCAAAAAATATTCAATGTACAAAATCGGCTCGGTTACAGTTTTATTATAGGTATAGATAGAAGATGTATAGAAGAAGATTGACGTAAGATTGCAGCTCGCGACTAACCATCATTAAAATAGTATGTTTTATGGTTTATCCTGTCATAATACGGGACTGCTTAATTTTTCTGGGATGAAAAGTAACTTAGATTTTAAGTTAGAGTATATGTTATTGCCATACCAAGTTTCATTAAAATCTGTTCGGTAGTATTTTCGTGATTGAAACACAAAGAGACAGACAGACAGAAAGAGAGACAGACAGACAATAATTCCAAAAAAAATTATTTCGGCCTCTATTTCGATAAGGAAGGGTACCTCAATTAAAATTTTCAAAAAATATTCAATGTACAAATTCGGCTCGGTTACAGTTTTATTATATGTATATATAGATAGATAATACGGGGTTGCTTCATTTTTCTGGAATGAAAAGTAACTTAGATTTTAAGTTAGAGTATATGTTATTACCATACCAAGTTTTATTGAAATCTGTTCGGTAGTATTTGCGTGATTGAAACACAAAGAGATTGACAGACAGTAAGACAGACAGACAGACAATAATTCCAAAAAAAATTGTTTCGGCCTCTATTTCGATAAGGAAGGGTACCCCAATTAAAATTTAAAAAAAATTTTCAATGTACAAATTCGGCTCGGTTACAGTTTTTTTATATGTATAGATAGATAGATAGATAGATATATGTATAGATAGATAGAAGACGAACCCGAGTGCAATATTAGTAGGTAAAATCACACATTTTAACGTAAGATTGCAGCTCGCGACTAACCATCATTAAAATAATATGTTTTATGGTTTATTCTGTCATAATACGGGAGTGCTTGATTTTTCTGGGATGAAAAGTAACTTAGATTATAAGTTAGAGTATATGTTTTTACCATACCAAGTTCCATTGAAATCTGTTCGGTAGTATTTGCGTGATTGAAACACAAAGAGACAGACAGACAGAAAGACAGACAGACAGACAATAATTCCAAAAAAAATTGTTTTGGCCCTTATTTCGATAAGGAAGGGTACCTCTATTAAAATTTTCAAAAAATATTCAATGTACAAATTCGGCTCGGTTACAGTTTTATTATATGTTTAGATTTTAAGTTAAAGTATATGTTATTACCATACCAAGTTTCATTGAAATCTGTTCGGTAGTATTTGCGTGATTGAAACACAAAGAGACAGACAGACAGAAAGACAGACAGACAATAACTCCAAAAAAAACTGTTTCGGCCTCTATTTCGATAAGGAAGGGTACCTCAATTAAAAGTTTCAAAAAATATTCAATGTTCAAATTCGGCTCGGTTAGAGTTTTATTATATGTATAGATAGATATAGATAGAAGATAAAAGATGTATAGAAGAAGATTAACGTAAGATTGCAGCTCGCGACTAACCATCATTAAAATAGTATGTTTTATGGTTTATCCTGTCATAATACGGGACTGCTTGATTTTTCTGGGATGAAAAGTAACTTACATTTTAAGTTAGAGTATATGTTTTTACCATACCAAGTTTCATTGAAATCTGTTCGGTAGTATTTGCGTGATTGAAACACAAAGAGACAGGCAGACAGAAAGACACAGACAATAATTCCAAAAAAAATTGTTTCGGCCTCTATTTCTATAAGGAAGGGTCCCCAATTAAAATTTTCAAAAAATTTTCGTTGTACAAATTCGGCTCGGTTACAGTTTTATTATATGTATATACAAGAAGATAGATAGATAGATGTATACATAGATATAAGACGAACCCGAGTGCAATATTAGTAGGTGAAATCACACATTTTAACGTAAGATTGCAGCTCGCGACTAAGCATCATTAAAATAATATGTTTTATGGTTCATCCTGTCATAATACGGGATTGCTTGATTTTTCTGGGATGAAAAGTAACTTAGATTTTAAGTTAGAGTACATGTTTTTACCATACCAAGTTTCATTGAAATCTGTTCGGTAGTATTTGCATGATTGAAACACAAATAGACAGACAGACAGAAATACAGACAGACAGACAATAATTCCAAAAAAAATTGTTTCGGCCTCTATTTCGATAAGCAAGGGTACCCCAATTAAAATTTTCAAAAAATTTTCAATGTACCATTTCGGCTCGGTTACAGTTTTATTATAGGTATAGAAGATAGAAGATGTATAGAAGAAGATTGACGTAAGATTGCAGCTCGCGACTAACCATCGTTACAATAGTATGTTTTATTGTTTATCCTGTCATAATACGGGACTGCTTGATTTTTCTGGGATGAAAAGTAACGTCGATTTTAAGTTGGAGTATATGTTATTAGCATACCAAGTTTCATTAAAATCTGATCGGTAGTATTTGCGTGATTGAAACACAAAAATACAGACAGACAGACAGACAATAATTCCAAAAAAAATTGTTTCGGCCTCTATTTCGATAAGGAAGGGTACCCCAATTAAAATTTTCAAAAAATTTTCAATGTACAATTTCGGCTCGGTTACAGTTTTATTATAGGTATAGAAGATAGAAGATGTATAGAAGAAGATTGACGTAAGATTGCAGCTCGCGACTAACCATCATTACAATAGTATGTTTTATGGTTTATCCTGTCATAATACGGGATTGCTTGATTTTTCTGGGATGAAAAGTAACTTAGATTTTAAATAAGAGTATATGTTTTTACCATACCAAGTTTCATTGAAATCTGTTCAGTAGTATTTGCGTGATTGAAACACAAAGAGACAGACAGACAGAAAGACAGACAGACAGACAATAATTCCAAAAAAATTGTTTCGGCCTCTATTTCGATAAGGAAGGGTACCTCAATTAAAATTTTCAAAAAATATTCAATGTTCAAATTCGGCTCGGTTACAGTTTTATTATATGTATATGTATAGATAGAAGATGTATAGAAGAAGATTAACGTAAGATTGCAGCTCGCGAATAACCATCATTAAAATAGTATGTTTTATGGTTTATCCTGTCATAATACGGGACTGCTTGATTTTTCTGGGATGAAAAGTAACTTAGATTTTAAGTTGGAGTATATGTTATTACCATACCAAGTTTCATTGAAATCTGACCGGTAGTATTTGCGTGATTGAAACACAAAGATACAGACAGACAGAAAGACAGACAGACAGACGATAATTCCAAAAAAAATTGTTTCGGCCTCTATTTCGATATAAGTGGGATGTTTTGCAGTTGAATCTTGCAGAATTCTACCGATCGATCTGCATCGCAGATGGTGGATTCTGTCTACATTGTAAACATTCCATAAATCTCTTCACTGGTGGCTTCAAGTAGCTGTTGTGCATGCAGCGGCCGTATCCCGGTAAACCGTGTCGATCCACGGGCTAAATCCAGTGAAGGGGACTGAGTTTCACAAACTTAGTTTAATGGGCTGATTCCCCCATAAATTGCATCAAGTCTGCAGCGGCTCGGAAGGCGGACACCGTCAGTATGGCTTCAAACCCGGCGACCGTGGCGCTGCAGCAGGGCACTTGTGACATGCCTGATAGGGCGTATGTCGGGATCCAAGAGATATGCGGCCAGTCACTGCATCTTCTAGTGCTAATCAGTCGTAGCGGACTTCCGCCCCACTGGTAACAAGGACTGGAAGACGAGAGAGTTGGTTCGTGTATGCGCAAATGCTTACCCACTTTAATATATTCCCGCGCTGATGACCCCTGGCTCATTACTGGACGGAGAGTGCAAGTCCTGCGGCGATGAGGACTGGCGGTGGGAACTGAGCAGGTGAGTTTGGTCCCTAGCTAGATCTTTGCACGTACGGCGGTTGGGTGGTGATGGTCGTATTGGAACTCACTAGAGGCGAGAGAACTGGTACGGCAGCTCACCCGACGACAAAGCAGCCCTATTTAGGGATCGCACTGCTTTCCCCAATCCGGGGAGGGGCCTAGAAAAGGTGGCCTAAACAAAGCTCGCCTTAATGCAAGCCAGGTGGCTAACCGCGGTCATCTGGTCACCAATTAAAAGCGGTCGAAAGAAACATAATAATAAATAAATGCATTCTTAAATTTAGCTGCGTGGAACGTAAGAACGTTGATGATTGATCCGACCGATTTCGGCCATGGCGACCACTTTAAAGACCCCTAGTCAGAGTAATGCCGCTGATGCGCTCGAAGATGGCTTATGTAGCCTATCTTCGCGGCGAAACTCCGTGCACATTGAGGGCACGTAAGTACGCCGTTCTCATAGTTGTATGATATGGCAGCAGGTGGGCGGGCCTTTAACTAATTGCGTTTGGCGTCAAGGTCAGCTTTACGCTGAGCCTCGAACTCGCGTACTTGGCTGTTCACCATCCTGCGCCATTCTGGCCGCTGTGCTGCCAAACGTTCCCAACGAGAGGGCTCTATGTTGCATCTCTTCATATGTCGCTTTTGGACATCCTTGTACCGGAGGAGGGGACCGCCATGATTCCGCTTGCCCTTCTCCAGTTCAGAGTAGAAGATGCGCTTCGCCACTCTTTCCTCCGCCATACGAGATACGTGACCGCACCACCGAAGCTGTCGACGCATTAAATAGGCCTCAATGCCACCAACATTGGCTCGTCGCAGAACTTCGGTATTTCGCACTCTATCGGACCATCTGATCCTCATGATGGTACGGAGGCATTTAAGGTGGAAGCGATCCAGAGTGCGAATGTGGCGGCGGTATACACACCACGTCTCAGAGGAGTATAGGAGGTTTGGCAGCACGATTGCCATATACACCGAACGTTACTGGACAATGAAAACAACCTCTGTCCTGAGAGGAAAACTGCACTCATAGCGCGTGAATTGTCCCGCTATAACATCGACATAGCCGCAATCAGCGAGGCACATTTAGCGGATAGCGGTAAGCTCTGTGAGGAATTTGGTGGATATACGTATTACTGGGAGGGTAAACCTGCAAGTGAACGAGCCGCAAATGGTGTTGGATTTGCGATCCGAAACAACATCGCTAGATCGCTAGTGGAGCCTCCAAAAGGGATCAATGACAGGCTCATGACACTACGACTCCACATGGCTCCCAGGAAATACCTACATCTTGTAAGCGTGTATGCGCCTACTATGACAACACCTGATGAGGACAAACTTCAATTTTATGAGAATCTGCGTAATGTTTTGCTGGGGATTCCAGATTGTGACAAGTTGATTCTGCTGGGTGACTTTAATGCGCGTGTTGGCACAGAATATATTGCCTGGAAGAACGTACTGGGGAGACATGGAGTAGGTAAGTGCAACACCAACGGTGTTGCTCTCCTGACGTTATGCTCCGAATTCAACCTCAGCATAACAAACACATTCTTCAGGCTACCCGATAAATACAAGACATCTTGGATGCACCCACGCTCTGGGCACTGGCATCTTCTTGATTACATCATTGTACGCAGGCGAGACCTGAGAGATGTACTTATTACAAGAGCAATGCGTGGTGCCCAAGGCTGGACTGACCATCGTCTTATTAGATCCAGGATGAGGCTTTACTACAAGCCTCCGCGTAGAGCAGAACACAGGATTCCAGCTCGACTTGCTTGTGCGCGTCTGGTGCGTGATGAGGGACTGTATCGTGAGCTAGATGCGGAATTTGAGGCAGCAATGCCCAGCATTGATGACAATACCTCAGTAGATGCCAGGTGGCGTACATATTCCAAGGCTCTCTATGGTGTTTCTCAGCGAGTTGTTGGCACACCACATAAAAAACATCAAGACTGGTTCGATGATTCTGATGTGGAAATACGACAGCTCGTTGAAAACTATCGTCTCGCTCTAAGAGGAGTCATCAGTGCAGGGCAGCGCAAGTCTCTTCAGCAGGATCTTAAAGCAAAGATCCGAGAACAAAAGGATAGTTGGTGGCGCCGTAAAGCCGAAGAACTGCAATGGTTAGTTGACACTAGCCAAACAGCAAACTTTTTCGAAGGGCTAAAATCCGTTTACGGACCCCGCGCTAAAAAGACTGCCCCTGTTTACTCGCGAGATAAAGCTAAGAAGTTGACAGATCCAAAAGAGGTTCTTCTTCGTTGGGCTGAACACTTTAATGAAGTGCTCAATCCCGGTAGTCAAGGAGCAGATCTGTCTTACATTAATTCACTTGAGAGCTTGCCATCTGCTTCGAGCTTGGATGACCCGCCTTCGTACGCCGAGTTCGTTACTGCGAATAACCGTTTAAAAAATGGTAAATCACCTGGTTCGGACAGTCTGTCTTCTGAAATTTTCAAATACGGTGGACCGAGTATCAGGTCCAGACTTTTTGAACTTATCAAACTGATTTGGGATGTTGAGATGGTTCCACAGGACTGGAAGGATGCTTCTATTAGCAAGCTATATAAAGGCAAAGGGGACCTCTCTGATTGTGGCTCGTTTAGAGGCATTGCATTGCTTTCCACAGCTGGCAAAATTCTGGCGCACATCATTAATAGTCGCCTTAGTAATTTAGCTGAAAGCTTCCTTCCGGAGACCCAGTGCGGGTTCAGACCTAAAAGAGGTACGGTTGATGACATCTTTGTAGTCAAGCAACTTCAAGAAAAAAGTTTTGAACAACACCGCGACCTCTATTTATGTTTTGTGGACCTGGAAAAGGCCTTTGACCGTGTTTCTAGGACTGCCCTCTGGATTGTTCTAGAAAAATGTGGCTGTCCTGCAAAGTTCGTCAATTTAGTGCGCCAGTTCCACGAAGGCATGACAGCCCGTGTGCGTCACGAAAACAACTTTACAGACCAGTTCCCGGTCACTAGCGGTGTCAAGCAAGGCTGTGTAATGGCTCCGACCCTTTTCGCTATCTACTTCGCTGCAGTAATGAATGACGCTCTTAAAATCTGTAATGGCAAGATTACCATAAATGTCCGCATGGACAAAAGCGTTTTCGACCTCGCACGTCTCAGAGCAAAACGCAAAATAGACTCTGTTTCAGTAATAGATGTTCTGTATGCCGACGATGTCTGCCTTATGGCTGACAGTTTGGACGACCTACAGAGTTTTTTGGACAAATTAGATGAGTCCTGTCGTAAATTCGGCTTAGTAATCAGTGCTTTTAAGACCCAGATTCTAAAACAACCTGCGAAAGGTAAATCTGCGGACGATGGTGTTGTTTACCTACGAGGAAAACTACTGCTAGAAGTAGGTGCCTTCCGGTACCTTGGAACTATTTTGCGCAGTGATAATCGTCTCGAGTCTGAGATCTCTGCGCGAGTCGCCAAAGCAGCTGCAGCTTTCGGTGGTCTTAACCGACGAGTTTGGAAATCACATGACCTGAAACTCCATACAAAACTCGCTGTCTACAGGGCCATAATCTTACCATTGTTGCTCTATGCCTCGGAGACCTGGTGTCTTTACAAGGGAGATAACAGACGCCTTGATACCTTCCACATGAAGTGTCTTCGGGCGATTCTTCGGGTGAGATGGCAGGATCATGTGCCAAACTCGGAGGTTCTACGTCGAGCGAAGCTCGCTGGAATGGAGTGTATGCTAATGAAAGGCCAACTACGCTGGTGTGGACACCTTGTACGCATGGAGTCTTCCAGATTACCAAAAAAGGTATTTTACTCTGAGCTTAGCTCAGGTAAACGAAAGCCTGGAGGACAGTTTCTGCGTTATAGGGATGTCTTAAAACGCCACTTGACTGCAATTGGCATGTCTAGTGAGTCATGGGAGGAGCTTGCAACGCAGAGGTCGGAGTGGCGAACTGCTGTCAACACGGGCATAGAAAACTTTGAGCGTTCCCGTCTTGAAGACCATGACGCCACACGCCTGATCCGAAAAACTCGACCCAAGCCCTCCTACAACTATACTCGCAATTTAAGTGGGTCTCTTTACTGCGCTTCTTGCAATAGGACCTTCAAATCAAAATTTGGTTTTGCGAGTCATGCTCGCGCTCATGCAAGAGCCCAGGCGAAGACGAGCTAAGGGTGTCGCCGTCGACGGATACGTCTGGGAGGACATCATCATCATCGATAAGGAAGGGTACCTCAATTTATATTTTCAAAAAATTTTCAATGTACAAATTCGGCTCGGTTACAGTTTTATTATATGTATAGAAGATGTGTATAGAAGATAGATAGATAGATGTATAAATAGATAGAAGACGAACCCGAGTGCAATATTAGTAGGTGAAATCACACATTTTAACGTAAGATTGCAGCTCGCGACTAACCATCATTAAAATAATATGTTTTATGGTTTATCCTGTCATAATACGGGATGGCTTGATTTTCCTGGAATGAAAAGTAACTTAGATTTTAAGTTAGAGTATATGTTATTACTATACCAAGTTTCATTGAAATCTGTTCGGTAGTATATGCGTGATTGAAACACAAAGAGACAGACAGACAGAAAGACAGACAGACAATAATTCCAAAAAAAATTGTTTCGGCCTCTATTTCGATAAAGAAGGGTACCTCAATTAAAATTTTCAAAAAATATTCAATGTACAAATTCGGCTCGGTTACAGTTTTATTATATGTATACATATATCGATAGATAATACGGGGTTGCTTCATTTTTCTGGGATGAAAAGTAACTTAGATTTTAAGTTAGAGTATATGTTTTTACCATACCAAGTTTCATTGAAATCTGTTCGATAGTATTTGCGTGATTGAAACACAAAGAGACAGACAGACAGAAGGACAGACAGACAGACAATAATTCCAAAAAAAATTGTTTCGGCCTCTATTTCCATAAGGAAGGATACCTCGATTAAAATTTTCAAAAAATATTTAATGTACAAATTCGGCTCGGTTACAGTTCTATTAAATGTATATAGATAGAAGATGTATAGAAGACGATTATTGTAAGATTGCAGCTCGCGACTAACCATCATTAAAATAATATGTTTTATGGTTTATCCTGTCATAATACGGGACTGCTTGATTTTTCTGGGATGAAAAGTAACTTAGATTTTAAGTTAGAGTATATGTTATTACCAAACCAAGTTTCATTGAAATCTGTTCGGTAGTATTTGCGTGATTGAAACACAAAGAGAGAGACAGACAGACAGACAGAAAGACAGACAGACAGACAATAATTCCAAAAAAAATTGTTTCGGCCTCTATTTCGATAAGGAAGGGTACCTCAATTACAATTTTCAAAAAATATTCAATGTACAAATTCGGCTCGGTTACAGTTTTATTAAATGTATATAGATAGAAGATAAAAGATGTATAGAAGAAGATTATTGTAAGATTGCAGCTCGCGACTAACCATCATGAAAATAATATGTTTTATGGCTTATCCTGTCATAATACGGGATTGCTTGATTTTTCTGGGATGAAAAGTAACTTATATTTTAAGTTAGAGTATATGTTTTTACCATACCAAGTTTCATTGAAATCTGTTAGGTAGTATTTGCGTGATTGAAACACAAAGAGACAGACAGACAGAAAGACAGACAGACAATAATTCCAAAAAAAATTGTTTCGGCCTCTATTTCGATAAGGAAGGGTACCTCAATTACAATTTTCAAAAAATATTTAATGTACAAATTCGGCTCGGTTACAGTTTTATTATATTTATAGAAGATATAGATAGAAGATAGAAGATGTATAGAAGAAGATTAACGTAAGATTGCAGCTCGCGACTAACCATCATTAAAATAGTATGTTTTATGGTTTATCCTGTCATAATACGGGACTGCTTGATTTTTCTGGGATGAAAAGTAACTTAGATTTTAAGTTAGAGTATATGTTTTTACCATACCAAGTTTGATTGAAATCTGTTCAGTAGTATTTGCGTGATTGAAACACAAAGAGACAGAAAGACAGACAGACCGACAATAATTCCAAAAAAATTGTTTTGGCCTCTATTTCGATAAGGAAGGGTACCTCAATTAAAATTTTCAAAAAATATTCAATGTTCAAATTCGGCTTGGTTACAGTTTTATTAAATGTATATAGATAGAAGATAGAAGATGTATAGAAGAAGATTAACGTAAGATTGCAGCTCGCGACTAACCATCATTAAAATAGTATGTTTTATGGTTTATCCTGTCATAATACGGGACTACTTGATTTTTCTGGGATGAAAAGTAACTTAGATTTTAAGTAAGAGTATATGTTTTTACCATACCAAGTTTGATTGAAATCTGTTCAGTAGTATTTGCGTGATTGAAACACAAAGAGACAGAAAGACAGAAAGACAGACAGACCGACAATAATTCCAAGAAAAATTGTTTTGGCCTCTATTTCGATAAGGAAGGGTACCTCAATTACAATTTTCAAAAAATTTTCAATGTACAAATTCGGCTCGGTTACAGTTTTATTATATGTATATAGAAGAAGATAGATAGATAGATATATAGATAGATAGAAGACGAACCCGAGTGCAATATTAGTAGGTGAAATCACACATTTTAACGTAAGATTGCAGCTCGCGACTAACCATCATTAAAATAATATGTTTTATGGTTTATCCTGTCATAATACGGGATTGCTTGATTTTTCTGGGATGAAAAGTAACTTAGATTTTAAGTTAGAGTATATGTTTTTACCATACCAAGTTTCATTGAAATCTGTTCGGTAGTATTTGCATGATTGAAACACAAAGAGACAGACAGACAGACAGAAAGACAGACAGACAATAATTCCAAAAAAAATTGTTTCGGCCTCTATTTCGATAAGGAAGGGTACCTCAATTACAATTTTCAAAAAATATTTAATGTACAAATTCGGCTCGGTTACAGTTTTATTATATGTATAGAAGATATAGATAGAAGATAGAAGATGTATAGAAGATGTATAGAAGAAGATTAACGTAAGATTGCAGCTCGCGACTAACCATCATTAAAATAGTATGTTTTATGGTTTAACCTGTCATAATACGGGACTACTTGATTTTTCTGGGATGAAAAGTAACTTAGATTTTAAGTAAGAGTATATGTTTTTACCATACCAAGTTTGATTGAAATCTGTTCAGTAGTATTTGCGTGATTGAAACACAAAGAGACAGAAAGACAGACAGACCGACAATAATTCCAAAAAAAATTGTTTTGGCCTCTATTTCGATAAGGAAGGGTACCTCAATTAAAATTTTCAAAAAATATTCAATGTTCAAATTCGGCTTGGTTACAGTTTTATTATATGTATAGATAGATATTGATAGAAGATAGAAGATGTATAGAAGAAGATTAACGTAAGATTGCAGCTCGCGACTAACAATCATTAAAATAGTATGTATGGGCGCGTATGTAGTCCGGCGGTGTGATGAGGTGGTAGAAAAAATATAGTCCACGAATATGTAGAGGGTAGACAGTTTATTTTTACAACACAGATATCACAACACACAAGAGTACAAAGAATCCACAGAAGCGAAGGAGTATAATGAAGAGCGATAGATAGAAAAACAGTTCAGACAATACAGAATAAATAACAATTAGCAATAATGCGATCTCGTATTATCGAGCGTTCGGTAGCAAGCGACACAGGCTTCGCGCGCGAGGTATGTGGGCCGACTGGGGGGCGCGGAAGACCGCTGCGCCGCCTGGTCTGCGCACGCGCATTGCGCGTGATCCTACTAGTGCTGCGCGTTTCCAATGCACAACATGATGACGTAGTAATAAATATTTTACTGTTGTTAATATATAGTCAATAGTTTTAGTTGCGTGCATGAGTAGGCTACATCACTCCCCTCCAGAGACCGTCACTACGGGCGATCAAAATCAGGGAAATGAACTACGCGGCCTGAACGCGTCTTTCTGACGTCCTTCTGGGCCTCGGGATGAGGACCGGAACCTTGGGTGGCGTTGAAAGAGGGAATAGGAATGGGGTTAGCAGATGGTGAAGAAGTGGGGTTGACAGATGGGTTGGACAGTATATAGGCCGGTTTGAGGCGGTCTATGGATACAGTGACACTTTTCCCTTTGACCAAGATTTTGAATGTCTTGTCACTACGCTCAAGCACTTCGTAGGGGCCAGAGTAAGGTGGTTGAAAGGCACCACGCAATGCATCGTCCCTAATAAAAACGTGACTTGATGAGGTCAAGTCTTTATAAATGAAGATTTTGTCATTATTGTGACGTGCAGCTGGTGAAGGTTGGAGCTTAAAAGTTAATTGGCGAAGACGAGTGGTGAAGTCCGATATATCGGTGGAGTGGGGAGCCGCAGCCTGGAAGACTTCGCCAGGTAAGCGCAACGGCTCTCCGTAAACCAATTCAGCCGAGGATAATTGAAGATCATCTTTAAAAGAACTCCTAATACCTAACAGCACTAAAGGTAACGTGTCCACCCAGTTAGAATCCGCGTGGCACATTATCGCTGCTTTTAACTGTCTGTGGAATCGTTCCACTAGCCCGTTATAAGCTGGGTGATACGCTGTTGTTCGGCGATGCTTGAATCCAATCACTTTTCCTAGGTACTGGAAAAGTGAAGATTCAAACTGTCGACCGCGATTGGTGACAATATCCGTTGGACATCCAAATCTGGATATCCACGATATTACTGCCTTCCCAACTGTTTCGGCTGTCATATCGACCATAGGAGTCACTTCCGGCCAGCGAGTGAAACGATCCACAGCAGTAAAACAGTACCGGTATCCCTGAGAGATAGGAAGTGGGCCTATGATATCCACGTGGATAAAGTGGAAACGGGCGCGAGGTAGATCGAATGTGCCTAACGGTGACGACATATGACGATATACCTTGGCGCGTTGGCATGCAAAACATTTACGAGACCACCCTCGACAGTCCTTGCGCACCCCAGGCCAAACGAATCGCGTCGCAATTAGCTTGGCGGTGGCGTTGGCACCTGGGTGGCTGAAACTATGTAGGCTGTCAAAGAGTTGTTTCCTCAATGGTTTGGTGATAAAGTGTCTTGGAGAGGTGGTGCTGACGTCACAATAAAGCTCTGTTTGTGAGTTAGGAATCCTTAACTTTTTGAGACGGAGTGAAGATTCTTCTCTCAGAAGTTGAGCCAACTCTTCGTCAGATGCTTGGGATGAAGCCAGCACGTCTAAGTCCATTGGCATCTGCAGTTCCTCGACACGTGACAATGGGTCGGCTACAACATTGTCCCTGCCCGAAATGTGTCTAATGTCGGTGGTGAACTGCGAGATGTAATCGAGATGACGAAACTGTCGAGGCGAACAGGTAGCTTTCCTCTCACTAAAAGCATAACTGAGCGGTTTATGGTCGGTGAAAACGACGAAGTGTCTTGCCTCTAGCATATGGCGAAAGTATTTAATGCTTTCATAAATTGCTAACAGTTCGCGGTCGTATGGTGAATAATTTCGTTGAGAGGGGCTCAATTTCCGCGAGAAGAATGCTAGGGGCTCCCATACATCGCCTTTTAATTGCTGCAAGACTGCACCCATGGCCAGGTCGGACGCATCTGTCACTAGAGCGAGATCGGCCTGGCAATCAGGGTGTGCCAGCAGTGCAGCGTTAGCAAGGCTTTGTTTGCACTTATTGAAGGCTAGCAGTGTGTCACCAGATAAGTCAACAGGGTGAGAAGATTTGACACTACCAGTTAACAATGCATTTAAAGGGGCTTGAATTGAAGCGGAATCGGGTAGAAACCGTCTGTAAACATTAATCATCCCTAAAAATCTACGAAGCTGCTTGATCGTCGTGGGGACAGGAAAGTCGCTTATGGCCTTGACCTTTGTTTCCAAAGGTTTAGTACCGGATGCGGATATTCTGTAACCCAAAAAAGTTACTTCAGACGCTCCGAAGACGCATTTCGAGGTGTTGATCAGAACACCATAGTCCTTCATGCGGCTGAAGAGCTGCTGAAGGTGGGTTTCGTGCTCGGCCTCGTCCCTGGAGAATACTAAGAAGTCGTCCAAGTAAGAATAACAGAACTCGAGGCCTCGCGTCATCTCGTCAACAAACCTTTGGAAAGTTTGACCTGCATTCCTTAAACCAAAGGTCATAAAAGGGAACTCGTACAGGCCAAAGGGTGTAGTAATCGCTGTTTTCTGTATATCCGCCTCAAAAACGGGGATCTGATTATAGGCCTTCATCAAGTCGATTGTAGAGAAGACTGTACAACCGGAAATAGAGTGGGCGAAGTCGTGTATATGCTTAATCGGATAATGGTCTGGAATAGTCCGTGCGTTAAGCATGCGATAATCGCCACAGGGGCGCCAGCCGTTATCCTTCTTAGGCGCTAGGTGTAAAGGGGAAGCCCAGGGGCTTTCAGAAGGACGCGCTGTGCCACTGCTAAGCATGAGGCTAAATTCCTGTTTAGCGATTTTGAGTTTGTCGGGGGCAAGTCTGCGGGGAGTGCATGAGATAGGAGGTCCTGGTGTAGTCCTAATGTGGTGCACCGTGTTGTGCTTTCGAAACACGTGTGTGCCTGAGGGGCGTATTATTTCAGGAAACTTACCCAAGATGGCATGGAAGCGCGTGTCGCCTGTTGAAACCTTAACAGTACATATATTGGTTTTAGCAAGAGAAGCGCTAGCTGTGAGCGT
The DNA here is from genome assembly GCA_905147815.2 of Phalera bucephala. Taxonomy (NCBI): domain Eukaryota; kingdom Metazoa; phylum Arthropoda; class Insecta; order Lepidoptera; family Notodontidae; genus Phalera; species Phalera bucephala. Next base: position 206,586 of record CAJHXA020000001.1, read on the forward strand.
TGTGGTGTTGTCTATTAGGCGTTGATTTCTGCAATCTACTATTAAATTATAAAAGCTAAGGAAATCAACGCCTATAATTGGCTTTGTTACATTTGCCACAGTAAAGCGCCAAGCAAAATTACGCCTAAGGCCTAGATTTAAATTAAGCTCTATTGTGCCAAAAGTATCTATGATGCTTCCATTGGCAGCACTAAGCTGGAAGTCTGACCTTGCTCGACGGTCCCGAAGCGCAGAACGAGGGTAGACGCATAGGTCACTGCCGGTGTCCACCAGGAACTGCGTGCTGGAACTGTGATCGGTTACGAAAAGGCGACCAGTAGAGGTTAGGCAATCGGTCGTCGCCATCAGCGAGTGCCTGCGGAGTTTCCCGCCTTCCTGAAGTCACAGGGCTTGATGCACTTGTTTGCTTTGGTGCCAAACTTGCTGTGGTACCAGCATACAGGGTATTTCTGATAACTGGAGTTTGAGCGACTTCTCGGTCGTGATGAAGAGCGGTAGCGTTCTCGTTGTCTCGAGCGACCGGTAGTACACGTCGAACAGCACGATACACGGGTATGCTCCTTCAGCTTTAGGGTAAGCTGGTGCACCATCCTCTTCAGTTCCGCAATCTCTTCAGATGGATGGGAACCAGTGGCGATTTGGGATGACGTAGCAGCAACAGCACGCGGAGTTGTCAGTTCCTGGATTCGGTCGGCCAGGTCTGCCAGCTGCTCCAGTGAATGTGTTGGCTGGGATGCCAGCACAGTCTGGATGTCGTGAGGTAAGCGGTTGCTCCATATCGTCCTTAAAAAATCCTCTGAAACGGATGGTCCTGCTAGGTCTTGCAGATGCCTAAGGAATTGCGAAGGTTTCCTGTCTCCTAGTTGCTCATGTGTGAGTAACTGCTTGACCTTCTCCTCGTGCGAGGCTGAGAGGCGCTTGATCAGCACAGATTTGATTTTATCGTACCTGTTTTTGGCAGGAGGATTAGCTATGATATCCTTCACGGCCTTCGAGTATTGAATCCCCAGGTTGTAGAGCACTTGACTGTACTTGATCGAGTCTTCGATGACGTCATGATACTCGAACTGCCCTTCAAGCAATGTAAACCAAAGTTCCGGGTCTTCTGGTGAAAATTCCGGAACTTTTATTTTAATTCGCCGGGTATTATTTTTACGTGAAGTGGGCACGCGCACTGCTTTTGTTGGCCGAGTGGTGACATGGCTGCCGCCGCTGCGCGAGCCTACGGTTGTAACAGAGTCGTTGCTACTGTCGCTCATTTCTTTGTCTTGATCCTCGTGTCCTTATAGGGGTCACCAGATATGGGCGCGTATGTAGTCCGGCGGTGTGATGAGGTGGTAGAAAAAATATAGTCCACGAATATGTAGAGGGTAGACAGTTTATTTTTACAACACAGATATCACAACACACAAGAGTACAAAGAATCCACAGAAGCGAAGGAGTATAATGAAGAGCGATAGATAGAAAAACAGTTCAGACAATACAGAATAAATAACAATTAGCAATAATGCGATCTCGTATTATCGAGCGTTCGGTAGCAAGCGACACAGGCTTCGCGCGCGAGGTATGTGGGCCGACTGGGGGGCGCGGAAGACCGCTGCGCCGCCTGGTCTGCGCACGCGCATTGCGCGTGATCCTACTAGTGCTGCGCGTTTCCAATGCACAACATGATGACGTAGTAATAAACATTTTACTGTTGTTAATATATAGTCAATAGTTTTAGTTGCGTGCATGAGTAGGCTACATATGTTTTATGGTTTATCCTGTCATAATACGGGACTGCATAATTTTTCTGGGATGAAAAGTAACTTAGATTTTAAGTTAGAGTATATGTTATTACCATACCAAGTTTCATTGAAATCTGTTCGGTAGTATTTGCGTAATTGAAACACAAAGAGACAGACAGACAGACAGACAATAGTTCCAAAAAAAACTGTTTCGGCCTCTATTTCGATAAGGAAGGGTACCTCAATTAAAATTTTCAAAAAATATTCAATGTACAAATTCGGCTCGGTTACCGTTTTATTATATGTATAGATATAGATAGAAGATAGAAGATGTATAGAAGAAGATTAACGTAAGATTGCAGCTCGCGACTAACCATCATTAAAATAGTATGTTTTATGGTTTATCCTGTCATAATACGGGACTGCTTGATTTTTCTGGGATGAAAAGTAACTTAGATTTTAAGTTAGAGTATATGTTTTTACCATACCAAGTTTCATTGAAATCTGTTCGGTAGTATTTGCGTGATTGAAACACAAAGAGACAGACAGACAGAAAGACAGACAGACAATAATTCCAAAAAAAAATGTTTTGGCCTCTATTTCGATAAGGAAGGGTACCTCAATTAAAATTTTCAAAAAATATTCAATGTTCAAATTCGGCTCGGTTACAGTTTTATTATATGTATAGATAGATATAGATAGAAGATAAAAGATGTATAGAAGAAGATTAACGTAAGATTGCAGCTCGCGACTAACCAGCATTAAAATAGTATGTTTTATGGTTTATCCTGTCATAATACGGGACTGCTTGATTTTTCTAGGATGAAAAGTAACTTAGATTTTAAGTTAGAGTATATGTTATTACCATACCAAGTTTCATTGAAATCTGTTCGGTAGTATTTGCGTGATTGAAACACAAAGAGACAGACAGACAGACAGACCGACAATAATTCCAAAAAAAATTGTTTCGGCCCTTATTTCGATATAAGGAAGGGTCCCCAATTAAAATTTTCAAAAAATTTTCAATGTACAAATTCGGCTCGGTTAAAGTTTTATTATATGTATATAGAAGAAGATAGAAGATGTATAGAAGAAGATTAACGTAAGATTGCAGCTCGCGATTGACCATCATTAAAATAGTATGTTTTATGGTTTATCCTGTCATAATACGGGACTGCTTGATTTTTCTGGGATGAAAAGTAACTTAGATTTTAAGTTGGAGTATATGTTATTACCATACCAAGTTTCATTGTAATCTAATCGGTAGTATTTGCGTGATTGAAACACAAAGAGAGAGACAGACAGACAGACAATAATTCCAAAAAAAATTGTTTCGGCCTCTATTTCGATAAGGAAGGGTCCCCAATTAAAATTTTCAAAAAATTTTCAATGTACAAATTCGGCTCGGTTAAAGTTTAATTATATGTATATAGAAGAAGATAGATAGATAGATGTATAGATAGATAGAAGACGAACCCGAGTGCAATATTAGTAGGTGAAATCACACATTTTAACGTAAGATTGCAGCTCGCGACTAACCATCATTAAAATAATATGTTTTATGGTTTATCCTGTCATAATACGGGATTGCTTGATTTTACTGGGATGAAAAGTAACTTAGATTTTAAGTTAGAGTATATGTTTTTACCATACCAAGTTTCATTGAAATCTGTTCGGTAGTATTTGCGTGATTGAAACACAAAGAGAGAGACAGACAGACAGACAATAATTCCAAAAAAAATTGTTTCGGCCTCTATTTCGATAAGGAAGGGTACCTCAATTAAAATTTTCAAAAAATATTCAATGTACAAATTCGGCTCGAATACAGTTTTATCAAATGTATATAGATAAAAGATAGAAGATGTACAGAAGAAGATTATTGTAAGATTGCAGCTCGCGACGAACCATCATTAAAATAATGTGTTTTATGGTTTATCCTGTCATAATACGGGACTGCTTGATTTTACTGGGATGAAAAGTAACGTAGATTTTAAGTTAGAGTATATGTTATTACCATACCAAGTTTCATTGAAATCTGTTCGGTAGTATTTGCGTGATTGAAACACAAAGAGACAGACAGACAGAAAGACAGACAGACAGACAATAATTCCAAAAAAAATTGTTTTGGCCTCTATTTCGATAAGGAAGGGTACCTCAATTACAATTTTCAAAAAATATTCAATGTTCAAATTCGGCTCGGTTACAGTTTTATTATATGTATAGATAGATATAGATAGAAGATAGAAGATGTATAGAAGAAGATTAACGTAAGATTGCTGCTCGCGACTAACCATCATTAAAATAGTATGTTTTATGGTTTATCCTGTCATAATACGGGACTGCTTGATTTTTCTGGGATGAAAAGTAACTTAGATTTTAAGTTAGAGTATATGTTTTTACCATACCAAGTTTGATTGAAATCTGTTCGGTAGTATTTGCGTGATTGAAACACAAAGAGACAGACAGACAGAAAGACAGACAGACAGACAATAATTCCAAAAAAATTGTTTTGGCCTCTATTTTGATAAGGAAGGGTACCTCAATTAAAATTTTCAAAAAATATTCAATGTTCAAATTCGGCTCGGTTACAGTTTTATTATATGTATATGTATAGATAGAAGATGTATAGAAGAAAATTAACGTAAGATTGCAGCTCGCGACTAACCATAATTAAAAAAGTATGTTTTATGGTTTATCCTGTCATAATACGGGACTGCTTGATTTTTCTGGGATGAAAAGTAACTTAGATTTTAAGTTAGAGTATATGTTTTTACCATACCAAGTTTCATTGAAATCTGTTCGGTAGTATTTGCGTGATTGAAACACAAAGAGACAGACAGACAGAAAGACAGACAGACGGACAATAATTCCAAAAAAAATTGTTTCGGCCTCTATTTCGATAAGGAAGGGTACCTCAATTACAATTTTCAAAAAATATTCAATGTTCAAATTCGGCTCGGTTACAGTTTTATTATATGTATAGATAGATATAGATAGAAGATGTATAGAAGAAGATTAACGTAAGATTGCAGCTCGCGACTAACCATCATTAAAATAGTATGTTTTATCGTTTATCCTGTCATAATACGGGACTGCTTGATTTTTCTGGGATGAAAAGTAACTTAGATTTTAAGTTAGAGTATATGTTATTACCATACCAAGTTTCATTGAAATCTGTTAGGTAGTATTTGCGTGATTGAAACACAAAGAGACAGACAGACAGAAAGACAGACAGACAATAATTCCAAAAAAAATTGTTTTGGCCTCTATTTCGATAAGGAAGGGTACCTCAATTACAATTTTCAAAAAATATTCAATGTTCAAATTCGGCTCGGTTACAGTTTTATTATATGTATATGTATAGATAGAAGATACAAGATGTATAGAAGAAGATTAACGTAAGATTGCAGCTCGCGACTAACTATCATTAAAATAGTATGTTTTATGGTTTATCCTGTCATAATACGGGACTGCTTGATTTTTCTGGGATGAAAAGTAACTTAGATTTTAAGTTGGAGTATATGTTATTACCATACCAAGTTTCATTGTAATCTAATCGGTAGTATTTGCGTGATTGAAACACAAAGAGAGAGACAGACAGACAGACAATAATTCCAAAAAAAATTGTTTCGGCCTCTATTTCGATAAGGAAGGGTCCCCAATTAAAATTTTCAAAAAATTTTCAATGTACAAATTCGGCTCGGTTAAAGTTTAATTATATGTATATAGAAGAAGATAGATAGATAGATGTATAGATAGATAGAAGACGAACCCGAGTGCAATATTAGTAGGTGAAATCACACATTTTAACGTAAGATTGCAGCTCGCGACTAACCATCATTAAAATAATATGTTTTATGGTTTATCCTGTCATAATACGGGATTGCTTGATTTTACTGGGATGAAAAGTAACTTAGATTTTAAGTTAGAGTATATGTTTTTACCATACCAAGTTTCATTGAAATCTGTTCGGTAGTATTTGCGTGATTGAAACACAAAGAGAGAGACAGACAGACAGACAATAATTCCAAAAAAAATTGTTTCGGCCTCTATTTCGATAAGGAAGGGTACCTCAATTAAAATTTTCAAAAAATATTCAATGTACAAATTCGGCTCGAATACAGTTTTATCAAATGTATATAGATAAAAGATAGAAGATGTACAGAAGAAGATTATTGTAAGATTGCAGCTCGCGACGAACCATCATTAAAATAATGTGTTTTATGGTTTATCCTGTCATAATACGGGACTGCTTGATTTTACTGGGATGAAAAGTAACGTAGATTTTAAGTTAGAGTATATGTTATTACCATACCAAGTTTCATTGAAATCTGTTCGGTAGTATTTGCGTGATTGAAACACAAAGAGACAGACAGACAGAAAGACAGACAGACAGACAATAATTCCAAAAAAAATTGTTTTGGCCTCTATTTCGATAAGGAAGGGTACCTCAATTACAATTTTCAAAAAATATTCAATGTTCAAATTCGGCTCGGTTACAGTTTTATTATATGTATAGATAGATATAGATAGAAGATAGAAGATGTATAGAAGAAGATTAACGTAAGATTGCTGCTCGCGACTAACCATCATTAAAATAGTATGTTTTATGGTTTATCCTGTCATAATACGGGACTGCTTGATTTTTCTGGGATGAAAAGTAACTTAGATTTTAAGTTAGAGTATATGTTTTTACCATACCAAGTTTGATTGAAATCTGTTCGGTAGTATTTGCGTGATTGAAACACAAAGAGACAGACAGACAGAAAGACAGACAGACAGACAATAATTCCAAAAAAATTGTTTTGGCCTCTATTTTGATAAGGAAGGGTACCTCAATTAAAATTTTCAAAAAATATTCAATGTTCAAATTCGGCTCGGTTACAGTTTTATTATATGTATATGTATAGATAGAAGATGTATAGAAGAAAATTAACGTAAGATTGCAGCTCGCGACTAACCATAATTAAAAAAGTATGTTTTATGGTTTATCCTGTCATAATACGGGACTGCTTGATTTTTCTGGGATGAAAAGTAACTTAGATTTTAAGTTAGAGTATATGTTTTTACCATACCAAGTTTCATTGAAATCTGTTCGGTAGTATTTGCGTGATTGAAACACAAAGAGACAGACAGACAGAAAGACAGACAGACGGACAATAATTCCAAAAAAAATTGTTTCGGCCTCTATTTCGATAAGGAAGGGTACCTCAATTACAATTTTCAAAAAATATTCAATGTTCAAATTCGGCTCGGTTACAGTTTTATTATATGTATAGATAGATATAGATAGAAGATGTATAGAAGAAGATTAACGTAAGATTGCAGCTCGCGACTAACCATCATTAAAATAGTATGTTTTATCGTTTATCCTGTCATAATACGGGACTGCTTGATTTTTCTGGGATGAAAAGTAACTTAGATTTTAAGTTAGAGTATATGTTATTACCATACCAAGTTTCATTGAAATCTGTTAGGTAGTATTTGCGTGATTGAAACACAAAGAGACAGACAGACAGAAAGACAGACAGACAATAATTCCAAAAAAAATTGTTTTGGCCTCTATTTCGATAAGGAAGGGTACCTCAATTACAATTTTCAAAAAATATTCAATGTTCAAATTCGGCTCGGTTACAGTTTTATTATATGTATATGTATAGATAGAAGATACAAGATGTATAGAAGAAGATTAACGTAAGATTGCAGCTCGCGACTAACTATCATTAAAATAGTATGTTTTATGGTTTATCCTGTCATAATACGGGACTGCTTGATTTTTCTGGGATGAAAAGTAACTTAGATTTTAAGTTAGAGTATATGTTATTACCATACCAAGTTTCATTGAAATCTGTTCGGTAGTATTTGCGTAATTGAAACACAAAGAGACAGACAGACAGAAAGACAGACAGACAGACAATAATTCCAAAAAATTTGTTTTGGCCTCTATTTCGATAAGGAAGGGTACCTTAATTAAAATTTTCAAAAAATATTCAATGTTCAAATTCGGCTCGGTTACAGTTTTATTATATGTATATGTATAGCTAGAAGATGTATAGAAGAAGATTAACGTAAGATTGCAGCTCGCGACTAACCATAATTAAAAAAGTATGTTTTATGGTTTATCCTGTCATAATACGGGATTGCTTGATTTTTCTGGGATGAAAAGTAACTTATATTTTAAGTTAGAGTATATGTTTTTACCATACCAAGTTTCATTGAAATCTGTTCGGTAGTATTTGCGTGATTGAAACACAAAGAGACAGACAGACAGAAAGACAGACAGACAGACAATAATTCCAAAAAAAATTGTTTTGGCCTCTATTTCGATAAGGAAGGGTACCTCAATTACAATTTTCAAAAAATATTCAATGTTCAAATTCGGCTCGGTTACAGTTTTATTATATGTATAGATAGATATAGATAGAAGATAGAAGATGTATAGAAGAAGATTAACGTAAGATTGCTGCTCGCGACTAACCATCATTAAAATAGTATGTTTTATGGTTTATCCTGTCATAATACGGGACTGCTTGATTTTTCTGGGATGAAAAGTAACTTAGATTTTAAGTTAGAGTATATGTTTTTACCATACCAAGTTTGATTGAAATCTGTTCGGTAGTATTTGCGTGATTGAAACACAAAGAGACAGACAGACAGAAAGACTGACAGACAGACAATAATTCCAAAAAAATTGTTTTGGCCTCTATTTCGATAAGGAAGGGTACCTCAATTAAAATTTTCAAAAAATATTCAATGTTCAAATTCGGCTCGGTTACAGTTTTATTATATGTATAGATAGAAGATGTATAGAAGAAGATTAACGTAAGATTGCAGCTCGCGACTAACCATAATTAAAAAAGTATGTTTTATGGTTTATCCTGTCATAATACGGGACTGCTTGATTTTTCTGGGATGAAAAGTAACTTAGATTTTAAGTTAGAGTATATGTTTTTACCATACCAAGTTTTATTGAAATCTGTTCGGTAGTATTTGCGTGATTGAAACACAAAGAGACAGACAGACAGAAAGACAGACAGACGGACAATAATTCCAAAAAAAATTGTTTCGGCCTCTATTTCGATAAGAAAGGGTACCTAAATTACAATTTTCAAAAAATATTCAATGTTCAAATTCGGCTCGGTTACAGTTTTATTATATGTATATTTATAGATAATAGATAGAAGATGTATAGAAGAAGATTAACGTAAGATTGCAGCTCGCGACTAACCATCATTAAAATAGTATGTTCTATGGTTTATCCTGTCATAATACGGGACTGCTTGATTTTTCTGGGATGAAAAGTAACTTAGATTTTAAGTTAGAGTATATGTTTTTACCATACCAAGTTTCATTGAAATCTGTTCGGTAGTATTTGCGTGATTAAAACGCAAAGAGACAGACAGACAGAAAGACAGACAGACGGACAATAATTCCAAAAAAAATTGTTTCGGCCTCTATTTCGATAAGGAAGGGTACCTCAATTACAATTTTCAAAAAATATTTAATGTACAAATTCGGCTCGCTTACAGTTTTATTATATGTATAGAAGATATAGATAATAGATAGAAGATGTATAGAAGAAGATTAACGTAAGATTGCAGCTCGCGACTAACCATCATTAAAATAGTATGTTTTATCGTTTATCCTGTCATAATACGGGACTGCTTGATTTTTCTGGGATGAAAAGTAACTTAGATTTTAAGTTAGAGTATATGTTATTACCATACCAAGTTTCATTGAAATCTGTTAGGTAGTATTTGCGTGATTGAAACACAAAGAGACAGACAGACAGAAAGACAGACAGACAATAATTCCAAAAAAAATTGTTTTGGCCTCTATTTCGATAAGGAAGGGTACCTCAATTACAATTTTCAAAAAATATTCAATGTTCAAATTCGGCTCGGTTACAGTTTTATTATATGTATATGTATAGATAGAAGATAGAAGATGTATAGAAGAAGATTATCGTAAGATTGCAGCTCGCGACTAACCATCATTATAATAGTATGTTTTATGGTTTATCCTGTCATAATACGGAATTGCTTGATTTTTCTGGGATGAAAAGTAACTTAGATTTTAAGTTAGATTATATGTTTTTACTATACCAAGTTTCATTGAAATCTGTTCGGTAGTATTTGCGTGATTGAAACACAAAGAGACAGACAGACAGAAAGACAGACAGACAGAAAGACAGACAGACAGAAAGACAGACAGACAGACAATAATTCCAAAAAAACTTGTTTTGGCCTCTATTTCGATAAGGAAGGGTACCTCAATTACAATTTTCAAAAAATATTCAATGTTCAAATTCGGCTCGGTTACAGTTTTATTATATGTATATGTATAGATAATAGATAGAAGATGTATAGAAGAAGATTAACGTAAGATTGCAGCTCGCGACTAACCATCATTAAAATAGTATGTTTTATCGTTTATCCTGTCATAATACGGGAGTGCTTGATTTTTCTGGGATGAAAAGTAACTTAGATTTTTAGTTAGAGTATATGTTATTACCATACCAAGTTTCATTGAAATCTGTTAGGTAGTATTTGCGTGATTGAAACACAAAGAGAAAGACAGACAGAAAGACAGACAGACAATAATTCCAAAAAAAATTGTTTTGGCCTCTATTTCGATAAGGAAGGGTACCTCAATTACAATTTTCAAAAAATATTCAATGTTCAAATTCGGCTCGGTTACAGTTTTATTATATGTATATGTATAGATAGAAGATAGAAGATGTATAGAAGAAGATTAACGTAAGATTGCAGCTCGCGACTAACCATCATTATAATAGTATGTTTTATGGTTTATCCTGTCATAATACGGGACTGCTTGATTTTTCTGGGATGAAAAGTAACTTAGATTTTAAGTTAGATTATATGTTTTTACCATACCAAGTTTCATTGAAATCTGTTCGGTAGTATTTGCGTGATTGAAACACAAAGAGACAGACAGACAGACAGAAAGACAGCCAGACAGATAATAATTCCAAAAAAAATTGTTTCGGCCTCTATTTCGATAAGGAAGGGTACCTCAATTCAAATTTTCAAAAAATATTCAATGTACAAATTCGGCTTGGTTACAGTTTTTTTATATGTATAGATATAGAAGATAGATAGAAGATAGAAGATGTTTAGAAGAAGATTAACGTAAGATTGCAACTCGCGACTAACCATCATTAAAATAGTATGTTTTATGGTTTAACCTGTCATAATACGGGACTGCTTGACTTTTCTGGGATGAAAAGTAACTTAGATTTTAAGTTAGAGTATATGTTATTGCCATACCAAGTTTCATTGAAATCTGTTCGGTAGTATTTGCGTGATTGAAACACAAAGAGAGAGACAGACAGACAGACAATAATTCCAAAAAAAATTGTTTCGGCCTCTATTTCGATAAGGAAGGGTACCTCAATTAAAATTTTCAAAAAATATTCAATGTACAAATTCGGCTCGAATACAGTTTTATCAAATGTATATAGATAGAAGATAGAAGATGTACAGAAGAAGATTATTGTAAGATTGCAGCTCGCGACTAACCATCATTAAAATAATGTGTTTTATGGTTTATCCTGTCATAATACGGGACTGCTTGATTTTTCTGGGATGAAAAGTAACTTAGATTTTAAGTTAGAGTATATGTTTTTACCATACCAAGTTTGATTGAAATCTGTTCGGTAGTATTTGCGTGATTGAAACACAAAGAGACAGACAGACAGAAAGACAGACAGACAGACAATAATTCCAAAAAAACTTGTTTTGGCCTCTATTTCGATAAGGAAGGGTACCTCAATTACAATTTTCAAAAAATATTCAATGTTCAAATTCGGCTCGGTTACAGTTTTATTATATGTATATGTATAGATAATAGATAGAAGATGTATAGAAGAAGATTAACGTAAGATTGCAGCTCGCGACTAACCATCATTAAAATAGTATGTTTTATCGTTTATCCTGTCATAATACGGGACTGCTTGATTTTTCTGGGATGAAAAGTAACTTAGATTTTAAGTTAGAGTATATGTTATTACCATACCAAGTTTCATTGAAATCTGTTAGGTAGTATTTGCGTGATTGAAACACAAAGAGACAGACAGACAGAAAGACAGACAGACAATAATTCCAAAAAAAATTGTTTTGGCCTCTATTTCGATAAGGAAGGGTACCTCAATTACAATTTTCAAAAAATATTCAATGTTCAAATTCGGCTCGGTTACAGTTTTATTATATGTGTATGTATAGATAGAAGATAGAAGATTTATAGAAGAAGATTAACGTAAGATTGCAGCTCGCGACTAACCATCATTAAAATAGTATGTTTTATGGTTTATCCTGTCATAATACGGGACTGCTTGATTTTTCTGGGATGAAAAGTAACTTAGATTTTAAGTTAGAGTATATGTTATTACCATACCAAGTTTCATTGAAATCTGTTCGGTAGTATTTGCGTAATTGAAACACAAAGAGACAGACAGACAGACAGACCGACAATAATTCCAAAAAAAATTGTTTCGGCCTCTATTTCGATAAGGAAGGGTACCTCAATTAATATTTTCAAAAAATATTCAATGTCCAAATTCGGCTCGGTTACCGTTTTATTATATGTATAGATATAGATAGAAGACAGAAGATGTATAGAAGAAGATTAACGTAAGATTGCAGCTCGCGACTAACCATCATTAAAATAGTATGTTTTATGGTTTAACCTGTCATAATACGGGACTGCTTGACTTTTCTGGGATGAAAAGTAACTTAGATTTTAAGTTAGAGTATATGTTATTGCCATACCAAGTTTCATTGAAATCTGTTCGGTAGTATTTGCGTGATTGAAACACAAAGAGACAGACAGACAGAAAGACAGACAGACAATAATTCCAAAAAAAATTGTTTTGGCCTCTATTTCGATAAGGAAGGGTACCTCAATTACAATTTTCAAAAAATATTCAATGTTCAAATTCGGCTCGGTTACAGTTTTATTATATGTATATGTATAGATAGAAGATAGAAGATGTATAGAAGAAGATTAACGTAAGATTGCAGCTCGCGACTAACCATCATTAAAATAGTATGTTTTATGGTTTATCCTGTCATAATACGGGACTGCTTGATTTTTCTGGGATGAAAAGTAACTTAGATTTTAAGTTAGAGTATATGTTATTACCATACCAAGTTTCATTGAAATCTGTTCGGTAGTATTTGCGTAATTAAAACACAAAGAGACCGACAGACAGACAGACCGACAATAATTCCAAAAAAAATTGTTTCGGCCTCTATTTCGATAAGGAAGGGTACCTCAATTAAAATTTTCAAAAAATATTCAATGTACAAATTCGGCTCGGTTACCGTTTTATTATATGTATAGATATAGATAGAAGATAGAAGATGTATAGAAGAAGATTAACGTAAGATTGCAGCTCGCGACTAACCATCATTAAAATAGTATGTTTTATGGTTTATCCTGTCATAATACGGGACTGCTTGATTTTTCTGGAATGAAAAGTAACTTAGATTTTAAGTTGGAGTATATGTTATTACCATACCAAGTTTCATTGTAATCTGTTCGGTAGTATTTGCGTGATTGAAACACAAAGAGAGAGACAGACAGACACACAATAATTCCAAAAAAAATTGTTTCGGCCTCTATTTCGATAAGGAAGGGTCCCTAATTAAAATTTTCAAAAAATTTTCAATGTACAAATTCGGCTCGGTTAAAGTTTTATTATATGTATATAAAAGAAGATAGATAGATAGAAGACGAACCCGAGTGCAATATTAGTAGGTGAAATCACACATTTTAACGTAAGATTGCAGCTCGCGACTAACCATCATTAAAATAATATGTTTTATGGTTTATCCTGTCATAATACGGGATTGCTTGATTTTACTGGGATGAAAAGTAACTTAGATTTTAAGTTAGAGTATATGTTTTTACCATACCAAGTTTCATTGAAATCTGTTCGGTAGTATTTGCGTGATTGAAACACAAAGAGACAGACAGACAGACAGAAAGACAGCCAGACAGATAATAATTCCAAAAGAAATTGTTTCGGCCTCTATTTCGATAAGGAAGGGTACCTCAATTCAAATTTTCAAAAAATATTCAATGTACAAATTCGGCTTGGTTACAGTTTTTTTATATGTATAGATATAGAAGATAGATAGAAGATAGAAGATGTTTAGAAGAAGATTAACGTTAGATTGCAACTCGCGACTAACCATCATTAAAATAGTATGTTTTATGGTTTAACCTGTCATAATACGGGACTGCTTGACTTTTCTGGGATGAAAAGTAACTTAGATTTTAAGTTAGAGTATATGTTATTGCCATACCAAGTTTCATTGAAATCTGTTCGGTAGTATTTGCGTGATTGAAACACAAAGAGAGAGACAGACAGACAGACAATAATTCCAAAAAAAATTGTTTCGGCCTCTATTTCGATAAGGAAGGGTACCTCAATTAAAATTTTCAAAAAATATTCAATGTACAAATTCGGCTCGAATACAGTTTTATCAAATGTATATAGATAAAAGATAGAAGATGTACAGAAGAAGATTATTGTAAGATTGCAGCTCGCGACGAACCATCATTAAAATAATGTGTTTTATGGTTTATCCTGTCATAATACGGGACTGCTTGATTTTACTGGGATGAAAAGTAACGTAGATTTTAAGTTAGAGTATATGTTATTACCATACCAAGTTTCATTGAAATCTGTTCGGTAGTATTTGCGTGATTGAAACACAAAGAGACAGACAGACAGAAAGACAGACAGACAGACAATAATTCCAAAAAAAATTGTTTTGGCCTCTATTTCGATAAGGAAGGGTACCTCAATTACAATTTTCAAAAAATATTCAATGTTCAAATTCGGCTCGGTTACAGTTTTATTATATGTATAGATAGATATAGATAGAAGATAGAAGATGTATAGAAGAAGATTAACGTAAGATTGCTGCTCGCGACTAACCATCATTAAAATAGTATGTTTTATGGTTTATCCTGTCATAATACGGGACTGCTTGATTTTTCTGGGATGAAAAGTAACTTAGATTTTAAGTTAGAGTATATGTTTTTACCATACCAAGTTTGATTGAAATCTGTTCGGTAGTATTTGCGTGATTGAAACACAAAGAGACAGACAGACAGAAAGACAGACAGACAGACAATAATTCCAAAAAAATTGTTTTGGCCTCTATTTTGATAAGGAAGGGTACCTCAATTAAAATTTTCAAAAAATATTCAATGTTCAAATTCGGCTCGGTTACAGTTTTATTATATGTATATGTATAGATAGAAGATGTATAGAAGAAAATTAACGTAAGATTGCAGCTCGCGACTAACCATAATTAAAAAAGTATGTTTTATGGTTTATCCTGTCATAATACGGGACTGCTTGATTTTTCTGGGATGAAAAGTAACTTAGATTTTAAGTTAGAGTATATGTTTTTACCATACCAAGTTTCATTGAAATCTGTTCGGTAGTATTTGCGTGATTGAAACACAAAGAGACAGACAGACAGAAAGACAGACAGACGGACAATAATTCCAAAAAAAATTGTTTCGGCCTCTATTTCGATAAGAAAGGGTACCTCAATTACAATTTTCAAAAAATATTCAATGTTCAAATTCGGCTCGGTTACAGTTTTATTATATGTATAGATAGATATAGATAGAAGATGTATAGAAGAAGATTAACGTAAGATTGCAGCTCGCGACTAACCATCATTAAAATAGTATGTTTTATCGTTTATCCTGTCATAATACGGGACTGCTTGATTTTTCTGGGATGAAAAGTAACTTAGATTTTAAGTTAGAGTATATGTTATTACCATACCAAGTTTCATTGAAATCTGTTAGGTAGTATTTGCGTGATTGAAACACAAAGAGACAGACAGACAGAAAGACAGACAGACAATAATTCCAAAAAAAATTGTTTTGGCCTCTATTTCGATAAGGAAGGGTACCTCAATTACAATTTTCAAAAAATATTCAATGTTCAAATTCGGCTCGGTTACAGTTTTATTATATGTATATGTATAGATAGAAGATACAAGATGTATAGAAGAAGATTAACGTAAGATTGCAGCTCGCGACTAACCATCATTAAAATAGTATGTTTTATGGTTTATCCTGTCATAATACGGGACTGCTTGATTTTTCTGGGATGAAAAGTAACTTAGATTTTAAGTTAGAGTATATGTTATTACCATACCAAGTTTCATTGAAATCTGTTCGGTAGTATTTGCGTAATTGAAACACAAAGAGACAGACAGACAGAAAGACAGACAGACAGACAATAATTCCAAAAAATTTGTTTTGGCCTCTATTTCGATAAGGAAGGGTACCTCAATTAAAATTTTCAAAAAATATTCAATGTTCAAATTCGGCTCGGTTACAGTTTTATTATATGTATATGTATAGCTAGAAGATGTATAGAAGAAGATTAACGTAAGATTGCAGCTCGCGACTAACCATAATTAAAAAAGTATGTTTTATGGTTTATCCTGTCATAATACGGGATTGCTTGATTTTTCTGGGATGAAAAGTAACTTATATTTTAAGTTAGAGTATTTGTTTTTACCATACCAAGTTTCATTGAAATCTGTTCGGTAGTATTTGCGTGATTGAAACACAAAGAGACAGACAGACAGAAAGACAGACAGACAGACAATAATTCCAAAAAAAATTGTTTTGGCCTCTATTTCGATAAGGAAGGGTACCTCAATTACAATTTTCAAAAAATATTCAATGTTCAAATTCGGCTCGGTTACAGTTTTATTATATGTATAGATAGATATAGATAGAAGATAGAAGATGTATAGAAGAAGATTAACGTAAGATTGCTGCTCGCGACTAACCATCATTAAAATAGTATGTTTTATGGTTTATCCTGTCATAATACGGGACTGCTTGATTTTTCTGGGATGAAAAGTAACTTAGATTTTAAGTTAGAGTATATGTTTTTACCATACCAAGTTTGATTGAAATCTGTTCGGTAGTATTTGCGTGATTGAAACACAAAGAGACAGACAGACAGACAGAAAGACAGCCAGACAGATAATAATTCCAAAAAAAATTGTTTCGGCCTCTATTTCGATAAGGAAGGGTACCTCAATTCAAATTTTCAAAAAATATTCAATGTTCAAATTCGGCTCGGTTACAGTTTTATTATATGTATAGATAGAAGATGTATAGAAGAAGATTAACGTAAGATTGCAGCTCGCGACTAACCATAATTAAAAAAGTATGTTTTATGGTTTATCCTGTCATAATACGGGACTGCTTGATTTTTCTGGGATGAAAAGTAACTTAGATTTTAAGTTAGAGTATATGTTTTTACCATACCAAGTTTTATTGAAATCTGTTCGGTAGTATTTGCGTGATTGAAACACAAAGAGACAGACAGACAGAAAGACAGACAGACGGACAATAATTCCAAAAAAATTGTTTCGGCCTCTATTTCGATAAGAAAGGGTACCTAAATTACAATTTTCAAAAAATATTCAATGTTCAAATTCGGCTCGGTTACAGTTTTATTATATGTATATGTATAGATAGAAGATAGAAGATGTATAGAAGAAGATTAACGTAAGATTGCAGCTCGCGACTAACCATCATTATAATAGTATGTTTTATGGTTTATCCTGTCATAATACGGGACTGCTTGATTTTTCTGGGATGAAAAGTAACTTAGATTTTAAGTTAGATTATATGTTTTTACCATACCAAGTTTCATTGAAATCTGTTCGGTAGTATTTGCGTGATTGAAACACAAAGAGACAGACAGACAGACAGAAAGACAGCCAGACAGATAATAATTCCAAAAAAAATTGTTTCGGCCTCTATTTCGATAAGGAAGGGTACCTCAATTACAATTTTCAAAAAATATTCAATGTTCAAATTCGGCTCGGTTACAGTTTTATTATATGTATAGATAGATATAGATAGAAGATAGAAGATGTATAGAAGAAGATTAACGTAAGATTGCTGCTCGCGACTAACCATCATTAAAATAGTATGTTTTATGGTTTATCCTGTCATAATACGGGACTGCTTGATTTTTCTGGGATGAAAAGTAACTTAGATTTTAAGTTAGATTATATGTTTTTACCATACCAAGTTTCATTGAAATCTGTTCGGTAGTATTTGCGTGATTGAAACACAAAGAGACAGACAGACAGACAGAAAGACAGCCAGACAGATAATAATTCCAAAAAAAATTGTTTCGGCCTCTATTTCGATAAGGAAGGGTACCTCAATTCAAATTTTCAAAAAATATTCAATGTACAAATTCGGCTTGGTTACAGTTTTTTTATATGTATAGATATAGAAGATAGATAGAAGATAGAAGATGTTTAGAAGAAGATTAACGTAAGATTGCAACTCGCGACTAACCATCATTAAAATAGTATGTTTTATGGTTTAACCTGTCATAATACGGGACTGCTTGACTTTTCTGGGATGAAAAGTAACTTAGATTTTAAGTTAGAGTATATGTTATTGCCATACCAAGTTTCATTGAAATCTGTTCGGTAGTATTTGCGTGATTGAAACACAAAGAGAGAGACAGACAGACAGACAATAATTCCAAAAAAAATTGTTTCGGCCTCTATTTCGATAAGGAAGGGTACCTCAATTAAAATTTTCAAAAAATATTCAATGTACAAATTCGGCTCGAATACAGTTTTATCAAATGTATATAGATAGAAGATAGAAGATGTACAGAAGAAGATTATTGTAAGATTGCAGCTCGCGACTAACCATCATTAAAATAATGTGTTTTATGGTTTATCCTGTCATAATACGGGACTGCTTGATTTTTCTGGGATGAAAAGTAACTTAGATTTTAAGTTAGAGTATATGTTTTTACCATACCAAGTTTGATTGAAATCTGTTCGGTAGTATTTGCGTGATTGAAACACAAAGAGACAGACAGACAGAAAGACAAACAGACAGACAATAATTCCAAAAAAACTTGTTTTGGCCTCTATTTCGATAAGGAAGGGTACCTCAATTACAATTTTCAAAAAATATTCAATGTTCAAATTCGGCTCGGTTACAGTTTTATTATATGTATATGTATAGATAATAGATAGAAGATGTATAGAAGAAGATTAACGTAAGATTGCAGCTCGCGACTAACCATCATTAAAATAGTATGTTTTATCGTTTATCCTGTCATAATACGGGACTGCTTGATTTTTCTGGGATGAAAAGTAACTTAGATTTTAAGTTAGAGTATATGTTATTACCATACCAAGTTTCATTGAAATCTGTTAGGTAGTATTTGCGTGATTGAAACACAAAGAGACAGACAGACAGAAAGACAGACAGACAATAATTCCAAAAAAAATTGTTTTGGCCTCTATTTCGATAAGGAAGGGTACCTCAATTACAATTTTCAAAAAATATTCAATGTTCAAATTCGGCTCGGTTACAGTTTTATTATATGTATATGTATAGATAGAAGATAGAAGATTTATAGAAGAAGATTAACGTAAGATTGCAGCTCGCGACTAACCATCATTAAAATAGTATGTTTTATGGTTTATCCTGTCATAATACGGGACTGCTTGATTTTTCTAGGATGAAAAGTAACTTAGATTTTAAGTTAGAGTATATGTTATTACCATACCAAGTTTCATTGAAATCTGTTCGGTAGTATTTGCGTAATTGAAACACAAAGAGACAGACAGACAGACAGACCGACAATAATTCCAAAAAAAATTGTTTCGGCCTCTATTTCGATAAGGAAGGGTACCTCAATTAATATTTTCAAAAAATATTCAATGTCCAAATTCGGCTCGGTTACCGTTTTATTATATGTATAGATATAGATAGAAGATAGAAGATGTATAGAAGAAGATTAACGTAAGATTGCAGCTCGCGACTAACCATCATTAAAATAGTATGTTTTATGGTTTAACCTGTCATAATACGGGACTGCTTGACTTTTCTGGGATGAAAAGTAACTTAGATTTTAAGTTAGAGTATATGTTATTGCCATACCAAGTTTCATTGAAATCTGTTCGGTAGTATTTGCGTGATTGAAACACAAAGAGACAGACAGACAGAAAGACAGACAGCCAGACAGATAATAATTCCAAAAAAAATTGTTTCGGCCTCTATTTCGATAAGGAAGGGTACCTCAATTACAATTTTCAAAAAATATTCAATGTTCAAATTCGGCTCGGTTACAGTTTTATTATATGTATAGATAGATATAGATAGAAGATAGAAGATGTATAGAAGAAGATTAACGTAAGATTGCTGCTCGCGACTAACCATCATTAAAATAGTATGTTTTATGGTTTATCCTGTCATAATACGGGACTGCTTGATTTTTCTGGGATGAAAAGTAACTTAGATTTTAAGTTAGATTATATGTTTTTACCATACCAAGTTTCATTGAAATCTGTTCGGTAGTATTTGCGTGATTGAAACACAAAGAGACAGACAGACAGACAGAAAGACAGCCAGACAGATAATAATTCCAAAAAAAATTGTTTCGGCCTCTATTTCGATAAGGAAGGGTACCTCAATTCAAATTTTCAAAAAATATTCAATGTACAAATTCGGCTTGGTTACAGTTTTTTTATATGTATAGATATAGAAGATAGATAGAAGATAGAAGATGTTTAGAAGAAGATTAACGTTAGATTGCAACTCGCGACTAACCATCATTAAAATAGTATGTTTTATGGTTTAACCTGTCATAATACGGGACTGCTTGACTTTTCTGGGATGAAAAGTAACTTAGATTTTAAGTTAGAGTATATGTTATTGCCATACCAAGTTTCATTGAAATCTGTTCGGTAGTATTTGCGTGATTGAAACACAAAGAGAGAGACAGACAGACAGACAATAATTCCAAAAAAAATTGTTTCGGCCTCTATTTCGATAAGGAAGGGTACCTCAATTAAAATTTTCAAAAAATATTCAATGTACAAATTCGGCTCGAATACAGTTTTATCAAATGTATATAGATAGAAGATAGAAGATGTACAGAAGAAGATTATTGTAAGATTGCAGCTCGCGACTAACCATCATTAAAATAATGTGTTTTATGGTTTATCCTGTCATAATACGGGACTGCTTGATTTTTCTGGGATGAAAAGTAACTTAGATTTTAAGTTAGAGTATATGTTTTTACCATACCAAGTTTGATTGAAATCTGTTCGGTAGTATTTGCGTGATTGAAACACAAAGAGACAGACAGACAGAAAGACAAACAGACAGACAATAATTCCAAAAAAACTTGTTTTGGCCTCTATTTCGATAAGGAAGGGTACCTCAATTACAATTTTCAAAAAATATTCAATGTTCAAATTCGGCTCGGTTACAGTTTTATTATATGTATATGTATAGATAATAGATAGAAGATGTATAGAAGAAGATTAACGTAAGATTGCAGCTCGCGACTAACCATCATTAAAATAGTATGTTTTATCGTTTATCCTGTCATAATACGGGACTGCTTGATTTTTCTGGGATGAAAAGTAACTTAGATTTTAAGTTAGAGTATATGTTATTACCATACCAAGTTTCATTGAAATCTGTTAGGTAGTATTTGCGTGATTGAAACACAAAGAGACAGACAGACAGAAAGACAGACAGACAATAATTCCAAAAAAAATTGTTTTGGCCTCTATTTCGATAAGGAAGGGTACCTCAATTACAATTTTCAAAAAATATTCAATGTTCAAATTCGGCTCGGTTACAGTTTTATTATATGTATATGTATAGATAGAAGATAGAAGATTTATAGAAGAAGATTAACGTAAGATTGCAGCTCGCGACTAACCATCATTAAAATAGTATGTTTTATGGTTTATCCTGTCATAATACGGGACTGCTTGATTTTTCTAGGATGAAAAGTAACTTAGATTTTAAGTTAGAGTATATGTTATTACCATACCAAGTTTCATTGAAATCTGTTCGGTAGTATTTGCGTAATTGAAACACAAAGAGACAGACAGACAGACAGACCGACAATAATTCCAAAAAAAATTGTTTCGGCCTCTATTTCGATAAGGAAGGGTACCTCAATTAATATTTTCAAAAAATATTCAATGTCCAAATTCGGCTCGGTTACCGTTTTATTATATGTATAGATATAGATAGAAGATAGAAGATGTATAGAAGAAGATTAACGTAAGATTGCAGCTCGCGACTAACCATCATTAAAATAGTATGTTTTATGGTTTAACCTGTCATAATACGGGACTGCTTGACTTTTCTGGGATGAAAAGTAACTTAGATTTTAAGTTAGAGTATATGTTATTGCCATACCAAGTTTCATTGAAATCTGTTCGGTAGTATTTGCGTGATTGAAACACAAAGAGACAGACAGACAGAAAGACAGACAGACAATAATTCCAAAAAAAATTGTTTTGGCCTCTATTTCGATAAGGAAGGGTACCTCAATTACAATTTTCAAAAAATATTCAATGTTCAAATTCGGCTCGGTTACAGTTTTATTATATGTATATGTATAGATAGAAGATAGAAGATGTATAGAAGAAGATTAACGTAAGATTGCAGCTCGCGACTAACCATCATTAAAATAGTATGTTTTATGGTTTATCCTGTCATAATACGGGACTGCTTGATTTTTCTGGGATGAAAAGTAACTTAGATTTTAAGTTAGAGTATATGTTATTACCATACCAAGTTTCATTGAAATCTGTTCGGTAGTATTTGCGTAATTAAAACACAAAGAGACCGACAGACAGACAGACCGACAATAATTCCAAAAAAAATTGTTTCGGCCTCTATTTCGATAAGGAAGGGTACCTCAATTAAAATTTTCAAAAAATATTCAATGTACAAATTCGGCTCGGTTACCGTTTTATTATATGTATAGATATAGATAGAAGATAGAAGATGTATAGAAGAAGATTAACGTAAGATTGCAGCTCGCGACTAACCATCATTAAAATAGTATGTTTTATGGTTTATCCTGTCATAATACGGGACTGCTTGATTTTTCTGGAATGAAAAGTAACTTAGATTTTAAGTTGGAGTATATGTTATTACCATACCAAGTTTCATTGTAATCTGTTCGGTAGTATTTGCGTGATTGAAACACAAAGAGAGAGACAGACAGACACACAATAATTCCAAAAAAAATTGTTTCGGCCTCTATTTCGATAAGGAAGGGTCCCTAATTAAAATTTTCAAAAAATTTTCAATGTACAAATTCGGCTCGGTTAAAGTTTTATTATATGTATATAAAAGAAGATAGATAGATAGAAGACGAACCCGAGTGCAATATTAGTAGGTGAAATCACACATTTTAACGTAAGATTGCAGCTCGCGACTAACCATCATTAAAATAATATGTTTTATGGTTTATCCTGTCATAATACGGGATTGCTTGATTTTACTGGGATGAAAAGTAACTTAGATTTTAAGTTAGAGTATATGTTTTTACCATACCAAGTTTCATTGAAATCTGTTCGGTAGTATTTGCGTGATTGAAACACAAAGAGACAGACAGACAGACAGAAAGACAGCCAGACAGATAATAATTCCAAAAGAAATTGTTTCGGCCTCTATTTCGATAAGGAAGGGTACCTCAATTCAAATTTTCAAAAAATATTCAATGTACAAATTCGGCTTGGTTACAGTTTTTTTATATGTATAGATATAGAAGATAGATAGAAGATAGAAGATGTTTAGAAGAAGATTAACGTTAGATTGCAACTCGCGACTAACCATCATTAAAATAGTATGTTTTATGGTTTAACCTGTCATAATACGGGACTGCTTGACTTTTCTGGGATGAAAAGTAACTTAGATTTTAAGTTAGAGTATATGTTATTGCCATACCAAGTTTCATTGAAATCTGTTCGGTAGTATTTGCGTGATTGAAACACAAAGAGAGAGACAGACAAACAGACAATAATTCCAAAAAAAATTGTTTCGGCCTCTATTTCGATAAGGAAGGGTACCTCAATTAAAATTTTCAAAAAATATTCAATGTACAAATTCGGCTCGAATACAGTTTTATCAAATGTATATAGATAGAAGATAGAAGATTTACAGAAGAAGATTATTGTAAGATTGCAGCTCGCGACTAACCATCATTAAAATAATGTGTTTTATGGTTTATCCTGTCATAATACGGGACTGCTTGATTTTTCTGGGATGAAAAGTAACTTAGATTTTAAGTTAGAGTATATGTTTTTACCATACCAAGTTTGATTGAAATCTGTTCGGTAGTATTTGCGTGATTGAAACACAAAGAGACAGACAGACAGAAAGACAGACAGACAGAAAGACAGACAGACAGACAATAATTCCAAAAAAACTTGTTTTGGCCTCTATTTCGTAAAGGAAGGGTACCTCAATTACAATTTTCAAAAAATATTCAATGTTCAAATTCGGCTCGGTTACAGTTTTATTATATGTATAGATAGATATAGATAGAAGATAGAAGATGTATAGAAGAAGATTAACGTAAGATTGCAGCTCGCGACTAACCATCATTAAAATAGTATGTTTTATCGTTTATCCTGTCATAATACGGGACTGCTTGATTTTTCTGGGATGAAAAGTAACTTAGATTTTAAGTTAGAGTATATGTTATTACCATACCAAGTTTCATTGAAATCTGTTAGGTAGTATTTTCGTGATTGAAACACAAAGAGACAGACAGACAGAAAGACAGACAGACAATAATTCCAAAAAAAATTGTTTTGGCCTCTATTTCGATAAGGAAGGGTACCTCAATTACAATTTTCAAAAAATATTCAATGTTCAAATTCGGCTCGGTTACAGTTTTATTATATGTATATGTATAGATAGAAGATGTATAGAAGAAGATTAACGTAAGATTGCAGCTCGCGACTAACCATCATTAAAATAGTATGTTTTATGGTTTATCCTGTCATAATACGGGACTGCTTGATTTTTCTGGGATGAAAAGTAACTTAGATTTTAAGTTAGAGTATATGTTATTACCATACCAAGTTTCATTGAAATCTGTTCGGTAGTATTTGCGTAATTGAAACACAAAGAGACAGACAGACAGAAAGACAGACAGACAGACAATAATTCCAAAAAAAATTGTTTCGGCCTCTATTTCGATAAGGAAGGGTACCTCAATTAAAATTTTCAAAAAATATTCAATGTTCAAATTCGGCTCGGTTACAGTTTTATTATATGTATAGATAGATATAGATAGAAGATAGAAGATGTATAGAAGAAGATTAACGTAAGATTGCAGCTCGCGACTAACCATCATTAAAATAGTATGTTTTATGGTTTATCCTGTCATAATACGGGACTGCTTGATTTTTCTGGGATGAAAAGTAACTTAGATTTTAAGTTAGAGTATATGTTATTACCATACCAAGTTTCATTGAAATCTGTTCGGTAGTATTTGCGTGATTGAAACACAAAGAGACAGACAGACAGACAGACCGACAATAATTCCAAAAAAAATTGTTTCGGCCCTTATTTCGATATAAGGAAGGGTACCTCAATTAAAAGTTTCAAAAAATATTCAATGTACAATTTCGGCTCGGTTACAGTTTTATTATATGTATGTATAGAAGAAGATAGAAGATGTATAGAAGAAGATTAACGTAAGATTGCAGCTCGCGACTAACCATCATTAAAATAGTATGTTTTATGGTTTATCCTGTCATAATACGGGACTGCTTGATTTTTCTGGGATGAAAAGTAACTTAGATTTTAAGTTAGAGTATATGTTTTTACCATACCAAGTTTCATTGAAATCTGTTCGGTAGTATTTGCGTGATTGAAACACAAAGAGAGAGACAGACAGACAGACAATAATTCCAAAAAAAATTGTTTCGGCCTCTATTTCGATAAGGAAGGGTACCTCAATTAAAATTTTCAAAAAATATTCAATGTACAAATTCGGCTCGAATACAGTTTTATCACATGTATATAGATAGAAGATAGAAGATACAAAATGTACAGAAGAAGATTAACGTAAGATTGCAGCTCGCGACTAACCATCATTATAATAGTATGTTTTATGGTTTATCCTGTCATAATACGGAATTGCTTGATTTTTCTGGGATGAAAAGTAACTTAGATTTTAAGTTAGAGTATATGTTTTTACCATACCAAGTTTCATTGAAATCTGTTCGGTAGTATTTGCGTGATTGAAACACAAAGAGACAGACAGACAGACAGAAAGACAGCCAGACAGATAATAATTCCAAAAAAAATTGTTTCGGCCTCTATTTCGATAAGGAAGGGTACCTCAATTCAAATTTTCAAAAAATATTCAATGTACAAATTCGGCTTGGTTACAGTTTTTTTATATGTATAGATATAGAAGATAGATAGAAGATAGAAGATGTTTAGAAGAAGATTAACGTAAGATTGCAACTCGCGACTAACCATCATTAAAATAGTATGTTTTATGGTTTAACCTGTCATAATACGGGACTGCTTGACTTTTCTGGGATGAAAAGTAACTTAGATTTTAAGTTAGAGTATATGTTATTGCCATACCAAGTTTCATTGAAATCTGTTCGGTAGTATTTGCGTGATTGAAACACAAAGAGAGAGACAGACAGACAGACAATAATTCCAAAAAAAATTGTTTCGGTCTCTATTTCGATAAGGAAGGGTACCTAAATTAAAATTTTCAAAAAATATTCAATGTACAAATTCGGCTCGAATACAGTTTTATCAAATGTATATAGATAGAAGATAGAAGATGTACAGAAGAAGATTAACGTAAGATTGCAGCTCGCGACTAACCATCATTAAAATAGTATGTTTTATGGTTTATCCTGTCATAATACGGGACTGCTTGATTTTTCTAGGATGAAAAGTAACTTAGATTTTAAGTTAGAGTATATGTTTTTACCATACCAAGTTTCATTGAAATCTGCTCGGTAGTATTTGCGTGATTGAAACACAAAGAGACAGACAGACAGACAATAATTCCAAAAAAAATTGTTTTGGCATTTATTTCGATAAGGAAGGGTACCTCAATTAAAATTTTCAAAAAATATTCAATTTTAAAATTCGGCTCGGTTACAGTTTTATTATATGTATAGATAGATATAGATAGAAGATAGAAGATGTATAGAAGAAGATTAACGTAAGATTGCAGCTCGCGACTAACCATCATTAAAATAGTATGTTTTATGGTTTATCCTGTCATAATACGGGACTGCTTGATTTTTCTGGGATGAAAAGTAACTTAGATTTTAAGTTAGAGTATATGTTATTACCATACCAAGTTTCATTGAAATCTGTTCGGTAGTATTTGCGTGATTGAAACACAAATAGACAGACAGACAGACAAACCGACAATAATTCCAAAAAAAATTGTTTCGGCCCTTATTTCGATATAAGGAAGGGTACCTCAATTAAAATTTTCAAAAAATATTCAATGTTCAAATTCGGCTCGGTTACAGTTTTATTATATGTATAGATAGATATAGATAGAAGATGTATAGAAGAAGATTAACGTAAGATTGCAGCTCGCGACTAACCATCATTAAAATAGTATGTTTTATCGTTTATCCTGTCATAATACGGGACTGCTTGATTTTTCTGGGATGAAAAGTAACTTAGATTTTAAGTTAGAGTATATGTTATTACCATACCAAGTTTCATTGAAATCTGTTAGGTAGTATTTGCGTGATTGAAACACAAAGAGACAGACAGACAGAAAGACAGACAGACAATAATTCCAAAAAAAATTGTTTTGGCCTCTATTTCGATAAGGAAGGGTACCTCAATTACAATTTTCAAAAAATATTCAATGTTCAAATTCGGCTCGGTTACAGTTTTATTATATGTATATGTATAGATAGAAGATAGAAGATGTATAGAAGAAGATTAACGTAAGATTGCAGCTCGCGACTAACCATCATTAAAATAGTATGTTTTATGGTTTATCCTGTCATAATACGGGACTGCTTGATTTTTCTGGGATGAAAAGTAACTTAGATTTTAAGTTAGAGTATATGTTATTACCATACCAAGTTTCATTGAAATCTGTTCGGTAGTATTTGCGTAATTGAAACACAAAGAGACAGACAGACAGAAAGACAGACAGACAGACAATAATTCCAAAAAAAATTGTTTCGGCCTCTATTTCGATAAGGAAGGGTACCTCAATTAAAATTTTCAAAAAATATTCAATGTTCAAATTCGGCTCGGTTACAGTTTTATTATATGTATAGATAGATATAGATAGAAGATAGAAGATGTATAGAAGAAGATTAACGTAAGATTGCAGCTCGCGACTAACCATCATTAAAATAGTATGTTTTATGGTTTATCCTGTCATAATACGGGACTGCTTGATTTTTCTGGGATGAAAAGTAACTTAGATTTTAAGTTAGAGTATATGTTATTACCATACCAAGTTTCATTGAAATCTGTTCGGTAGTATTTGCGTGATTGAAACACAAAGAGACAGACAGACAGACAGACCGACAATAATTCCAAAAAAAATTGTTTCGGCCCTTATTTCGATATAAGGAAGGGTACCTCAATTAAAAGTTTCAAAAAATATTCAATGTACAATTTCGGCTCGGTTACAGTTTTATTATATGTATGTATAGAAGAAGATAGAAGATGTATAGAAGAAGATTAACGTAAGATTGCAGCTCGCGATTAACCCTCATTAAAATAGTATGTTTTATGGTTTATCCTGTCATAATACGGGACTGCTTGATTTTTCTGGGATGAAAAGTAACTTAGATTTTAAGTTAGAGTATATGTTTTTACCATACCAAGTTTGATTGAAATCTGTTCGGTAGTATTTGCGTGATTGAAACACAAAGAGACAGACAGACAGAAAGACAGACAGACAGAAAGACAGACAGACAGAAAGACAGACAGACAGACAATAATTCCAAAAAAAATTGTTTTGGCCTCTATTTCGATAAGGAAGGGTACCTCAATTAAAATTTTCAAAAAATATTCAATGTTCAAATTCGGCTCGGTTACAGTTTTATTATATGTATATGTATAGATAGAAGATGTATAGAAGAAGATTAACGTAAGATTGCAGCTCGCGACTAACCCTCATTAAAATAGTATGTTTTATGGTTTATCCTGTCATAATACGGGACTGCTTGATTTTTCTGGGATGAAAAGTAACTTAGATTTTAAGTTAGAGTATATGTTTTTACCATACCAAGTTTCATTGAAATCTGTTCGGTAGTATTTGCGTGATTGAAACACAAAGAGAGAGACAGACAGACAGACAATAATACCAAAAAAAATTGTTTCGGCCTCTATTTCGATAAGGAAGGGTCCCCAATTAAAATTTTCAAAAAATTTTCAATGTACAAATTCGGCTCGGTTAAAGTTTTATTATATGTATATAGAAGAAGATAGATAGATAGGTGTATAGATAGATAGAAGACGAACCCGAGTGCAATATTAGTAGGTGAAATCACACATTTTAACGTAAGATTGCAGCTCGCGACTAACCATCATTAAAATAATATGTTTTATGGTTTATCCTGTCATAATACGGGATTGCTTGATTTTACTGGGATGAAAAGTAACTTAGATTTTAAGTTAGAGTATATGTTTTTACCATACCAAGTTTCATTGAAATCTGTTCGGTAGTATTTGCGTGATTGAAACACAAAGAGAGAGACAGACAGACAGACAATAATTCCAAAAAAAATTGTTTCGGCCTCTATTTCGATAAGGAAGGGTACCTCAATTAAAATTTTCAAAAAATATTCAATGTACAAATTCGGCTCGAATACAGTTTTATCAAATGTATATAGATAGAAGATAGAAGATACAAGATGTACAGAAGAAGATTAACGTAAGATTGCAGCTCGCGACTAACCATCATTATAATAGTATGTTTTATGGTTTATCCTGTCATAATACGGAATTGCTTGATTTTTCTGGGATGAAAAGTAACTTAGATTTTAAGTTAGAGTATATGTTTTTACCATACCAAGTTTCATTGAAATCTGTTCAGTAGTATTTGCGTGATTGAAACGCAAAGAGACAGACAGACAGACAGAAAGACAGCCAGACAGATAATAATTCCAAAAAAAATTGTTTCGGCCTCTATTTCGATAAGGAAGGGTACCTCAATTCAAATTTTCAAAAAATATTCAATGTACAAATTCGGCTTGGTTACAGTTTTTTTATATGTATAGATATAGAAGATAGATAGAAGATAGAAGATGTTTAGAAGAAGATTAACGTAAGATTGCAACTCGCGACTAACCATCATTAAAATAGTATGTTTTATGGTTTAACCTGTCATAATACGGGACTGCTTGACTTTTCTGGGATGAAAAGTAACTTAGATTTTAAGTTAGAGTATATGTTATTGCCATACCAAGTTTCATTGAAATCTGTTCGGTAGTATTTGCGTGATTAAAACACACAGAAAGACAGACACACAATAATTCCAAAAAAAATTGTTTCGGCCTCTATTTCGATAAGGAAGGGTACCTCAATTAAAATTTTCAATGTTTAAATTCGGCTCGGTTACAGTTTTATTATATGTATATGTATAGATAGAAGATGTATAGAAGAAGATTAACGTAAGATTGCAGCTCGCGACTAACCATCATTAAAATAGTATGTTTTATGGTTTATCCTGTCATTATACGGGACTGCTTGATTTTTCTGGGATGAAAAGTAACTTAGATTTTAAGTAAGAGTATATGTTTTTACCATACCAAGTTTGATTGAAATCTGTTCAGTAGTATTTCCGTGATTGAAACAGAAAGAGACAGACAGACAGAAAGACAAACAGACAGACAATAATTCCAAAAAAAATTGTTTTGGCCTCTATTTCGATAAGGAAGGGTACCTCAATTAAATTTTTCAAAAAATATTCAATGTTCAAATTCGGCTCGGTTAAAGTTTTATTATATGTATAGATAGATATAGATAGAAGATAGAAGATGTATAGAAGAAGATTAACGTAAGATTGCTGCTCGCGACTAACCATCATTAAAATAGTATGTTTTATGGTTTATCCTGTCATAATACGGGACTGCTTGATTTTTCTGGTATGAAAAGTAACTTTGATTTTAAGTTAGAGTATATGTTTTTACCATACCAAGTTTCATTGAAATCTGTTCGGTAGTATTTGCGTGATTGAAACACAAAGAGACAGACAGACAGACAGAAAGACAGCCAGACAGATAATAATTCCAAAAAAAATTGTTTCGGCCTCTATTTCGATAAGGAAGGGTACCTCAATTAAAATTTTCAAAAAATATTCAATGTTCAAATTCGGCTCGGTTACAGTTTTATTATATGTATATGTATAGATAGAAGATGTATAGAAGAAGATTAACGTAAGATTGCAGCTCGCGACTAACCATTATTAAAATAGTATGTTTTATGGTTTATCCTGTCATAATACGGGACTGCTTGATTTTTCTGGGATGAAAAGTAACTTAGATTTTAAGTTAGAGTATATGTTTTTACCATACCAAGTTTCATTGAAATCTGTTCGGTAGTATTTGCGTGATTGAAACACGAAGAGACAGATAGACAGAAAGACAGACAGACAGACAATAATTCCAAAAAAAATTGTTTCGGCCTCTATTTCGATAAGAAAGGGTACCTCAATTACAATTTTCAAAAAATATTCAATGTACAAATTCGGCTCGGTACCAGTTTTATTATATGTATAGATATAGAAGATAGATAGAAGATGTATAGAAGGAGATTAACGTAAGATTGCAGCTCGCGACTAACCATCATTAAAATAGTATGTTTTATGGTTTATCCTGCCATAATACGGGACTGCTTGATTTTTCTGGGATGAAAAGTAACTTAGATTTTAAGTTAGAGTATATGTTATTGCCATACTAAGTTTCACTGAAATCTGTTCGGTAGTATTTGCGTGATTGAAACACAAAGAGACAGACGGACAGACAGAAAGACAGACAGACAGACAATAATTCCAAAAACAATTGTTTCGGCCTCTATTTCGATAAGGAAGGGTCCCCAATAAAAATTTTCAAAAAATTTTCAATGTACAAATTCGGCTCGGTTACAGTTTTATTATATGTATATAGAGAAGATAGATAGATAGATGTATATATAGATAGAAGACGAACCCGAGTGCAATATTAGTAGGTAAAATCACACATTGTAACGTAAGATTGCAGCTCGCGACTAACCATCATTAAAATAATAAGTTTTATGGTTTATCCTGTCATAATACGGGACTGCTTGATTTTTCTGGGATGAAAAGTAACTTAGATTTTAAGTTAGAGTATATGTTTTTACCATACCAATTTTCATTGAAATCTGTTCGATAGTATTTGCATGATTGAAACACAAAGAGACAGACAGACAGACAGACAGACAGACAATAATTCCAAAAAAAATTGTTTCGGCCTCTATTTCGATAAGGAAGGGTACCTCAATTACAATTTTCAAAAAATATTCAGTGTACAAATTCGGCTCGGTACCAGTTTTATTATATGTATAGATATAGAAGATAGATAGAAGATGTATAGAAGGAGATTAACGTAAGATTGCAGCTCGCGACTAACCATCATTAAAATAGTATGTTTTATGGTTTATCCTGCCATAATACGGGACTGCTTGATTTTTCTGGGATGAAAAGTAACTTAGATTTTAAGTTAGAGTATATGTTATTGCCATACTAAGTTTCACTGAAATCTGTTCGGTAGTATTTGCGTGATTGAAACACAAAGAGACAGACGGACAGACAGAAAGACAGACAGACAGACAGACAATAATTCCAAAAACAATTGTTTCGGCCTCTATTTCGATCAGGAAGGGTCCCCAATAAAAATTTTCAAAAAATTTTCAATGTACAAATTCGGCTCGGTTACAGTTTTATTATATGTATATAGAGAAGATAGAAAGATAGATGTATATATAGATAGAAGACGAACCCGAGTGCAATATTAGTAGGTAAAATCACACATTTTAACGTAAGATTGCAGCTCGCGACTAACCATCATTATAATAGTATGTTTTATGGTTTATCCTGTCATAATACGGAATTGCTTGATTTTTCTGGGATGAAAAGTAACTTTGATTTTAAGTTAGAGTATATGTTTTTACCATACCAAGTTTCATTGAAATCTGTTCGGTAGTATTTGCGTGATTGAAACACAAAGAGACAGACAGACAGACAGAAAGACAGCCAGACAGATAATAATTCCAAAAAAAATTGTTTCGGCCTCTATTTCGATAAGGAAGGGTACCTCAATTCAAATTTTCAAAAAATATTCAATGTACAAATTCGGCTTGGTTACAGTTTTTTTATATGTATAGATATAGAAGATAGATAGAAGATAGAAGATGTTTAGAAGAAGATTAACGTAAGATTGCAACTCGCGACTAACCATCATTAAAATAGTATGTTTTATGGTTTAACCTGTCATAATACGGGACTGCTTGACTTTTCTGGGATGAAAAGTAACTTAGATTTTAAGTTAGAGTATATGTTATTGCCATACCAAGTTTCATTGAAATCTGTTCGGTAGTATTTGCGTGATTAAAACACAAAGAGACAGACAGACAGAAAGACAGACACACAATAATTCCAAAAAAAATTGTTTCGGCCTCTATTTCGATAAGGAAGGGTACCTCAATTAAAATTTTCAAAAAATATTCAATGTTTAAATTCGGCTCGGTTACAGTTTTATTATATGTATATGTATAGATAAAAGATGTATAGAAGAAGATTAACGTAAGATTGCAGCTCGCGACTAACCATCATTAAAATAGTATGTTTTATGGTTTATCCTGTCATAATACGGGACTGCTTGATTTTTCTGGGATGAAAAGTAACTTAGATTTTAAGTAAGAGTATATGTTTTTACCATACCAAGTTTGATTAAAATCTGTTCAGTAGTATTTCCGTGATTGAAACAGAAAGAGACAGACAGACAGAAAGACAGACAGACAGACAATAATTCCAAAAAAAATTGTTTTGGCCTCTATTTCGATAAGGAAGGGTACCTCAATTAAATTTTTCAAAAAATATTCAATGTTCAAATTCGGCTCGGTTAAAGTTTTATTATATGTATAGATATAGAAGATAGATAGAAGATGTATAGAAGGAGATTAACGTAAGATTGCAGCTCGCGACTAACCATCAATAAAATAGTATGTTTTATGGTTTATCCTGTCATAATACGGGACTGCTTGATTTTTCTGGGATGAAAAGTAACTTAGATTTTAAGTTAGAGTATATGTTATTACCATACCAAGTTTCATTGAAATCTGTTCGGTAGTATTTGCGTGATTGAAACACAAAGAGACAGACAGACAGACAGACCGACAATAATTCCAAAAAAAATTGTTTCGGCCCTTATTTCGATATAAGGAAGGGTACTTCAATTAAAAGTTTCAAAAAATATTCAATGTACAATTTCGGCTCGGTTACAGTTTTATTATATGTATAGATAGATATAGATAGAAGATAGAAGATGTATAGAAGAAGATTAACGTAAGATTGCTGCTCGCGACTAACCATCATTAAAATAGTATGTTTTATGGTTTATCCTGTCATAATACGGGACTGCTTGATTTTTCTGGTATGAAAAGTAACTTAGATTTTAAGTTAGAGTATATGTTATTACCATACCAAGTTTCATTGTAATCTGTTCGGTAGTATTTGCGTGATTGAAACACAAAGAGAGAGACAGACAGACAGACAATAATTCCAAAAACAATTGTTTCGGCCTCTATTTCGATAAGGAAGGGTCCCCAATTAAAATTTTCAAAAAATTTTCAATGTACAAATTCGGCTCGGTTAAAGTTTTATTATATGTATATAGAAGAAGATAGATAGATAGATGTATAGATAGATAGAAGACGAACCCGAGTGCAATATTAGTAGGTGAAATCACACATTTTAACGTAAGATTGCAGCTCGCGACTAACCATCATTAAAATAATATGTTTTATGGTTTATCCTGTCATAATACGGGATTGCTTGATTTTACTGGGATGAAAAGTAACTTAGATTTTAAGTTAGAGTATATGTTTTTACCATACCAAGTTTCATTGAAATCTGTTCGGTAGTATTTGCGTGATTGAAACACAAAGAGACAGACAGACAGAAAGACAGACAGACAGACAATAATTCCAAAAAAAATTGTTTCGGCCTCTATTTCGATAAGAAAGGGTACCTAAATAACAATTTTCAAAAAATATTCAATGTACAAATTCGGCTCGGTTAAAGTTTTATTATATGTATATAAAAGAAGATAGATAGATAGAAGACGAACCCGAGTGCAATATTAGTAGGTGAAATCACACATTTTAACGTAAGATTGCAGCTCGCGACTAACCATCATTAAAATAATATGTTTTATGGTTTATCCTGTCATAATACGGGATTGCTTGATTTTACTGGGATGAAAAGTAACTTAGATTTTAAGTTAGAGTATATGTTTTTACCATACCAAGTTTCATTGAAATCTGTTCGGTAGTATTTGCGTGATTGAAACACAAAGAGACAGACAGACAGACAGACCGACAATAATTCCAAAAAAAATTGTTTCGGCCCTTATTTCGATATAAGGAAGGGTACCTCAATTAAAAGTTTCAAAAAATATTCAATGTACAATTTCGGCTCGGTTACAGTTTTATTATATGTATGTATAGAAGAAGATAGAAGATGTATAGAAGAAGATTAACGTAAGATTGCAGCTCGCGATTAACCCTCATTAAAATAGTATGTTTTATGGTTTATCCTGTCATAATACGGGACTGCTTGATTTTTCTGGGATGAAAAGTAACTTAGATTTTAAGTTGGAGTATATGTTATTACCATACCAAGTTTCATTGTAATCTGTTCGGTAGTATTTGCGTGATTGAAACACAAAGAGAGAGACAGACAGACAGACAATAATTCCAAAAAAAATTGTTTCGGCCTCTATTTCGATAAGGAAGGGTCCCTAATTAAAATTTTCAAAAAATTTTCAATGTACAAATTCGGCTCGGTTAAAGTTTTATTATATGTATATAAAAGAAGATAGATAGATAGAAGACGAACCCGAGTGCAATATTAGTAGGTGAAATCACACATTTTAACGTAAGATTGCAGCTCGCGACTAACCATCATTAAAATAATATGTTTTATGGTTTATCCTGTCATAATACGGGATTGCTTGATTTTACTGGGATGAAAAGTAACTTAGATTTTAAGTTAGAGTATATGTTTTTACCATACCAAGTTTCATTGAAATCTGTTCGGTAGTATTTGCGTGATTGAAACACAAAGAGAGAGACAGACAGACAGACAATAATTCCAAAAAAAATTGTTTCGGCCTCTATTTCGATAAGGAAGGGTACCTCAATTAAATTTTTCAAAAAATATTCAATGTTCAAATTCGGCTCGGTTAAAGTTTTATTATATGTATAGATAGATATAGATAGAAGATAGAAGATGTATAGAAGAAGATTAACGTAAGATTGCTGCTCGCGACTAACCATCATTAAAATAGTATGTTTTATGGTTTATCCTGTCATAATACGGGACTGCTTGATTTTTCTGGTATAAAAAGTAACTTAGATTTTAAGTTAGAGTATATGTTTTTACCATACCAAGTTTGATTGAAATCTGTTCGGTAGTATTTGCGTGATTGAAACACAAAGAGACAGACAGACAGAAAGACAGACAGACAGACAATAATTCCAAAAAAAATTGTTTTGGCCTCTATTTCGATAAGGAAGGGTACCTCAATTCAAATTTTCAAAAAATATTCAATGTACAAATTCGGCTTGGTTACAGTTTTTTTATATGTATAGATATAGAAGATAGATAGAAGATAGAAGATGTATAGAAGAAGATTAACGTAAGATTGCAGCTCGCGACTAACCATCATTAAAATAGTATGTTTTATCGTTTATCCTGTCATAATACGGGACTGCTTGATTTTTCTGGGATGAAAAGTAACTTAGATTTTAAGTTAGAGTATATGTTATTACCATACCAAGTTTCATTGAAATCTGTTAGGTAGTATTTGCGTGATTGAAACACAAAGAGACAGACAGACAGAAAGACAGACAGACAATAATTCCAAAAAAAATTGTTTTGGCCTCTATTTCGATAAGGAAGGGTACTTCAATTACAATTTTCAAAAAATATTCAATGTTCAAATTCGGCTCGGTTACAGTTTTATTATATGTATATGTATAGATAGAAGATAGAAGATGTATAGAAGAAGATTAACGTAAGATTGCAGCTCGCGACTAACCATCATTAAAATAGTATGTTTTATGGTTTATCCTGTCATAATACGGGACTGCTTGATTTTTCTGGGATGAAAAGTAACTTAGATTTTAAGTTAGAGTATATGTTATTACCATACCAAGTTTCATTGAAATCTGTTAGGTAGTATTTGCGTGATTGAAACACAAAGAGACAGACAGACAGAAAGACAGACAGACAATAATTCCAAAAAAAATTGTTTTGGCCTCTATTTCGATAAGGAAGGGTACCTCAATTACAATTTTCAAAAAATATTCAATGTTCAAATTCGGCTCGGTTACAGTTTTATTATATGTATATGTATAGATAGAAGATAGAAGATGTATAGAAGAAGATTAACGTAAGATTGCAGCTCGCGACTAACCATCATTAAAATAGTATGTTTTATGGTTTATCCTGTCATAATACGGGACTGCTTGATTTTTCTGGGATGAAAAGTAACTTAGATTTTAAGTTAGAGTATATGTTTTTACCATACCAAGTTTCATTGAAATCTGTTCGGTAGTATTTGCGTGATTGAAACACAAAGAGACAGACAGACAGAAAGACAGACAGACAGACAATAATTCCAAAAAAATTGTTTCGGCCTCTATTTCGATAAGGAAGGGTACCTCAATTAAAATTTTCAAAAAATATTCAATGTTCAAATTCGGCTCGGTTACAGTTTTATTATATGTATAGATAGATATAGATAGAAGATAGAAGATGTATAGAAGAAGATTAACGTAAGATTGCAGCTCGCGACTAATCATCATTAAAATAGTATGTTTTATGGTTTATCCTGTCATAATACGGGACTGCTTGATTTTTCTGGGATGAAAAGTTAACTTAGATTTTAAGTTAGAGTATATGTTATTACCATACCAAGTTTCATTGAAATCTGTTCGGTAGTATTTGCGTGATTGAAACACAAAGAGACAGACAGACAGACAGACCGACAATAATTCCAAAAAAAATTGTTTCGGCCTCTATTTCGATAAGGAAGGGTACCTCAATTAAAATTTTCAAAAAATATTCAATGTTTAAATTCGGCTCGGTTACAGTTTTATTATATGTATATGTATAGATAAAAGATGTATAGAAGAAGATTAACGTAAGATTGCAGCTCGCGACTAACCATCATTAAAATAGTATGTTTTATGGTTTATCCTGTCATAATACGGGACTGCTTGATTTTTCTGGGATGAAAAGTAACTTAGATTTTAAGTAAGAGTATATGTTTTTACCATACCAAGTTTGATTAAAATCTGTTCAGTAGTATTTCCGTGATTGAAACAGAAAGAGACAGACAGACAGAAAGACAGACAGACAGACAATAATTCCAAAAAAAATTGTTTTGGCCTCTATTTCGATAAGGAAGGGTACCTCAATTAAATTTTTCAAAAAATATTCAATGTTCAAATTCGGCTCGGTTAAAGTTTTATTATATGTTTAGATATAGAAGATAGATAGAAGATGTATAGAAGGAGATTAACGTAAGATTGCAGCTCGCGACTAACCATCAATAAAATAGTATGTTTTATGGTTTATCCTGTCATAATACGGGACTGCTTGATTTTTCTGGGATGAAAAGTAACTTAGATTTTAAGTTAGAGTATATGTTATTACCATACCAAGTTTCATTGAAATCTGTTCGGTAGTATTTGCGTGATTGAAACACAAGGAGACAGACAGACAGACAGACCGAAAATAATTCCAAAAAAAATTGTTTCGGCCCTTATTTCGATATAAGGAAGGGTACCTCAATTAAAAGTTTCAAAAAATATTCAATGTACAATTTCGGCTCGGTTACAGTTTTATTATATGTATAGATAGATATAGATAGAAGATAGAAGATGTATAGAAGAAGATTAACGTAAGATTGCTGCTCGCGACTAACCATCATTAAAATAGTATGTTTTATGGTTTATCCTGTCATAATACGGGACTGCTTGATTTTTCTGGTATGAAAAGTAACTTAGATTTTAAGTTAGAGTATATGTTATTACCATACCAAGTTTCATTGTAATCTGTTCGGTAGTATTTGCGTGATTGAAACACAAAGAGAGAGACAGACAGACAGACAATAATTCCAAAAACAATTGTTTCGGCCTCTATTTCGATAAGGAAGGGTCCCCAATTAAAATTTTCAAAAAATTTTCAATGTACAAATTCGGCTCGGTTAAAGTTTTATTATATGTATATAGAAGAAGATAGATAGATAGATGTATAGATAGATAGAAGACGAACCCGAGTGCAATATTAGTAGGTGAAATCACACATTTTAACGTAAGATTGCAGCTCGCGACTAACCATCATTAAAATAATATGTTTTATGGTTTATCCTGTCATAATACGGGATTGCTTGATTTTACTGGGATGAAAAGTAACTTAGATTTTAAGTTAGAGTATATGTTTTTACCATACCAAGTTTCATTGAAATCTGTTCGGTAGTATTTGCGTGATTGAAACACAAAGAGACAGACAGACAGAAAGACAGACAGACAGACAATAATTCCAAAAAAAATTGTTTCGGCCTCTATTTCGATAAGAAAGGGTACCTAAATAACAATTTTCAAAAAATATTCAATGTACAAATTCGGCTCGGTTAAAGTTTTATTATATGTATATAAAAGAAGATAGATAGATAGAAGACGAACCCGAGTGCAATATTAGTAGGTGAAATCACACATTTTAACGTAAGATTGCAGCTCGCGACTAACCATCATTAAAATAATATGTTTTATGGTTTATCCTGTCATAATACGGGATTGCTTGATTTTACTGGGATGAAAAGTAACTTAGATTTTAAGTTAGAGTATATGTTTTTACCATACCAAGTTTCATTGAAATCTGTTCGGTAGTATTTGCGTGATTGAAACACAAAGAGAGAGACAGACAGACAGACAATAATTCCAAAAAAAATTGTTTCGGCCTCTATTTCGATAAGGAAGGGTACCTCAATTAAATTTTTCAAAAAATATTCAATGTTCAAATTCGGCTCGGTTAAAGTTTTATTATATGTATAGATAGATATAGATAGAAGATAGAAGATGTATAGAAGAAGATTAACGTAAGATTGCTGCTCGCGACTAACCATCATTAAAATAGTATGTTTTATGGTTTATCCTGTCATAATACGGGACTGCTTGATTTTTCTGGTATGAAAAGTAACTTAGATTTTAAGTTAGAGTATATGTTTTTACCATACCAAGTTTGATTGAAATCTGTTCGGTAGTATTTGCGTGATTGAAACACAAAGAGACAGACAGACAGAAAGACAGACAGACAGACAATAATTCCAAAAAAAATTGTTTTGGCCTCTATTTCGATAAGGAAGGGTACCTCAATTCAAATTTTCAAAAAATATTCAATGTACAAATTCGGCTTGGTTACAGTTTTTTTATATGTATAGATATAGAAGATAGATAGAAGATAGAAGATGTTTAGAAGAAGATTAACGTAAGATTGCAGCTCGCGACTAACCATCATTAAAATAGTATGTTTTATGGTTTATCCTGTCATAATACGGGACTGCTTGATTTTTCTGGTATGAAAAGTAACTTAGATTTTAAGTTAGAGTATATGTTATTACCATACCAAGTTTCATTGTAATCTGTTCGGTAGTATTTGCGTGATTGAAACACAAAGAGAGAGACAGACAGACAGACAATAATTCCAAAAACAATTGTTTCGGCCTCTATTTCGATAAGGAAGGGTCCCCAATTAAAATTTTCAAAAAATTTTCAATGTACAAATTCGGCTCGGTTAAAGTTTTATTATATGTATATAGAAGAAGATAGATAGATAGATGTATAGATAGATAGAAGACGAACCCGAGTGCAATATTAGTAGGTGAAATCACACATTTTAACGTAAGATTGCAGCTCGCGACTAACCATCATTAAAATAATATGTTTTATGGTTTATCCTGTCATAATACGGGATTGCTTGATTTTACTGGGATGAAAAGTAACTTAGATTTTAAGTTAGAGTATATGTTTTTACCATACCAAGTTTCATTGAAATCTGTTCGGTAGTATTTGCGTGATTGAAACACAAAGAGACAGACAGACAGAAAGACAGACAGACAGACAATAATTCCAAAAAAAATTGTTTCGGCCTCTATTTCGATAAGAAAGGGTACCTAAATAACAATTTTCAAAAAATATTCAATGTACAAATTCGGCTCGGTTAAAGTTTTATTATATGTATATAAAAGAAGATAGATAGATAGAAGACGAACCCGAGTGCAATATTAGTAGGTGAAATCACACATTTTAACGTAAGATTGCAGCTCGCGACTAACCATCATTAAAATAATATGTTTTATGGTTTATCCTGTCATAATACGGGATTGCTTGATTTTACTGGGATGAAAAGTAACTTAGATTTTAAGTTAGAGTATATGTTTTTACCATACCAAGTTTCATTGAAATCTGTTCGGTAGTATTTGCGTGATTGAAACACAAAGAGACAGACAGACAGACAGACCGACAATAATTCCAAAAAAAATTGTTTCGGCCCTTATTTCGATATAAGGAAGGGTACCTCAATTAAAAGTTTCAAAAAATATTCAATGTACAATTTCGGCTCGGTTACAGTTTTATTATATGTATGTATAGAAGAAGATAGAAGATGTATAGAAGAAGATTAACGTAAGATTGCAGCTCGCGATTAACCCTCATTAAAATAGTATGTTTTATGGTTTATCCTGTCATAATACGGGACTGCTTGATTTTTCTGGGATGAAAAGTAACTTAGATTTTAAGTTGGAGTATATGTTATTACCATACCAAGTTTCATTGTAATCTGTTCGGTAGTATTTGCGTGATTGAAACACAAAGAGAGAGACAGACAGACAGACAATAATTCCAAAAAAAATTGTTTCGGCCTCTATTTCGATAAGGAAGGGTCCCTAATTAAAATTTTCAAAAAATTTTCAATGTACAAATTCGGCTCGGTTAAAGTTTTATTATATGTATATAAAAGAAGATAGATAGATAGAAGACGAACCCGAGTGCAATATTAGTAGGTGAAATCACACATTTTAACGTAAGATTGCAGCTCGCGACTAACCATCATTAAAATAATATGTTTTATGGTTTATCCTGTCATAATACGGGATTGCTTGATTTTACTGGGATGAAAAGTAACTTAGATTTTAAGTTAGAGTATATGTTTTTACCATACCAAGTTTCATTGAAATCTGTTCGGTAGTATTTGCGTGATTGAAACACAAAGAGAGAGACAGACAGACAGACAATAATTCCAAAAAAAATTGTTTCGGCCTCTATTTCGATAAGGAAGGGTACCTCAATTAAATTTTTCAAAAAATATTCAATGTTCAAATTCGGCTCGGTTAAAGTTTTATTATATGTATAGATAGATATAGATAAAAGATAGAAGATGTATAGAAGAAGATTAACGTAAGATTGCTGCTCGCGACTAACCATCATTAAAATAGTATGTTTTATGGTTTATCCTGTCATAATACGGGACTGCTTGATTTTTCTGGTATGAAAAGTAACTTAGATTTTAAGTTAGAGTATATGTTTTTACCATACCAAGTTTGATTGAAATCTGTTCGGTAGTATTTGCGTGATTGAAACACAAAGAGACAGACAGACAGAAAGACAGACAGACAGACAATAATTCCAAAAAAAATTGTTTTGGCCTCTATTTCGATAAGGAAGGGTACCTCAATTCAAATTTTCAAAAAATATTCAATGTACAAATTCGGCTTGGTTACAGTTTTTTTATATGTATAGATATAGAAGATAGATAGAAGATAGAAGATGTTTAGAAGAAGATTAACGTAAGATTGCAGCTCGCGACTAACCATCATTAAAATAGTATGTTTTATGGCTTATCCTGTCATAATACGGAATTGCTTGATTTTTCTGGGATGAAAAGTAACTTAGATTTTAAGTTAGAGTATATGTTTTTACCATACCAAGTTTCATTGAAATCTGTTCGGTAGTATTTGCGTGATTGAAACACAAAGAGACAGACAGACAGACAGAAAGACAGCCAGACAGATAATAATTCCAAAAAAAATTGTTTCGGCCTCTATTTCGATAAGGAAGGGTACCTCAATTCAAATTTTCAAAAAATATTCAATGTACAAATTCGGCTTGGTTACAGTTTTTTTATATGTATAGATATAGAAGATAGATAGAAGATAGAAGATGTTTAGAAGAAGATTAACGTAAGATTGCAGCTCGCGACTAACCATCATTAAAATAGTATGTTTTATCGTTTATCCTGTCATAATACGGGACTGCTTGATTTTTCTGGGATGAAAAGTAACTTAGATTTTAAGTTAGAGTATATGTTATTACCATACCAAGTTTCATTGAAATCTGT
Source organism: Phalera bucephala (assembly GCA_905147815.2). Classification (NCBI taxonomy): domain Eukaryota; kingdom Metazoa; phylum Arthropoda; class Insecta; order Lepidoptera; family Notodontidae; genus Phalera; species Phalera bucephala. The sequence goes on from CAJHXA020000001.1 coordinate 249,885, forward strand.
TAGGTAGTATTTGCGTGATTGAAACACAAAGAGACAGACAGACAGAAAGACAGACAGACAATAATTCCAAAAAAAATTGTTTTGGCCTCTATTTCGATAAGGAAGGGTACCTCAATTACAATTTTCAAAAAATATTCAATGTTCAAATTCGGCTCGGTTACAGTTTTATTATATGTATATGTATAGATAGAAGATAGAAGATGTATAGAAGAAGATTAACGTAAGATTGCAGCTCGCGACTAACCATCATTAAAATAGTATGTTTTATGGTTTATCCTGTCATAATACGGGACTGCTTGATTTTTCTGGGATGAAAAGTAACTTAGATTTTAAGTTAGAGTATATGTTATTACCATACCAAGTTTCATTGAAATCTGTTCGGTAGTATTTGCGTAATTGAAACACAAAGGGACAGACAGACAGACAGACCGACAATAATTCCAAAAAAAATTGTTTCGGCCTCTATTTCGATAAGGAAGGGTACCTCAATTAAAATTTTCAAAAAATATTCAATGTACAAATTCGGCTCGGTTACCGTTTTATTATATGTATAGATATAGATAGAAGATAGAAGATGTATAGAAGAAGATTAACGTAAGATTGCAGCTCGCGACTAACCATCATTAAAATAGTATGTTTTATGGTTTATCCTGTCATAATACGGGACTGCTTGATTTTTCTGGGATGAAAAGTAACTTAGATTTTAAGTTAGAGTATATGTTTTTACCATACCAAGTTTCATTGAAATCTGTTCGGTAGTATTTGCGTGATTGAAACACAAAGAGACAGACAGACAGAAAGACAGACAGACAGACAATAATTCCAAAAAAAATTGTTTCGGCCTCTATTTCGATAAGGAAGGGTACCTCAATTAAAATTTTCAAAAAATATTCAATGTTCAAATTCGGCTCGGTTACAGTTTTATTATATGTATAGATAGATATAGATAGAAGATAGAAGATGTATAGAAGAAGATTAACGTAAGATTGCAGCTCGCGACTAATCATCATTAAAATAGTATGTTTTATGGTTTATCCTGTCATAATACGGGACTGCTTGATTTTTCTGGGATGAAAAGTTAACTTAGATTTTAAGTTAGAGTATATGTTATTACCATACCAAGTTTCATTGAAATCTGTTCGGTAGTATTTGCGTGATTGAAACACAAAGAGACAGACAGACAGACAGACCGACAATAATTCCAAAAAAAATTGTTTCGGCCCTTATTTCGATATAAGGAAGGGTACCTCAATTAAAAGTTTCAAAAAATATTCAATGTACAATTTCGGCTCGGTTACAGTTTTATTATATGTATGTATAGAAGAAGATAGAAGATGTATAGAAGAAGATTAACGTAAGATTGCAGCTCGCGATTAACCCTCATTAAAATAGTATGTTTTATGGTTTATCCTGTCATAATACGGGACTGCTTGATTTTTCTAGGATGAAAAGTAACTTTGATTTTAAGTTAGAGTATATGTTATTACCATACCAAGTTTCATTGAAATCTGTTTGGTAGTATTTGCATGATTAAAACACAAAGAGACAGAAAGACAGAAAGACAGACAGACAGATAATAATTCCAAAAAAAATTGTTTCGGCCTCTATTTCGATAAGGAAGGGTACCTCAATTCAAATTTTCAAAAAATATTCAATGTACAAATTCGGCTTGGTTACAGTTTTTTTATATGTATAGATATAGAAGATAGATAGAAGATGTTTAGAAGAAGATTAACGTAAGATTGCAACTCGCGACTAACCATCATTAAAATAGTATGTTTTATGGTTTAACCTGTCATAATACGGGACTGCTTGACTTTTCTGGGATGAAAAGTAACTTAGATTTTAAGTTAGAGTATATGTTATTGCCATACCAAGTTTCATTGAAATCTGTTCGGTAGTATTTGCGTGATTAAAACACAAAGAGACAGACAGACAGAAAGACAGACACACAATAATTCCAAAAAAAATTGTTTCGGCCTCTATTTCGATAAGGAAGGGTACCTCAATTAAAATTTTCAATGTTTAAATTCGGCTCGGTTACAGTTTTATTATATGTATATGTATAGATAGAAGATGTATAGAAGAAGATTAACGTAAGATTGCAGCTCGCGACTAACCATCATTAAAATAGTATGTTTTATGGTTTATCCTGTCATAATACGGGACTTCTTGATTTTTCTGGGATAAAAAGTAACTTAGATTTTAAGTAAGAGTATATGTTTTTACCATACCAAGTTTGATTGAAATCTGTTCAGTAGTATTTTCGTGATTGAAACAGAAAGAGACAGACAGACAGAAAGACAGACAGACAGACAATAATTCCAAAAAAAATTGTTTTGGCCTCTATTTCGATAAGGAAGGGTACCTCAATTAAATTTTTCAAAAAATATTCAATGTTCAAATTCGGCTCGGTTAAAGTTTTATTATATGTATAGATAGATATAGATAGAAGATAGAAGATGTATAGAAGAAGATTAACGTAAGATTGCTGCTCGCGACTAACCATCATTAAAATAGTATGTTTTATGGTTTATCCTGTCATAATACGGGACTGCTTGATTTTTCTGGTATGAAAAGTAACTTAGATTTTAAGTTAGAGTATATGTTATTACCATACCAAGTTTCATTGTCATCTGTTTGGTAGTATTTGCGTGATTGAAACACAAAGAGAGACAGACAGACAGACAGACAGACAGACAATAATTCCAAAAAAAATTGTTTTGGCCTCTATTTCGATAAGGAAGGGTACCTCAATTAAATTTTTCAAAAAATATTCAATGTTCAAATTCGGCTCGGTTAAAGTTTTATTATATGTATAGATAGATATAGATAGAAGATAGAAGATGTATAGAAGAAGATTAACGTAAGATTGCTGCTCGCGACTAACCATCATTAAAATAGTATGTTTTATGGTTTATCCTGTCATAATACGGGACTGCTTGATTTTTCTGGTATGAAAAGTAACTTAGATTTTAAGTTAGAGTATATGTTTTTACCATACCAAGTTTGATTGAAATCTGTTCGGTAGTATTTGCGTGATTGAAACACAAAGAAACAGACAGACAGAAAGACAGACAGACAGACAATAATTCCAAAAAAAATTGTTTTGGCCTCTATTTCGATAAGGAAGGGTACCTCAATTCAAATTTTCAAAAAATATTCAATGTACAAATTCGGCTTGGTTACAGTTTTTTTATATGTATAGATATAGAAGATAGATAGAAGATAGAAGATGTTTAGAAGAAGATTAACGTAAGATTGCAGCTCGCGACTAACCATCATTAAAATAGTATGTTTTATGGTTTATCCTGTCATAATACGGGACTGCTTGATTTTTCTGGTATGAAAAGTAACTTAGATTTTAAGTTAGAGTATATGTTATTACCATACCAAGTTTCATTGTAATCTGTTCGGTAGTATTTGCGTGATTGAAACACAAAGAGAGAGACAGACAGACAGACAGACAGAAAGACAATAATTCCAAAAAAAATTGTTTTGGCCTCTATTTCGATAAGGAAGGGTACCTCAATTAAATTTTTCAAAAAATATTCAATGTTCAAATTCGGCTCGGTTAAAGTTTTATTATATGTATAGATAGATATAGATAGAAGATAGAAGATGTATAGAAGAAGATTAACGTAAGATTGCTGCTCGCGACTAACCATCATTAAAATAGTATGTTTTATGGTTTATCCTGTCATAATACGGAATTGCTTGATTTTTCTGGGATGAAAAGTAACTTAGATTTTAAGTTAGAGTATATGTTTTTACCATACCAAGTTTCATTGAAATCTGTTCGGTAGTATTTGCGTGATTGAAACACAAAGAGACAGACAGACAGACAGAAAGACAGCCAGACAGATAATAATTCCAAAAAAAATTGTTTCGGCCTCTATTTCGATAAGGAAGGGTACCTCAATTCAAATTTTCAAAAAATATTCAATGTACAAATTCGGCTTGGTTACAGTTTTTTTATATGTATAGATATAGAAGATAGATAGAAGATGTTTAGAAGAAGATTAACGTAAGATTGCAGCTCGCGACTAACCATCATTAAAACAGTATGTTTTATGGTTTAACCTGTCATAATACGGGACTGCTTGATTTTTCTGGGATGAAAAGTAACTTAGATTTTAAGTTAGAGTATATGTTATTACCATACCAAGTTTCATTGAAATCTGTTCGGTAGTATTTGCGTGATTAAAACACAAAGAGACAGACAGACAGAAAGACAGACACACAATAATTCCAAAAAAAATTGTTTCGGCCTCTATTTCGATAAGGAAGGGTACCTCAATTACAATTTTCAAAAAATATTCAATGTTCAAATTCGGCTCGGTTAAAGTTTTATTATATGTATAGATAGATATAGATAGAAGATAGAAGATGTATAGAAGAAGATTAACGTAAGATTGCTGCTCGCGACTAACAATCATTAAAATAGTATGTTTTATGGTTTATCCTGTCATAATACGGGACTGCTTGATTTTTCTGGGATGAAAAGTAACTTAGATTTTAAGTAAGAGTATATGTTTTTACCATACCAAGTTTGATTGAAATCTGTTCAGTAGTATTTCCGTGATTGAAACAGAAAGAGACAGACAGACAGAAAGACAGACAGACAGACAATAATTCCAAAAAAAATTGTTTTGGCCTCTATTTCGATAAGGAAGGGTACCTCAATTAAAATTTTCAAAAAATATTAAATTTTCAAATTCGGCTCGGTTAAAGTTTTATTATATGTATAGATAGATATAGATAGAAGATAGAAGATGTATAGAAGAAGATTAACGTAAGATTGCAGCTCGCAACTAACCATCATTAAAATAGTATGTTTTATGGTTTATCCTGTCATAATACGGGACTGCTTGATTTTTCTGGGATGAAAAGTAACTTGGATTTTAAGTTAGAGTATATGTTTTTACCATACCAAGTTTGATTGAAATCTGTTCGGTAGTATTTGCGTGATTGAAACACAAAGAGACAGACAGACAGAAAGACAGACAGACCGACAATAATTCCAAAAAAAATTGTTTTGGCCTCTATTTCGATAAGGAAGGGTACCTCAATTAAAATTTTCAAAAAATATTCAATGTTCAAATTCGGCTCGGTTACAGTTTTATTATATGTATATGTATAGATATAGAAGATAGATAGAAGATGTATAGAAGGAGATTAACGTAAGATTGCAGCTCGCGACTAACCATCATTAAAATAGTATGTTTTATCGTTTATCCTGCCATAATACGGGACTGCTTGATTTTTCTGGGATGAAAAGTAACTTAGATTTTAAGTTAGAGTATATGTTATTGCCATACTAAGTTTCACTGAAATCTGTTTGGTAGTATTTGCGTGATTGAAACACAAAGAGACAGACGGACAGACAGAAAGACAGACAGACAGACAATAATTCCAAAAACAATTGTTTCGGCCTCTATTTCGATAAGGAAGGGTCCCCAATTAAAATTTTCAAAAAATTTTCAATGTACAAATTCGGCTCGGTTACAGTTTTATTATATGTATATAGAAGAAGATAGATAGATAGATGTATATATAGATAGAAGACGAACCCGAGTGCAATATTAGTAGGTAAAGTCACACATTTTAACGTAAGATTGCAGCTCGCGACTAACCATCATTAAAATTATAAGTTTTATGGTTTATCCTGTCATAATATGGGACTGCTTGATTTTTCTGGGATGAAAAGTAACTTAGATTTTAAGTTAGAGTATATGTTTTTACCATACCAAGTTTCATTGAAATCTGTTCGATAGTATTTGCATGATTGAAACACAAAGAGACAGACAGACAGACAGACATACAGACAGACAGACAGACAATAATTCCAAAAAAAATTGTTTCGGCCTCTATTTCGATAAGGAAGGGTACCTCAATTAAAATTTTCAAAAAATATTCAATGTAAAAATTCGGCTCGGTTACAGTATTATTAAATGTATATAGATAGAAGATAGAAGATGTATAGAAGAAGATTAACGTAAGATTGCAGCTCGCGACTAACCATCATTAAAATAGTATGTTTTATGGTTTATCCTGTCATAATACGGGACTGCTTGATTTTTCTAGGATGAAAAGTAACTTAGATTTTAAGTTAGAGTATATGTTTTTACCATACCAAGTTTCATTGAAATCTGTTCGGTAGTATTTGCGTGATTGAAACACAAAGAGACAGACAGACAGAAAGACAGACAGACAATAATACCAAAAAAAATTGTTTTGGCCTTTATTTCGATAAGGAAGGGTACCTCAATTAAAATTTTCAAAAAATATTCAATGTTAAAATTCGGCTCGGTTACAGTTTTATTATATGTATAGATAGATATAGATAGAAGATAGAAGATGTATAGAAGAAGATTAACGTAAGATTGCAGCTCGCGACTAACCATCATTAAAATAGTATGTTTTATTGTTTATCCTGTCATAATACGGGACTGCTTGATTTTTCTGGGATGAAAAGTAACTTAGATTTTAAGTTGGAGTATATGTTATAACCATACCAAGTTTCATTGAAATCTGATCGGTAGTATTTGCGTGATTGAAACACAAAGATACAGACAGACAGAAAGACGGACAGACAATAATTCCAAAAAAAATTGTTTCGGCCTCTATTTCGATAAGGAAGGGTCCCCAATTAAAATTTTCAAAAAATTTTCAATGTACAAATTCGGCTCGGTTAAAGTTTTATTATATGTATATAAAAGAAGATAGATAGATAGAAGACGAACCCGAGTGCAATATTAGTAGGTGAAATCACACATTTCAACGTTAGATTGCAGCTCGCGACTAACCATCATTAAAATAATATGTTTTATGGTTTATCCTGTCATAATACGGGATTGCTTGATTTTACTGGGATGAAAAGTAACTTAGATTTTAAGTTAGAGTATATGTTTTTACCATACCAAGTTTCATTGAAATCTGTTCGGTAGTATTTGCGTGATTGAAACACAAAGAGACAGACAGACAGAAAAACCGACAATAATTCCAAAAAAAATTGTTTCGGCCCTTATTTCGATATAAGGAAGGGTACCTCAATTAAAAGTTTCAAAAAATATTCAATGTACAATTTCAGCTCGGTTACAGTTTTATTATATGTATGTATAGAAGAAGATAGAAGATGTATAGAAGAAGATTAACGTAAGATTGCAGCTCGCGATTAACCCTCATTAAAATAGTATGTTTTATGGTTTATCCTGTCATAATACGGGACTTCTTGATTTTTCTGGGATGAAAAGTAACTTAGATTTTAAGTTGGAGTATATGTTATTACCATACCAAGTTTCATTGTAATCTGTTCGGTAGTATTTGCGTGATTGAAACACAAAGAGAGAGACAGACAGACAGACAATAATTCCAAAAAAAATTGTTTCGGCCTCTATTGCGATAAGGAAGGGTCCCCAATTAAAATTTTCAAAAAATTTTCGTTGTACAAATTCGGCTCGGTTACAGTTTTATTATATGTATATAGAAGAAGATAGATAGATAGATGTATACATAGATATAAGACGAACCCGAGTGCAATATTAGTAGGTGAAATCACACATTTTAACGTAAGATTGCAGCTCGCGACTAAGCATCATTAAAATAATATGTTTTATGGTTCATCCTGTCATAATACGGGATTGCTTGATTTTTCTGGGATGAAAAGTAACTTAGATTTTAAGTTGGAGTATATGTTATTACCATACCAAGTTTCATTGAAATCTGTTCGGTAGTATTTGCGTGATTGAAACACAAAGAGACAGACAGACAGACAGACCGACAATAATTCCAAAAAAAATGTTTTCGGCCCTTATTTCGATATAAGGAAGGGTACCTCAATTAAAAGTTTCAAAAAATATTCAATGTACAATTTCAGCTCGGTTACAGTTTTATTATATGTATGTATAGAAGAAGATAGAAGATGTATAGAAGAAGATTAACGTAAGATTGCAGCTCGCGATTAACCCTCATTAAAATAGTATGTTTTATGGTTTATCCTGTCATAATACGGGACTTCTTGATTTTTCTGGGATGAAAAGTAACTTAGATTTTAAGTTGGAGTATATGTTATTACCATACCAAGTTTCATTGAAATCTGTTCGGTAGTATTTGCGTGATTGAAACACAAAGAGACAGACAGACAGACAGACCGACAATAATTCCAAAAAAAATTGTTTCGGCCTCTATTTCGATAAGAAAGGGTACCTCAATTACAATTTTCAAAAAATATTCAATGTACAAATTCGGCTCGGTACCAGTATTATTATATGTATAGATATAGAAGATAGATAGAAGATGTATAGAAGGAGATTAACGTAAGATTGCAGCTCGCGACTAACCATCATTAAAATAGTATGTTTTATGGTTTATCCTGCCATAATACGGGACTGCTTGATTTTTCTGGGATGAAAAGTAACTTAGATTTTAAGTTAGAGTATATGTTTTTACCATACCAAGTTTCATTGAAATCTGTTCGGTAGTATTTGCGTGATTAAAACACAAAGAGACAGACAGACAGAAAGACAGACAGACAGACAATAATTCCAAAAAAAATTGTTTCGGCCTCTATTTCGATAAAAAAGGGTACCTCAATTACAATTTTCAAAAAATATTCAATGTACAAATTCGGCTCGGTACCAGTTTTATTATATGTATAGATATAGAAGATAGATAGAAGATGTATAGAAGGAGATTAACGTAAGATTGCAGCTCGCGACTAACCATCATTAAAATAGTATGTTTTATGGTTTATCCTGCCATAATACGGGACTGCTTGATTTTTCTGGGATGAAAAGTAACTTAGATTTTAAGTTAGAGTATATGTTATTACCATACCAAGTTTCATTGAAATCTGTTCGGTAGTATTTGCGTGATTGAAACACAAAGAGACAGACAGACAGAAAGACAGACAGACGGACAATAATTCCAAAAAAAATTGTTTCGGCCTCTATTTCGATAAGGAAGGGTACCTCAATTAAAATTTTCAAAAAATATTCAATGTACAAATTCGGCTCGAATACAGTTTTATCAAATGTATATAGATAGAAGATAGAAGATGTACAGAAGAAGATTAACGTAAGATTGCAGCTCGCGACTAACCATCATTATAATAGTATGTTTTATGGTTTATCCTGTCATAATACGGAATTGCTTGATTTTTCTGGGATGAAAAGTAACTTAGATTTTAAGATAGAGTATATGTTTTTACCATACCAAGTTTCATTGAAATCTGTTCGGTAGTATTTGCGTGATTGAAACACAAAGAGACAGACGGACAGAAAGACAGACAGACAGACAATAATTCCAAAAAAAATTGTTTCGGCCTCTATTTCGATAAGAAAGGGTACCTCAATTACAATTTTCAAAAAATATTCAATGTACAAATTCGGCTCGGTACCAGTATTATTATATGTATAGATATAGAAGATAGATAGAAGATGTATAGAAGGAGATTAACGTAAGATTGCAGCTCGCGACTAACCATCATTAAAATAGTATGTTTTATGGTTTATCCTGCCATAATACGGGACTGCTTGATTTTTCTGGGATGAAAAGTAACTTAGATTTTAAGTTAGAGTATATGTTTTTACCATACCAAGTTTCATTGAAATCTGTTCGGTAGTATTTGCGTGATTAAAACACAAAGAGACAGACAGACAGAAAGACAGACAGACAGACAATAATTCCAAAAAAAATTGTTTCGGCCTCTATTTCGATAAAAAAGGGTACCTCAATTACAATTTTCAAAAAATATTCAATGTACAAATTCGGCTCGGTACCAGTTTTATTATATGTATAGATATAGAAGATAGATAGAAGATGTATAGAAGGAGATTAACGTAAGATTGCAGCTCGCGACTAACCATCATTAAAATAGTATGTTTTATGGTTTATCCTGCCATAATACGGGACTGCTTGATTTTTCTGGGATGAAAAGTAACTTAGATTTTAAGTTAGAGTATATGTTATTGCCATACTTAGTTTCACTGAAATCTGTTCGGTAGTATTTGCGTGATTGAAACACAAAGAGACAGACAGACAGACAGAAAGACAGACAGCTAGACAATAATTCCAAAAACAATTGTTTCGGCCTCTATTTCGATAAGGAAGGGTACCTCAATTCAAATTTTCAAAAAATATTCAATGTACAAATTCGGCTTGGTTACAGTTTTTTTATATGTATAGATATAGAAGATAGATAGAAGATGTGCTAAACCGGTGGAGTGAATATTTTGGAGAAATGTATGGAGATGACCCGGATGCTGATGCCGCAGACGTGCCTAAAGGCGAGATTGCGGCACCAGAATCAACGGAGGACATCACTATGGAAGAAGTTGAATGGGCGATAGGAAGTATGAAAAACGGTAAAGCTGCGGGAGTAGACATGATATCTGCCGAGATGATCAAATATGGTGGAACTTGCGTCCGGGACGCTTTCCGGGCCCTTGCAAACCTTTGCTGGAGGACCGGTAGAGTCCCTACAGATTGGCGCCGCGCAGTCATAGTACCCTTGTATAAAGGCAAGGGTTCACAATATGACTGCGCCAATTACAGAGCCATCAGTTTGATCAGCTTGGCAGCCAAGGTGTACGGTAAAATTATTGAACGGAGAATGCGCGTGAAGTCCGATGGAATGTTGTGCGAGGCACAAGGGGGTTTCAGGTCTGGAAGAGGATGTTCGGATCAAGTCTTCTCACTCCGCAACATCGTAGAGAAGCATCTGGCAGTGGGCCGGAAGGTTTTCTGCGGTTTTGTAGATCTGGAGAAGGCATTTGACAGAGTTGTGCGAAAGAGACTTTGGGACATTTTGCCAGAGTATGGTATAGATGGCACTCTGTTGCGAGCCGTCCAGTCCACTTATGTGGACTGCAAGGCATGCGTACGGGTGGGTGGTAACAGGTCACCCTGGTTTGACGTTAAAATCGGCGTCAAGCAGGGTTGCGTGTTGTCCGCTAGACTGTTTATAATATATCTGGACAAAAGTCTTCAAAGACTAAAAGCGATGAATGAAGGTGTACAAATGGGTGACTTAGTGGTAAACCATCTACTTTATGCAGATGACGCGGTTTTAATAGCGCCAACAGCCACTGATCTGCAAACACTAGTCACAGTTATGAAAGACGACTGCATGATCAATGGCTTACACTTGAATGTGAAGAAAACCAAGATTATGGTTTTTGAAAGGGAAGAAACCAGAACGAATGTAAGGATTGTGGTTGGTAACGATGTGCTGGAGCAAGTGAATGAGTTTGTATATCTTGGATGCGCCTTCAGTAAGGATGGGAAATACACCGCTGACATAGAGAGAAGAGCGAGTGCAAGGAACAGAGTGAATGGTGCGATGGGAAAGCTACTCGGGAGCCGGCACTTAAGCCATAAGGCGCAGCTGGCCATACATAACGGAGTTCTTGTCCCAACGCTGTTATATGGTAGCGAGAGCTGGGTATGTAAGAAGGAGAATGAAAGTAGGATAAATGCGGTAGAAATGCGAGCTCTGCGGAAGATGTGCGGAGTGAAGCTGACCGACCGCATTAGCAACAGCATAGTAAGACAGCGAGTAGGTATAAAAGATAGTATCGGTGTAAAGATGAGAAAGGGCATGCTCCGTTGGTTCGGGCATATAGAAAGAATGCCAGAGGAAAGAATGACAAAACAGATATACAATGTGAAAGTGGAAGGATGCAGGTACCGGGGAAGACCTAGACTATCTTACCACGACCAAATAAACCGAGTCTTATCTGATGGAAAAGTCAAGAGTCTCCGTAACCGGCGAGCGTGTATGAGACGAACTATGAGAGTCGAGGAAGCCAGAGAGGTATGTAAGGAAAGAACCTGTTGGAACTCTGTACTCTCTGCCTACCCCGCAAGGGATCTGGCGTGAGGTTATAGATAGATATAGATAGATAGATAGATAGATAGAAGATAGAAGATGTTTAGAAGAAGATTAACGTAAGATTGCAGCTCGCGACTAACCATCATTAAAATAGTATGTTTTATGGATTAACCTGTCATAATACGGGACTGCTTGACTTTTCTGGGATGAAAAGTAACTTAGATTTTAAGTTAGAGTATATGTTATTGCCATACCAAGTTTCATTGAAATCTGTTCGGTAGTATTTGCGTGATTAAAACACAAAGAGACAGACAGACAGAAAGACAGACACACAATAATTCCAAAAAAAATTGTTTCGGCCTCTATTTCGATAAGGAAGGGTACCTCAATTAAAATTTTCAAAAAATATTCAATGTTCAAATTCGGCTCGGTTACAGTTTTATTATATGTATATGTATAGATAGAAGATGTATAGAAGAAGATTAACGTAAGATTGCAGCTCGCGACTAACCATCATTAAAATAGTATGTTTTATGGTTTATCCTGTCATAATACGGGACTGCTTGATTTTTCTGGGATGAAAAGTAACTTAGATTTTAAGTAAGAGTATATGTTTTTACCATACCAAGTTTGATTGAAATCTGTTCAGTAGTATTTCCGTGATTGAAACAGAAAGAGACAGACAGACAGAAAGACAGACAGACAGACAATAATTCCAAAAAAAATTGTTTTGGCCTCTATTTCGATAAGGAAGAGTACCTCAATTAAAATTTTCAAAAAATATTCAATGTTCAAATTCGGCTCGGTTAAAGTTTTATTATATGTATAGATAGATATAGATAGAAGATAGAAGATGTATAGAAGAAGATGAACGTAAGATTGCTGCTCGCGACTAACCATCATTAAAATAGTATGTTTTATGGTTTATCCTGTCATAATACGGGACTGCTTGATTTTTCTGGTATGAAAAGTAACTTAGATTTTAAGTTAGAGTATATGTTTTTACCATACCAAGTTTGATTGAAATCTGTTCGGTAGTATTTGCGTGATTGAAACACAAAGAGACAGACAGACAGAAAGACAGACAGACAGACAATAATTCCAAAAAAAATTGTTTTGGCCTCTATTTCGATAAGGAAGGGTACCTCAATTACAATTTTCAAAAAATATTCAATGTTTAAATTCGGCTCGGTTACAGTTTTATTATATGTATATGTATAGATAGAAGATAGAAGATGTTTAGAAGAAGATTAACGTAAGATTGCAGCTCGCGACTAACCATAATTAAAATAGTATGTTTTATGGTTTATCCTGTCATAATACGGGACTGCTTGATTTTTCTGGGATCAAAAGTAACTTAGATTTTAAGTTAGAGTATATGTTTTTACCATACCAAGTTTCATTGAAATCTGTTCGGTAGTATTTGCGTGATTGAAACACAAAGAGACAGACAGACAGAAAGACAGACAGACAGACAATAATTCCCAAAAAAAATTGTTTCGGCCTCTATTTCGATAAGAAAGGGTACCTCAATTACAATTTTCAAAAAATATTCAATGTTCAAATTCGGCTCGGTTAAAGTTTGATTATATGTATAGATAGATATAGATAGAAGATAGAAGATGTATAGAAGAAGATGAACGTAAGATTGCTGCTCGCGACTAACCATCATTAAAATAGTATGTTTTATGGTTTATCCTGTCATAATACGGGACTGCTTGATTTTTCTGGTATGAAAAGTAACTTAGATTTTAAGTTAGAGTATATGTTTTTACCATACCAAGTTTGATTGAAATCTGTTCGGTAGTATTTGCGTGATTGAAACACAAAGAGACAGACAGACAGAAAGACAGACAGACAGACAATAATTCCAAAAACAATTGTTTCGGCCTCTATTTCGATAAGGAAGGGTCCCCAATTAAAATTTTCAAAAAATTTTCAATGTACAAATTCGGCTCGGTTACAGTTTTATTATATGTATATAGAAGAAGATAGATAGATAGATGTATATATAGACAGAAGACGAACCCGAGTGCAATATTAGTAGGTGAAATCACACATTTTAACGTAAGATTGCAGCTCGCGACTAACCATCATTAAAATAGTATGTTTTATGGTTTATCCTGTCATAATACGGGACTGCTTGATTTTTCTGGGATGAAAAGTAACTTAGATTTTAAGTAAGAGTATATGTTTTTACCATACCAAGTTTGATTGAAATCTGTTCAGTAGTATTTCCGTGATTGAAACAGAAAGAGACAGACAGACAGAAAGACAGACAGACAGACAATAATTCCAAAAAAAATTGTTTTGGCCTCTATTTCGATAAGGAAGGGTACCTCAATTAAAATTTTCAAAAAATATTCAATGTTCAAATTCGGCTCGGTTAAAGGTTTATTATATGTATAGATAGATATAGATAGAAGATAGAAGATGTATAGAAGAAGATGAACGTAAGATTGCTGCTCGCGACTAACCATCATTAAAATAGTATGTTTTATGGTTTATCCTGTCATAATACGGGACTGCTTGATTTTTCTGGTATGAAAAGTAACTTAGATTTTAAGTTAGAGTATATGTTTTTACCATACCAAGTTTGATTGAAATCTGTTCGGTAGTATTTGCGTGATTGAAACACAAAGAGACAGACAGACAGAAAGACAGACAGACAGACAATAATTCCAAAAAAAATTGTTTTGGCCTCTATTTCGATAAGGAAGGGTACCTCAATTACAATTTTCAAAAAATATTCAATGTTTAAATTCGGCTCGGTTACAGTTTTATTATATGTATATGTATAGATAGAAGATAGATGTTTAGAACAAGATTAACGTAAGATTGCAGCTCGCGACTAACCATAATTAAAATAGTATGTTTTATGGTTTATCCTGTCATAATACGGGACTGCTTGATTTTTCTGGGATCAAAAGTAACTTAGATTTTAAGTTAGAGTATATGTTTTTACCATACCAAGTTTCATTGAAATCTGTTCGGTAGTATTTGCGTGATTGAAACACAAAGAGACAGACAGACAGAAAGACAGACAGACAGACAATAATTCCCAAAAAAAATTGTTTCGGCCTCTATTTCGATAAGAAAGGGTACCTCAATTACAATTTTCAAAAAATATTCAATGTACAAATTCGGCTCGGTACCAGTATTATTATATGTATAGATATAGAAGATAGATAGAAGATGCATAGAAGGAGATTAACGTAAGATTGCAGCTCGCGACTAACCATCATTAAAATAGTATATTTTATGGTTTATCCTGCCATAATACGGGACTGCTTGATTTTTCTGGGATGAAAAGTAACTTAGATTTTAAGTTAGAGTATATGTTATTGCCATACTAAGTTTCACTGAAATCTGTTCGGTAGTATTTGCGTGATTGAAACACAAAGAGACAGACAGACAGACAGAAAGACAGACAGCTAGACAATAATTCCAAAAACAATTGTTTCGGCCTCTATTTCGATAAGGAAGGGTCCCCAATTAAAATTTTCAAAAAATTTTCAATGTACAAATTCGGCTCGGTTACAGTTTTATTATATGTATATAGAAGAAGATAGATAGATAGATGTATATATAGACAGAAGACGAACCCGAGTGCAATATTAGTAGGTGAAATCACACATTTTAACGTAAGATTGCAGCTCGCGACTAACCATCATTAAAATAATAAGTTTTATGGTTTATTCTGTCATAATACGGGACTGCTTGATTTTTCTGGGATGAAAAGTAACTTAGATTTTAAGTTAGAGTATATGTTTTTACCATACCAAGTTTCATTGAAATCTGTTCGGTAGTATTTGTGTGATTGAAACACAAAGAGACAGACAGACAGACAGAAAGACAGACAGACAATAATTCCAAAAAAAATTGTTTCGGCCTCTATTTCGATAAGGAAGGGTACCTCAATTAAAATTTTCAAAAAATATTCAATGTAAAAATTCGGCTCGGTTACAGTATTATTAAATGTATATAGATAGAAGATAGAAGATGTATAGAAGAAGATTAACGTAAGATTGCAGGTCGCGACTAACCATAATTAAAATAGTATGTTTTATGGTTTATCCTGTCATAATACGGGACTGCTTGATTTTTCTGGGATCAAAAGTAACTTAGATTTTAAGTTAGAGTATATGTTTTTACCATACCAAGTTTCATTGAAATCTGTTCGGTAGTATTTGCGTGATTGAAACACAAAGAGACAGACAGACAGAAAGACAGACAGACAGACAATAATTCCCAAAAAAAATTGTTTCGGCCTCTATTTCGATAAGAAAGGGTACCTCAATTACAATTTTCAAAAAATATTCAATGTACAAATTCGGCTCGGTACCAGTATTATTATATGTATAGATATAGAAGATAGATAGAAGATGTATAGAAGGAGATTAACGTAAGATTGCAGCTCGCGACTAACCATCATTAAAATAGTATGTTTTATGGTTTATCCTGCCATAATACGGGACTGCTTGATTTTTCTGGGATGAAAAGTAACTTAGATTTTAAGTTAGAGTATATGTTATTGCCATACTAAGTTTCACTGAAATCTGTTCGGTAGTATTTGCGTGATTGAAACACAAAGAGACAGACAGACAGACAGAAAGACAGACAGCTAGACAATAATTCCAAAAACCATTGTTTCGGCCTCTATTTCGATAAGGAAGGGTCCCCAATTAAAATTTTCAAAAAATTTTCAATGTACAAATTCGGCTCGGTTACAGTTTTATTATATGTATATAGAAGAAGATAGATAGGTAGATGTATATATAGATAGAAGACGAACCCGAGTGCAATATTAGTAGGTGAAATCACACATTTTAACGTAAGATTGCAGCTCGCGACTAACCATCATTAAAATAATAAGTTTTATGGTTTATCCTGTCATAATACGGGACTGCTTGATTTTTCTGGGATGAAAAGTAACTTAGATTTTAAGTTAGAGTATATGTTTTTACCATACCAAGTTTCATTGAAATCTGTTCGGTAGTATTTGTGTGATTGAAACACAAAGAGACAGACAGACAGACAGAAAGACAGACAGACAATAATTCCAAAAAAAATTGTTTCGGCCTCTATTTCGATAAGGAAGGGTACCTCAATTAAAATTTTCAAAAAATATTCAATGTAAAAATTCGGCTCGGTTACAGTATTATTAAATGTATATAGATAGAAGATAGATAGATAGATGTATATATAGATAGAAGACGAACCCGAGTGCAATATTAGTAGGTGAAATCACACATTTTAACGTAAGATTGCAGCTCGCGACTAACCATCATTAAAATAATAAGTTTTATGGTTTATCCTGTCATAATACGGGACTGCTTGATTTTTCTGGGATGAAAAGTAACTTAGATTTTAAGTTAGAGTATATGTTTTTACCATACCAAGTTTCATTGAAATCTGTTCGGTAGTATTTGTGTGATTGAAACACAAAGAGACAGACAGACAGACAGAAAGACAGCTAGACAATAATTCCAAAAACAATTGTTTCGGCCTCTATTTCGATAAGGAAGGGTCCCCAATTAAAATTTTCAAAAAATTTTCAATGTACAAATTCGGCTCGGTTACAGTTTTATTATATGTATATAGAAGAAGATAGATAGATAGATGTATATATAGATAGAAGACGAACCCGAGTGCAATATTAGTAGGTGAAATCACACATTTTAACGTAAGATTGCAGCTCGCGACTAACCATCATTAAAATAATAAGTTTTATAGTTTATCCTGTCATAATACGGGACTGCTTGATTTTTCTGGGATGAAAAGTAACTTAGATTTTAAGTTAGAGTATATGTTTTTACCATACCAAGTTTCATTGAAATCTGTTCGGTAGTATTTGCGTGATTGAAACACAAAGAGACAGACAGACAGAAAGACAGACAGACAGACAATAATTCCAAAAAAAATTGTTTTGGCCTCTATTTCGATAAGGAAGGGTACCTCAATTAAAATTTTCAAAAAATATTCAATGTTCAAATTCGGCTCGGTTACAGTTTTATTATATGTATAGATAAATATAGATAGAAGATAGAAGATGTATAGAAGAAGATTAACGTAAGATTGCAGCTCGCGACTAACCATCATTAAAATAGTATGTTTTATGGTTTATCCTGTCATAATACGGGACTACTTGATTTTTCTGGGATGAAAAGTAACTTAGATTTTAAGTTGGAGTATATGTTATTACCATACCAAGTTTCATTGAAATCTGATCGGTAGTATTTGCGTGATTGAAACACAAAGAGACAGACAGACAGAAAGACAGACAGACAGACAATAATTCCAACAAAAATTGTTTCGGCCTCTATTTCGATAAGGAAGGGTACCCCAATTAAAATTTTTAAAAATATTTAATGTACAAATTCGGCTCGGTTACAATTTTTTTATATGTATAGATATAGATAGAAGATAAAAGATGTATAGAAGAAGATTAACGTAAGATTGCAGCTTGCGACTAACCATCATTAAAATAGTATTTTTTTATTGTTTATCCTGTCATAATACGGGACTGCTTGATTTTTCTGGGATGAAAAGTAACTTAGATTTTAAGTTAGAGTATATGTTTTTACCATACCAAGTTTGATTGAAATCTGTTCAGTAGTATTTGCGTGATTGAAACACAAAGAGACAGATAGACAGAAAGACAGACCGACAGACAATAATACCAAAAAAAATTGTTTTGGCCTCTATTTCGATAAGGAAGGGTACCTCAATTACAATTTTCAAAAAATATTCAATGTTCAAATTCGGCTCGGTTACAGTTTTATTATATGTATATGTATAGATAGAAGATAGAAGATGTATAGAAGAAGATTAACGTAAGATTGCAGCTCGCGACTAACCATCATTAAAATAGTATGTTTTATGGTTTATCCTGTCATAATACGGGACTGCTTGATTTTTCTGTGATGAAAAGTAACTTGGATTTTAAGTTAGAGTATATGTTTTTACCATACCAAGTTTGATTTAAATCTGTTCGGTAGTATTTGCGTGATTGAAACACAAAGAGACAGACAGACAGAAAGACAGACAGACAATAATTCCAAAAAAAATTGTTTCGGCCTCTATTTCTATAAGGAAGGGTGCCTCAATAAAAATTTTCAAAAAATTTTCAATGTACAAAATCGGCTCGGTTACAGTTTTATTATACGTATATAGAAGAAGATAGATAGATAGATGTATAGATAGATAGAAGACGAACCCGAGTGCAATATTAGTAGGTGAAATCACACATTTTAACGTAAGATTGCAGCTCGCGACTAAACATCATTAAAATAATAAGTTTTATGGTTTATCCTGTCATAATACGGGACTGCTTGATTTTTCTGGGATGAAAAGTAACTTAGATTTTAAGTTAGAGTATATGTTTTTACCATACCAAGTTTCATTGAAATCTGTTTGATAGTATTTGCATGATTGAAACACAAAGAGACAGACAGACAGACAGAAAGACAAACAGACAATAATTCCAAAAAAAATTGTTTCGGCCTCTATTTCGATAAGGAAGGGTACCTCAATTAAAATTTTCAAAAAATATTCAATGTAAAAATTCGGCTCGGTTACAGTATTATTAAATGTATATAGATAGAAGATAGAAGATGTATAGAAGAAGATTAACGTAAGATTGCAGCTCGCGACTAACCATCATTAAAATAGTATGTTTTATGGTTTATCCTGTCATAATACGGGACTGCTTGATTTTTCTAGGATGAAAAGTAACTTAGATTTTAAGTTAGAGTATATGTTTTTACCATACCAAGTTTCATTGAAATCTGTTCGGTAGTATTTGCGTGATTGAAACACAAAGAGAGAGAACGACAGACAGACAATAATTCCAAAAAAAATTGTTTCGGCCTCTATTTCGATAAGGAAGGGTACCTCAATTAAAATTTTCAAAAAATATTCAATGTTGAAATTCGGCTCGGTTACAGTTTTATTATATGTATAGATAGATATAGATAGAAGATAGAAGATGTATAGAAGAAGATTAACGTAAGATTGCAGCTCGCGACTAACCATCATTAAAATAGTATGTTTTATGGTTTATCCTGTCATAATACGGGACTGCTTGATTTTTCTGGGATGAAAAGTAACTTAGATTTTAAGTTAGAGTATATGTTATTACCATACCAAGTTTTATTGAAATCTGTTCGGTAGTATTTGCGTGATTGAAACACAAAGAGACAGACAGACAGACAGACCGACAATAATTCCAAAAAAAAATTTCGGCCCTTATTTCGATATAAGGAAGGGTATCTCAATTAAAAGTTTCAAAAAATATTCAATGTACAATTTCGGCTCGGTTACAGTTTTATTATATGTATGTATAGAAGAAGATAGAAGATGTATAGAAGAAGATTAACGTAAGATTGCAGCTCGCGACTAACCATCATTAAAATAGTATGTTTTATGGTTTAACCTGTCATAATACGGGACTGCTTGATTTTTTTAGGATGAAAAGTAACTTAGATTTTAAGTTAGAGTATATGTTATTGCCATACCAAGTTTCATTGAAATCTGATCGGTAGTATTTGCGTGATTGAAACATAAAGATACAGACAGACAGAAAGACAGACAGACAATAATTCCAAAAAAAATTGTTTCGGCCTCTATTTCGATAAGGAAGGGTCCCCAATTAAAATTTTCAAAAAATATTCAATGTTAAAATTCGGCTCGGTTACAGTTTTATTATATGTATAGATAGATATAGATAGAAGATAGAAGATGTATAGAAGAAGATTAACGTAAGATTGCAGCTCGCGACTAACCATCATTAAAATAGTATGTTTTATGGTTTATCCTGTCATAATACGGGACTGCTTGATTTTTCTGGGATGAAAAGTAACTTAGAGTTTAAGTTAGAGTATATGTTATTACCATACCAAGTTTCATTGAAATCTGTTCGGTAGTATTTGCGTGATTGAAACACAAAGAGACAGACAGACAGACAGACCGACAATAATTCCAAAAAAAATTGTTTCGGCCCTTATTTCGATATAAGGAAGGGTACCTCAATTAAAAGTTTCAAAAAATATTCAATGTACAATTTCGGCTCGGTTACAGTTTTATTATATGTATGTATAGAAGAAGATAGAAGATGTATAGAAGAAGATTAACGTAAGATTGCAGCTCGCGACTAACCATCATTAAAATAGTATGTTTTATGGTTTAACCTGTCATAATACGGGACTGCTTGACTTTTCTGGGATGAAAAGTAACTTAGATTTTAAGTTAGAGTATATGTTATTGCCATACCAAGTTTCATTGAAATCTGATCGGTAGTATTTGCGTGATTGAAACATAAAGATACAGACAGACAGAAAGACAGACAGACAATAATTCCAAAAAAAATTGTTTCGGCCTCTATTTCGATAAGGAAGGGTCCCCAATTAAAATTTTCAAAAAATTTTCAATTTACGAATTCGGCTCGGTTAAAGTTTTATTATATGTATATAAAAGAAGATAGATAGATAGATGTATAGATAGATAGAAGACGAACCCGAGTGCAATATTAGTAGGTGAAATCACACATTTTAACGTTAGATTGCAGCTCGCGACTAACCATCATTAAAATAATATGTTTTATGGTTTATCCTGTCATAATACGGGATTGCTTGATTTTACTGGGATGAAAAGTAACTTAGATTTTAAGGTAGAGTATATGTTTTTACCATACCAAGTTTCATTGAAATCTGTTCGGTAGTATTTGCGTGATTGAAACACAAAGAGACAGACAGACAGACAGACCGACAATAATTCCAAAAAAAATTGTTTCGGCCCTTATTTCGATATAAGGAAGGGTACCTCAATTAAAAGTTTCAAAAAATATTCAATGTACAATTTCGGCTCGGTTACAGTTTTATTATATGTATGTATAGAAGAAGATAGAAGATGTATAGAAGAAGATTAACGTAAGATTGCAGCTCGCGATTAACCCTCATTAAAATAGTATGTTTTATGGTTTATCCTGTCATAATACGGGACTTCTTGATTTTTCTGGGATGAAAAGTAACTTAGATTTTAAGTTGGAGTATATGTTATTACCATACCAAGTTTCATTGTAATCTGTTCGGTAGTATTTGCGTGATTGAAACACAAAGAGAGAGACAGACAGACAGACAATAATTCCAAAAAAAATTGTTTCGGCCTCTATTTCGATAAGGAAGGGTCCCCAATTAAAATTTTCAAAAAATTTTCAATGTACAAATTCGGCTCGGTTAAAGTTTTATTATATGTATATAGAAGAAGATAGATAGATAGATGTATAAATAGATAAAAGACGAACCCGAGTGCAATATTAGTAGGTGAAATCACACATTTTAACGTAAGATTGCAGCTCGCGACTAACCATCATTAAAATAATATGTTTTATGGTTTATCCTGTCATAATACGGGATTGCTTGATTTTACTGGGATGAAAAGTAACTTAGATTTTAAGTTAGAGTATATGTTTTTACCATACCAAGTTTCATTGAAATCTGTTCGGTAGTATTTGCGTGATTGAAACACAAAGAGAGAGACAGACAGACAGACAATAATTCCAAAAAAAATTGTTTCGGCCTCTATTTCGATAAGGAAGGGTACCTCAATTAAAATTTTCAAAAAATATTTAATGTACAAATTCGGCTCGAATACAGTTTTATCAAATGTATATAGATAGAAAATAGAAGATGTATAGAAGGAGATTAACGTAAGATTGCAGCTCGCGACTAACCATCATTAAAATAGTATGTTTTATGGTTTATCCTGTCATAATACGGGATTGCTTGATTTTACTGGGATGAAAAGTAACTTAGATTTTAAGTTAGAGTATATGTTTTTACCATACCAAGTTTCATTGAAATCTGTTCGGTAGTATTTGCGTGATTGAAACACAAAGAGAGAGACAGACAGACAGACAATAATTCCAAAAAAAATTGTTTCGGCCTCTATTTCGATAAGGAAGGGTACCTCAATTAAAATTTTCAAAAAATATTTAATGTACAAATTCGGCTCGAATACAGTTTTATCAAATGTATATAGATAGAAAATAGAAGATGTATAGAAGGAGATTAACGTAAGATTGCAGCTCGCGACTAACCATCATTAAAATAGTATGTTTTATGGTTTATCCTGCCATAATACGGGACTGCTTGATTTTTCTGGGATGAAAAGTAACTTAGATTTTAAGGTAGAGTATATGTTTTTACCATAGCAAGTTTCATTGAAATCTGTTCGATAGTATTTGCATGATTGAAACACAAAGAGACAGACAGACAGACAGAAAGACAGACAGACAATAATTCCAAAAAAAATTGTTTCGGCCTCTATTTCGATAAGGAAGGGTACCTCAATTAAAATTTTCAAAAAATATTCAATGTAAAAATTCGGCTCGGTTACAGTATTATTAAATGTATATAGATAGAAGAAAGAAGATGTATAGAAGAAGATTAACGTAAGATTGCAGCTAGCGACTAACCATCATTAAAATAGTATGTTTTATGGTTTATCCTGTCATAATACGGGACTGCTTGATTTTTCTGGGATGAAAAGTAACTTAGATTTTAAGTTAGAGTATATGTTTTTACCATACCAAGTTTCATTGAAATCTGTTCGGTAGTATTTGCGTGATTGAAACACAAAGAGACAGACAGACAGACAGAAAGACAGCCAGACAGATAATAATTCCAAAAAAAATTTTTTCGGCCTCTATTTCGATAAGGAAGGGTACCTCAATTCAAATTTTCAAAAAATATTCAATGTACAAATTCGGCTTGGTTACAGTTTTTTTATATGTATAGATATAGAAGATAGATAGAAGATAGAAGATGTTTAGAAGAAGATTAACGTAAGATTGCAGCTCGCGACTAACCATCATTAAAATAGTATGTTTTATGGTTTAACCTGTCATAATACGGGACTGCTTGACTTTTCTGGGATGAAAAGTAACTTAGATTATAAGTTTGAGTATATGTTATTGCCATACCAAGTTTCATTGAAATCTGTTCGGTAGTATTTGCGTGATTAAAACACAAAGAGACAGACAGACAGAAAGACAGACACAATAATTCCAAAAAAAATTGTTTCGGCCTCTATTTCGATAAGGAAGGGTACCTCAATTAAAATTTTCAAAAAATATTCAATGTTCAAATTCGGCTCGGTTACAGTTTTATTATATGTATATGTATAGATAGAAGATGTATAGAAGAAGATTAACGTAAGATTGCAGCTCGCGACTAACCATCGTTAAAATAGTATGTTTTATGGTTTATCCTGTCATAATACGGGACTGCTTGATTTTTTGGGATGAAAAGTAACTAAGATTTTAAGTAAGAGTATATGTTTTTACCATACCAAGTTTGATTGAAATCTGTTCAGTAGTATTTCCGTGATTGAAACAGAAAGAGACAGACAGACAGAAAGACAGACAGACAGACAATAATTCCAAAAAAAATTGTTTTGGCCTCTATTTCGATAAGGAAGGGTACCTCAATTAAAATTTTCAAAAAATATTCAATGTTCAAATTCGGCTCAGTTAAAGTTTTATTATATGTATAGATAGATATAGATAGAAGATAGAAGATGTATAGAAGAAGATTAACGTAAGATTGCAGCTCGCGACTAACCATCATTAAAATAGTATGTTTTATGGTTTATCCTGTCATAATACGGGACTGCTTGATTTTTCTGGGATGAAAAGTAACTTAGATTTTAAGTTAGAGTATATGTTTTTACCATACCAAGTTTGATTGAAATCTGTTCGGTAGTATTTGCGTGATTGAAACACAAAGAGACAGACAGACAGAAAGACAGACAGACAGACAATAATTCCAAAAAAAATTGTTTTGGCCTCTATTTCGATAAGGAAGGGTACCTCAATTAAAATTTTCAAAAATATTCAATGTTCAAATTCGGCTCGGTTACAGTTTTATTATATGTATAGATAGATATAGATAGAAGATAAAAGATGTATAGAAGAAGATTAACGTAAGATTGCTGCTCGCGACTAACCATCATTAAAATAGTATGTTTTATGGTTTATCCTGTCATAATACGGGACTGCTTGATTTTTCTGGGATGAAAAGTAACTTAGATTTTAAGTTAGAGTATATGTTTTTACCATACCAAGTTTGATTGAAATCTGTTCGGTAGTATTTGCGTGATTGAAACACAAAGAGACAGACAGACAGAAAGTTAGCCAGACAGACAATAATTCCAAAAAAAATTGTTTTGGCCTCTATTTCGATAAGGAAGGGTACCTCAATTATAATTTTCAAAAAATATTCAATGTTCAAATTCGGCTCGGTTACAGTTTTATTATATGTATAGATAGATATAGATAGAAGATAAAAGATGTATAGAAGAAGATTAACGTAAGATTGCAGCTCGCGACTAACCAGCATTAAAATAGTATGTTTTATGGTTTATCCTGTCATAATACGGGACTGCTTGATTTTTTTAGGATGAAAAGTAACTTAGATTTTAAGTTAGAGTATATGTTATTACCATACCAAGTTTCATTGAAATCTGTTCGGTAGTATTTGCGTGATTGAAACACAAAGAGACAGACAGACAGACAGACCGACAGACAATAATTCCAAAAAAAATTGTTTTGGCCTTTATTTCGATAAGGAAGGGTACCTCAATTAAAATTTTCAAAAAATATTCAATTTTAAAATTCGGCTCGGTTACAGTTTTATTATATGTATATAGAAGAAGATAGAAGATGTATAGAAGAAGATTAACGTAAGATTGCAGCTCGCGATTAACCATCATTAAAATAGTATGTTTTATGGTTTATCCTGTCATAATACGGGACTGCTTGATTTTTCTGGGATGAAAAGTAACTTAGATTTTAAGTTGGAGTATATTTTATTACCATACCAAGTTTCATTGTAATCTGTTCGGTAGTATTTGCGTGATTGAAACACAAAGAGAGAGACAGACAGACAGACAATAATTCCAAAAACAATT
Source organism: Phalera bucephala (assembly GCA_905147815.2). NCBI lineage: Eukaryota > Metazoa > Arthropoda > Insecta > Lepidoptera > Notodontidae > Phalera > Phalera bucephala. The sequence continues at coordinate 275,692 of CAJHXA020000001.1, forward strand.
GTTTCGGCCTCTATTTCGATAAGGAAGGGTCCCCAATTAAAATTTTCAAAAAATTTTCAATGTACAAATTCGGCTCGGTTAAAGTTTTATTATATGTATATAGAAGAAGATAGATAGATAGATGTATATATAGATAGAAGACGAACCCGAGTGCAATATTAGTAGGTGAAATCACACATTTTAACGTAAGATTGCAGCTCGCGACTAACCATCATTAAAATAATATGTTTTATGGTTTATCCTGTCATAATACGGGATTGCTTGATTTTACTGGGATGAAAAGTAACTTAGATTTTAAGTTAGAGTATATGTTTTTACCATACCAAGTTTCATTGAAATCTGTTCGGTAGTATTTGCGTGATTGAAACACAAAGAGACAGACAGACAGACAGACAATAATTCCAAAAAAAATTGTTTCGGCCTCTATTTCGATAAGGAAGGGTACCTCAATTAAAATTTTCAAAAAATATTCAATGTACAAATTCGGCTCGAATACAGTTTTATCAAATGTATATAGATAGAAGATAGAAGATGTACAGAAGAAGATTATTGTAAGATTGCAGCTCGCGACTAACCATCATTAAAATAATGTGTTTTATGGTTTATCCTGTCATAATACGGGACTGCTTGATTTTTCTGGGATGAAAAGTAACTTAGATTTTAAGTTAGAGTATATGTTTTTACCATACCAAGGTTCATTGAAATCTGTTCGGTAGTATTTGCGTGATTGAAACACAAAGAGACAGACAGACAGAAAGACAGACAGACAGACAATAATTCCAAAAAAAATTGTTTCGGCCTCTATTTCGATAAGAAAGGGTACCTCAATTACAATTTTCAAAAAATATTCAATGTACAAATTCGGCTCGGTACCAGTTTTATTATATGTATAGATATAGAAGATAGATAGAAGATGTATAGAAGGAGATTAACGTAAGATTGCAGCTCGCGACTAACCATCATTAAAATAGTATGTTTTATGGTTTATCCTGCCATAATACGGGACTGCTTGATTTTTCTGGGATGAAAAGTAACTTAGATTTTAAGGTAGAGTATATGTTTTTACCAAACCAAGTTTCATTGAAATCTGTTCGATAGTATTTGCATGATTGAAACACAAAGAGACAGACAGACAGACAGAAAGACAGACAGACAATAATTCCAAAAAAAATTGTTTTGGCCCTTATTTCGATAAGGAAGGGTACCTCAATTAAAATTTTCAAAAAATATTCAATTTTAAAATTCGGCTCGGTTACAGTTTTATTATATGTATAGATAGATATAGATAGAAGATAGAAGATGTATAGAAGAAGATTAACGTAAGATTGCAGCTCGCGACTAACCATCATTAAAATAGTATGTTTTATGGTTTATCCTGTCATAATACGGGACTGCTTGATTTTTCTGGGATGAAAAGTAACTTTGATTTTAAGTTAGAGTATATGTTTTTAGCATACCAAGTTTCATTGAAATCTGTTCGGTAGTATTTGCGTGATTGAAACACAAAGAGACAGACAGACAGACAAACCGACAATAATTCCAAAAAAAATTGTTTCGGCCCTTATTTCGATATAAGGAAGGGTACCTCAATTAAAATTTTCAAAAAATATTCAATGTTCAAATTCGGCTCGGTTACAGTTTTATTATATGTATAGATAGATATAGATAGAAGATAGATGATGTCTAGAAGAAGATTAACGTAAGATTGCAGCTCGCGACTAACCATCATTAAAATAGTATGTTTTATGGTTTATCCTGTCATAATACGGGACTGCTTGATTTTTCTGGGATGAAAAGTAACTTAGATTTTAAGTAAGAGTATATGTTTTTACCATACCAAGTTTGATTGAAATCTGTTCAGTAGTATTTCCGTGATTGAAACAGAAAGAGACAGACAGACAGAAAGACAGACAGACAGACAATAATTCCAAAAAAAATTGTTTTGGCCTCTATTTCGATAAGGAAGGGTACCTCAATTAAAATTTTCAAAAAATATTCAATGTTCAAATTCGGCTCGGTTAAAGTTTTATTATATGTATAGATAGATATAGATAGAAGATAGAAGATGTATAGAAGAAGATTAACGTAAGATTGCTGCTCGCGACTAACCATCATTAAAATAGTATGTTTTATGGTTTATCCTGTCATAATACGGGACTGCTTGATTTTTCTGGGATGAATAGTAACTTAGATTTTAAGTTAGAGTATATGTTTTTACCATACCAAGTTTGATTGAAATCTGTTCGGTAGTATTTGCGTGATTGAAACACAAAGAGACAGACAGACAGAAAGTTAGACAGACAGACAATAATTCCAAAAAAAATTGTTTTGGCCTCTATTTCGATAAGGAAGGGTACCTCAATTAAAATTTTCAAAAAATATTCAATGTTCAAGTTCGGCTCGGTTACAGTTTTATTATATGTATAGATAGATATAGATAGAAGATAAAAGATGTATAGAAGAAGATTAACGTAAGATTGCAGCTCGCGACTAACCAGCATTAAAATAGTATGTTTTATGGTTTATCCTGTCATAATACGGGACTGCTTGATTTTTCTAGGATGAAAAGTAACTTAGATTTTAAGTTAGAGTATATGTTATTACCATACCAAGTTTCATTGAAATCGGTTCGGTAGTATTTGCGTGATTGAAACACAAAGAGACAGACAGACAGACAGACCGACAATAATTCCAAAAAAAATTGTTTCGGCCCTTATTTCGATATAAGGAAGGGTCCCCAATTAAAATTTTCAAAAAATTTTCAATGTACGAATTCGGCTCGGTTAAAGTTTTATTATATGTATATAGAAGAAGATAGAAGATGTATAGAAGAAGATTAACGTAAGATTGCAGCTCGCGATTAACCATCATTAAAATAGTATGTTTTATGGTTTATCCTGTCATAATACGGGACTGCTTGATTTTTCTGGGATGAAAAGTAACTTAGATTTTAAGTTGGAGTATATTTTATTACCATACCAAGTTTCATTGTAATCTGTTCGGTAGTATTTGCGTGATTGAAACACAAAGAGAGAGACAGACAGACAGACAATAATTCCAAAAACAATTGTTTCGGCCTCTATTTCGACAAGGAAGGGTCCCCATCAAAATTTTCAAAAAATTTTCAATGTACAAATTCGGCTCGGTTAAAGTTTTATTATATGTATATAGAAGAAGATAGATAGATAGATGTATAGATAGATAGAAGACGAACCCGAGTGCAATATTAGCAGGTGAAATCACACATTTTAACGTAAGATTGCAGCTCGCGACTAACCATCATTAAAATAATATGTTTTATGGTTTATCCTGTCATAATACGGGATTGCTTGATTTTACTGGGATGAAAAGTAACTTAGATTTTAAGTTAGAGTATATGTTTTTACCATACCAAGTTTCATTGAAATCTGTTCGGTAGTATTTGCGTGATTGAAACACAAAGAGACAGACAGACAGACAGACAATAATTCCAAAAAAAATTGTTTCGGCCTCTATTTCGATAAGGAAGGGTACCTCAATTAAAATTTTCAAAAAATATTCAATGTACAAATTCGGCTCGAATACAGTTTTATCAAATGTATATAGATAGAAGATAGAAGATGTACAGAAGAAGATTATTGTAAGATTGCAGCTCGCGACTAACCATCATTAAAATAATGTGTTTTATGGTTTATCCTGTCATAATACGGGACTGCTTGATTTTTCTGGGATGAAAAGTAACTTAGATTTTAAGTTAGAGTATATGTTTTTACCATACCAAGTTTCATTGAAATCTGTTCGGTAGTATTTGCGTGATTGAAACACAAAGAGAGAGACAGACAGACAGGCAATAATTCCAAAAAAAATTGTTTCGGCCTCTATTTCGATAAGAAAGGGTACCTCAATTACAATTTTCAAAAAATATTCAATGTACAAATTCGGCTCGGTACCAGTTTTATTATATGTATAGATATAGAAGATAGATAGAAGATGTATAGAAGGAGATTAACGTAAGATTGCAGCTCGCGACTAACCATCATTAAAATAGTATGTTTTATGGTTTATCCTGCCATAATACGGGACTGCTTGATTTTTCTGGGATGAAAAGTAACTTAGATTTTAAGGTAGAGTATATGTTTTTACCATACCAAGTTTCATTGAAATCTGTTCGATAGTATTTGCATGATTGAAACACAAAGAGACAGACAGACAGACAGAAAGACAGACAGACAATAATTCCAAAAAAAATTGTTTCGGCCTCTATTTCGATAAGGAAGGGTACCTCAATTAAAATTTTCAAAAAATATTCAATGTAAAAATTCGGCTCGGTTACAGTATTATTAAATGTATATAGATAGAAGATAGAAGATGTATAGAAGAAGATTAACGTAAGATTGCAGCTCGCGACTAACCATCATTAAAATAGTATGTTTTATGGTTTATCCTGTCATAATACGGAATTGCTTGATTTTTCTGGGATGAAAAGTAACTTAGATTTTAAGTTAGAGTATATGTTTTTACCATACCAAGTTTCATTGAAATCTGTTCGGTAGTATTTGCGTGATTGAAACACAAAGAGACAGACAGACAGACAGAAAGACAGCCAGACAGATAATAATTCCAAAAAAAATTTTTTCGGCCTCTATTTCGATAAGGAAGGGTACCTCAATTCAAATTTTCAAAAAATTTTCAATGTACAAATTCGGCTTGGTTACAGTTTTTTTATATGTATAGATATAGAAGATAGATAGAAGATAGAAGATGTTTAGAAGAAGATTAACGTAAGATTGCAGCTCGCGACTAACCATCATTAAAATAGTATGTTTTATGGTTTAACCTGTCATAATACGGGACTGCTTGACTTTTCTGGGATGAAAAGTAACTTAGATTATAAGTTTGAGTATATGTTATTGCCATACCAAGTTTCATTGAAATCTGTTCGGTAGTATTTGCGTGATTAAAACACAAAGAGACAGACAGACAGAAAGACAGACACAATAATTCCAAAAAAAATTGTTTCGGCCTCTATTTCGATAAGGAAGGGTACCTCAATTAAAATTTTCAAAAAATATTCAATGTTCAAATTCGGCTCGGTTACAGTTTTATTATATGTATATGTATAGATAGAAGATGTATAGAAGAAGATTAACGTAAGATTGCAGCTCGCGACTAACCATCATTAAAATAGTATGTTTTATGGTTTATCCTGTCATAATACGGGACTGCTTGATTTTTTGGGATGAAAAGTAACTTAGATTTTAAGTAAGAGTATATGTTTTTACCATACCAAGTTTGATTGAAATCTGTTCAGTAGTATTTCCGTGATTGAAACAGAAAGAGACAGACAGACAGAAAGACAGACAGACAGACAATAATTCCAAAAAAAATTGTTTTGGCCTCTATTTCGATAAGGAAGGGTACCTCAATTAAAATTTTCAAAAAATATTCAATGTTCAAATTCGGCTCAGTTAAAGTTTTATTATATGTATAGATAGATATAGATAGAAGATAGAAGATGTATAGAAGAAGATTAACGTAAGATTGCAGCTCGCGACTAACCATCATTAAAATAGTATGTTTTATGGTTTATCCTGTCATAATACGGGACTGCTTGATTTTTCTGGGATGAAAAGTAACTTAGATTTTAAGTTAGAGTATATGTTTTTACCATACCAAGTTTGATTGAAATCTGTTCGGTAGTATTTGCGTGATTGAAACACAAAGAGACAGACAGACAGAAAGACAGACAGACAGACAATAATTCCAAAAAAAATTGTTTTGGCCTCTATTTCGATAAGGAAGGGTACCTCAATTAAAATTTTCAAAAATATTCAATGTTCAAATTCGGCTCGGTTACAGTTTTATTATATGTATAGATAGATATAGATAGAAGATAAAAGATGTATAGAAGAAGATTAACGTAAGATTGCTGCTCGCGACTAACCATCATTAAAATAGTATGTTTTATGGTTTATCCTGTCATAATACGGGACTGCTTGATTTTTCTGGGATGAAAAGTAACTTAGATTTTAAGTTAGAGTATATGTTTTTACCATACCAAGTTTGATTGAAATCTGTTCGGTAGTATTTGCGTGATTGAAACACAAAGAGACAGACAGACAGAAAGTTAGACAGACAGACAATAATTCCAAAAAAAATTGTTTCGGCCCTTATTTCGATATAAGGAAGGGTACCTCAATTAAAATTTTCAAAAAATATTCAATGTTCAAATTCGGCTCGGTTACAGTTTTATTATATGTATAGATAGATATAGATAGAAGATAGATGATGTCTAGAAGAAGATTAACGTTAGATTGCAGCTCGCGACTAACCATCATTAAAATAGTATGTTTTTTGGCTTATCCTGTCATAATACGGGACTGCTTGATTTTTCTGGGATGAAAAGTAACTTAGATTTTAAGTAAGAGTATATGTTTTTACCATACCAAGTTTGATTGAAATCTGTTCAGTAGTATTTCCGTGATTGAAACAGAAAGAGACAGACAGACAGAAAGACAGACAGACAGACAATAATTCCAAAAAAAATTGTTTTGGCCTCTATTTCGATAAGGAAGGGTACCTCAATTAAAATTTTCAAAAAATATTCAATGTTCAAATTCGGCTCGGTTAAAGTTTTATTATATGTATAGATAGATATAGATAGAAGATAGAAGATGTATAGAAGAAGATTAACGTAAGATTGCTGCTCGCGACTAACCATCATTAAAATAGTATGTTTTATGGTTTATCCTGTCATAATACGGGACTGCTTGATTTTTCTGGGATGAAAAGTAACTTAGATTTTAAGTTAGAGTATATGTTTTTACCATACCAAGTTTGATTGAAATCTGTTCGGTAGTATTTGCGTGATTGAAACACAAAGAGACAGACAGACAGAAAGTTAGCCAGACAGACAATAATTCCAAAAAAAATTGTTTTGGCCTCTATTTCGATAAGGAAGGGTACCTCAATTATAATTTTCAAAAAATATTCAATGTTCAAATTCGGCTCGGTTACAGTTTTATTATATGTATAGATAGATATAGATAGAAGATAAAAGATGTATAGAAGAAGATTAACGTAAGATTGCAGCTCGCGACTAACCAGCATTAAAATAGTATGTTTTATGGTTTATCCTGTCATAATACGGGACTGCTTGATTTTTTTAGGATGAAAAGTAACTTAGATTTTAAGTTAGAGTATATGTTATTACCATACCAAGTTTCATTGAAATCTGTTCGGTAGTATTTGCGTGATTGAAACACAAAGAGACAGACAGACAGACAGACCGACAGACAATAATTCCAAAAAAAATTGTTTTGGCCTTTATTTCGATAAGGAAGGGTACCTCAATTAAAATTTTCAAAAAATATTCAATGTTCAAATTCGGCTCGGTTACAGTTTTATTATATGTATAGATAGATATAGATAGAAGATAAAAGATGTATAGAAGAAGATTAACGTAAGATTGCAGCTCGCGACTAACCATCATTAAAATAGTATGTTTTATGGTTTATCCTGTCATAATACGGGACTGCTTGATTTTTTGGGATGAAAAGTAACTTAGATTTTAAGTAAGAGTATATGTTTTTACCATACCAAGTTTGATTGAAATCTGTTCAGTAGTATTTCCGTGATTGAAACAGAAAGAGACAGACAGACAGAAAGACAGACAGACAGACAATAATTCCAAAAAAAATTGTTTTGGCCTCTATTTCGATAAGGAAGGGTACCTCAATTAAAATTTTCAAAAAATATTCAATGTTCAAATTCGGCTCAGTTAAAGTTTTATTATATGTATAGATAGATATAGATAGAAGATAGAAGATGTATAGAAGAAGATTAACGTAAGATTGCAGCTCGCGACTAACCATCATTAAAATAGTATGTTTTATGGTTTATCCTGTCATAATACGGGACTGCTTGATTTTTCTGGGATGAAAAGTAACTTAGATTTTAAGTTAGAGTATATGTTTTTACCATACCAAGTTTGATTGAAATCTGTTCGGTAGTATTTGCGTGATTGAAACACAAAGAGACAGACAGACAGAAAGACAGACAGACAGACAATAATTCCAAAAAAAATTGTTTTGGCCTCTATTTCGATAAGGAAGGGTACCTCAATTAAAATTTTCAAAAATATTCAATGTTCAAATTCGGCTCGGTTACAGTTTTATTATATGTATAGATAGATATAGATAGAAGATAAAAGATGTATAGAAGAAGATTAACGTAAGATTGCTGCTCGCGACTAACCATCATTAAAATAGTATGTTTTATGGTTTATCCTGTCATAATACGGGACTGCTTGATTTTTCTGGGATGAAAAGTAACTTAGATTTTAAGTTAGAGTATATGTTTTTACCATACCAAGTTTGATTGAAATCTGTTCGGTAGTATTTGCGTGATTGAAACACAAAGAGACAGACAGACAGAAAGTTAGACAGACAGACAATAATTCCAAAAAAAATTGTTTCGGCCCTTATTTCGATATAAGGAAGGGTACCTCAATTAAAATTTTCAAAAAATATTCAATGTTCAAATTCGGCTCGGTTACAGTTTTATTATATGTATAGATAGATATAGATAGAAGATAGATGATGTCTAGAAGAAGATTAACGTTAGATTGCAGCTCGCGACTAACCATCATTAAAATAGTATGTTTTTTGGCTTATCCTGTCATAATACGGGACTGCTTGATTTTTCTGGGATGAAAAGTAACTTAGATTTTAAGTAAGAGTATATGTTTTTACCATACCAAGTTTGATTGAAATCTGTTCAGTAGTATTTCCGTGATTGAAACAGAAAGAGACAGACAGACAGAAAGACAGACAGACAGACAATAATTCCAAAAAAAATTGTTTTGGCCTCTATTTCGATAAGGAAGGGTACCTCAATTAAAATTTTCAAAAAATATTCAATGTTCAAATTCGGCTCGGTTAAAGTTTTATTATATGTATAGATAGATATAGATAGAAGATAGAAGATGTATAGAAGAAGATTAACGTAAGATTGCTGCTCGCGACTAACCATCATTAAAATAGTATGTTTTATGGTTTATCCTGTCATAATACGGGACTGCTTGATTTTTCTGGGATGAAAAGTAACTTAGATTTTAAGTTAGAGTATATGTTTTTACCATACCAAGTTTGATTGAAATCTGTTCGGTAGTATTTGCGTGATTGAAACACAAAGAGACAGACAGACAGAAAGTTAGCCAGACAGACAATAATTCCAAAAAAAATTGTTTTGGCCTCTATTTCGATAAGGAAGGGTACCTCAATTATAATTTTCAAAAAATATTCAATGTTCAAATTCGGCTCGGTTACAGTTTTATTATATGTATAGATAGATATAGATAGAAGATAAAAGATGTATAGAAGAAGATTAACGTAAGATTGCAGCTCGCGACTAACCAGCATTAAAATAGTATGTTTTATGGTTTATCCTGTCATAATACGGGACTGCTTGATTTTTTTAGGATGAAAAGTAACTTAGATTTTAAGTTAGAGTATATGTTATTACCATACCAAGTTTCATTGAAATCTGTTCGGTAGTATTTGCGTGATTGAAACACAAAGAGACAGACAGACAGACAGACCGACAGACAATAATTCCAAAAAAAATTGTTTTGGCCTTTATTTCGATAAGGAAGGGTACCTCAATTAAAATTTTCAAAAAATATTCAATTTTAAAATTCGGCTCGGTTACAGTTTTATTATATGTATATAGAAGAAGATAGAAGATGTATAGAAGAAGATTAACGTAAGATTGCAGCTCGCGATTAACCATCATTAAAATAGTATGTTTTATGGTTTATCCTGTCATAATACGGGACTGCTTGATTTTTCTGGGATGAAAAGTAACTTAGATTTTAAGTTGGAGTATATTTTATTACCATACCAAGTTTCATTGTAATCTGTTCGGTAGTATTTGCGTGATTGAAACACAAAAAAAGAGAGACAGACAGACAGACAATAATTCCAAAAACAATTGTTTCGGCCTCTATTTCGATAAGGAAGGGTCCCCAATTAAAATTTTCAAAAAATTTTCAATGTACAAATTCGGCTCGGTTAAAGTTTTATTATATGTATATAGAAGAAGATAGATAGATAGATGTATATATAGATAGAAGACGAACCCGAGTGCAATATTAGTAGGTGAAATCACACATTTTAACGTAAGATTGCAGCTCGCGACTAACCATCATTAAAATAATATGTTTTATGGTTTATCCTGTCATAATACGGGATTGCTTGATTTTACTGGGATGAAAAGTAACTTAGATTTTAAGTTAGAGTATATGTTTTTACCATACCAAGTTTCATTGAAATCTGTTCGGTAGTATTTGCGTGATTGAAACACAAAGAGACAGACAGACAGACAGACAATAATTCCAAAAAAAATTGTTTCGGCCTCTATTTCGATAAGGAAGGGTACCTCAATTAAAATTTTCAAAAAATATTCAATGTACAAATTCGGCTCGAATACAGTTTTATCAAATGTATATAGATAGAAGATAGAAGATGTACAGAAGAAGATTATTGTAAGATTGCAGCTCGCGACTAACCATCATTAAAATAATGTGTTTTATGGTTTATCCTGTCATAATACGGGACTGCTTGATTTTTCTGGGATGAAAAGTAACTTAGATTTTAAGTTAGAGTATATGTTTTTACCATACCAAGGTTCATTGAAATCTGTTCGGTAGTATTTGCGTGATTGAAACACAAAGAGACAGACAGACAGAAAGACAGACAGACAGACAATAATTCCAAAAAAAATTGTTTCGGCCTCTATTTCGATAAGAAAGGGTACCTCAATTACAATTTTCAAAAAATATTCAATGTACAAATTCGGCTCGGTACCAGTTTTATTATATGTATAGATATAGAAGATAGATAGAAGATGTATAGAAGGAGATTAACGTAAGATTGCAGCTCGCGACTAACCATCATTAAAATAGTATGTTTTATGGTTTATCCTGCCATAATACGGGACTGCTTGATTTTTCTGGGATGAAAAGTAACTTAGATTTTAAGGTAGAGTATATGTTTTTACCAAACCAAGTTTCATTGAAATCTGTTCGATAGTATTTGCATGATTGAAACACAAAGAGACAGACAGACAGACAGAAAGACAGACAGACAATAATTCCAAAAAAAATTGTTTTGGCCTTTATTTCGATAAGGAAGGGTACCTCAATTAAAATTTTCAAAAAATATTCAATTTTAAAATTCGGCTCGGTTACAGTTTTATTATATGTATAGATAGATATAGATAGAAGATAGAAGATGTATAGAAGAAGATTAACGTAAGATTGCAGCTCGCGACTAACCATCATTAAAATAGTATGTTTTATGGTTTATCCTGTCATAATACGGGACTGCTTGATTTTTCTAGGATGAAAAGTAACTTTGATTTTAAGTTAGAGTATATGTTTTTACCATACCAAGTTTCATTGAAATCTGTTCGGTAGTATTTGCGAGATTGAAACACAAAGAGACAGACAGACAGAAAGACAGACAGACAATAATTCCAAAAAAAATTGTTTTGGCCTTTATTTCGATAAGGAAGGGTACCTCAATTAAAATTTTCAAAAAATATTCAATTTTAAAATTCGGCTCGGTTACAGTTTTATTATATGTATAGATAGATATAGATAGAAGATAGAAGATGTATAGAAGAAGATTAACGTAAGATTGCAGCTCGCGACTAACCATCATTAAAATAGTATGTTTTATGGTTTATCCTGTCATAATACGGGACTGCTTGATTTTTCTGGGATGAAAAGTAACTTAGATTTTAAGTTAGAGTATATGTTTTTACCATACCAAGTTTGATTGAAATCTGTTCGGTAGTATTTGCGTGATTGAAACACAAAGAGACAGACAGACAGAAAGTTAGCCAGACAGACAATAATTCCAAAAAAAATTGTTTTGGCCTCTATTTCGATAAGGAAGGGTACCCCAATTATAATTTTCAAAAAATATTCAATGTTCAAATTCGGCTCGGTTACAGTTTTATTATATGTATAGATAGATATAGATAGAAGATAGATGATGTATAGAAGAAGATTAACGTAAGATTGCAGCTCGCGACTAACCATCATTAAAATAGTATGTTTTATGGTTTATCCTGTCATAATACGGGACTGCTTGATTTTTCTAGGATGAAAAGTAACTTAGATTTTAAGTTAGAGTATATGTTTTTACCATACCAAGTTTCATTGAAATCTGTTCGGTAGTATTTGCGTGATTGAAACACAAAGAGACAGACAGACAGACACACCGACAATAATTCCAAAAAAAATTGTTTCGGCCCTTATTTCGATATAAGGAAGGGTACCTCAATTAAAATTTTCAAAAAATATTCAATGTTCAAATTCGGCTCGGTTACAGTTTTATTATATGTATAGATAGATATAGATAGAAGATAGATGATGTCTAGAAGAAGATTAACGTAAGATTGCAGCTCGCGACTAACCATCATTAAAATAGTATGTTTTATGGTTTATCCTGTCATAATACGGGACTGCTTGATTTTTCTGGGATGAAAAGTAACTTAGATTTTAAGTAAGAGTATATGTTTTTACCATACCAAGTTTGATTGAAATCTGTTCGGTAGTATTTGCGTGATTGAAACACAAAGAGACAGACAGACAGAAAGTTAGACAGACAGACAATAATTCCAAAAAAAATTGTTTTGGCCTCTATTTCGATAAGGAAGGGTACCTCAATTAAAATTTTCAAAACATATTCAATGTTCAAGTTCGGCTCGGTTACAGTTTTATTATATGTATAGATAGATATAGATAGAAGATAAAAGATGTATAGAAGAAGATTAACGTAAGATTGCAGCTCGCGACTAACCAGCATTAAAATAGTATGTTTTATGGTTTATCCTGTCATAATACGGGACTGCTTGATTTTTCTAGGATGAAAAGTAACTTAGATTTTAAGTTAGAGTATATGTTATTACCATACCAAGTTTCATTGAAATCTGTTCGGTAGTATTTGCGTGATTGAAACACAAAGAGACAGACAGACAGACAGACCGACAATAATTCCAAAAAAAATTGTTTCGGCCCTTATTTCGATATAAGGAAGGGTCCCCAATTAAAATTTTCAAAAAATTTTCAATGTACAAATTCGGCTCGGTTAAAGTTTTATTATATGTATATAGAAGAAGATAGATAGATAGATGTATAGATAGATAGAAGACGAACCCGAGTGCAATATTAGCAGGTGAAATCACACATTTTAACGTAAGATTGCAGCTCGCGACTAACCATCATTAAAATAATATGTTTTATGGTTTATCCTGTCATAATACGGGATTGCTTGATTTTACTGGGATGAAAAGTAACTTAGATTTTAAGTTAGAGTATATGTTTTTACCATACCAAGTTTCATTGAAATCTGTTCGGTAGTATTTGCGTGATTGAAACACAAAGAGACAGACAGACAGACAGACAATAATTCCAAAAAAAATTGTTTCGGCCTCTATTTCGATAAGAAAGGGTACCTCAATTACAATTTTCAAAAAATATTCAATGTACAAATTCGGCTCGGTACCAGTTTTATTATATGTATAGATTTAGAAGATAGATAGAAGATGTATAGAAGGAGATTGACGTAAGATTGCAGCTCGCGACTAACCATCATTAAAATAGTATGTTTTATGGTTTATCCTGCCATAATACGGGACTGCTTGATTTTTCTGGGATGAAAAGTAACTTAGATTTTAAGGTAGAGTATATGTTTTTACCATACCAAGTTTGATTGAAATCTGTTCGGTAGTATTTGCGTGATTGAAACACAAAGAGACAGACAGACAGAAAGACAGACAGACAGACAATAATTCCAAAAAAAATTGTTTTGGCCTCTATTTCGATAAGGAAGGGTACCTCAATTAAAATTTTCAAAAAATATTCAATGTTCAAATTCGGCTCGGTTACAGTTTTATTATATGTATAGATAGATATAGATAGAAGATAAAAGATGTATAGAAGAAGATTAACGTAAGATTGCAGCTCGCGACTAACCAGCATTAAAATAGTATGTTTTATGGTTTATCCTGTCATAATACGGGACTGCTTGATTTTTCTGGGATGAAAAGTAACTTAGATTTTAAGTTGGAGTATATTTTATTACCATACCAAGTTTCATTGTAATCTGTTCGGTAGTATTTGCGTGATTGAAACACAAAGAGAGAGACAGACAGACAGACAATAATTCCAAAAACAATTGTTTCGGCCTCTATTTCGACAAGGAAGGGTCCCCATCAAAATTTTCAAAAAATTTTCAATGTACAAATTCGGCTCGGTTAAAGTTTTATTATATGTATATAGAAGAAGATAGATAGATAGATGTATAGATAGATAGAAGACGAACCCGAGTGCAATATTAGCAGGTGAAATCACACATTTTAACGTAAGATTGCAGCTCGCGACTAACCATCATTAAAATAATATGTTTTATGGTTTATCCTGTCATAATACGGGATTGCTTGATTTTACTGGGATGAAAAGTAACTTAGATTTTAAGTTAGAGTATATGTTTTTACCATACCAAGTTTCATTGAAATCTGTTCGGTAGTATTTGCGTGATTGAAACACAAAGAGACAGACAGACAGACAGACAATAATTCCAAAAAAAATTGTTTCGGCCTCTATTTCGATAAGGAAGGGTACCTCAATTAAAATTTTCAAAAAATATTCAATGTACAAATTCGGCTCGAATACAGTTTTATCAAATGTATATAGATAGAAGATAGAAGATGTACAGAAGAAGATTATTGTAAGATTGCAGCTCGCGACTAACCATCATTAAAATAATGTGTTTTATGGTTTATCCTGTCATAATACGGGACTGCTTGATTTTTCTGGGATGAAAAGTAACTTAGATTTTAAGTTAGAGTATATGTTTTTACCATACCAAGTTTCATTGAAATCTGTTCGGTAGTATTTGCGTGATTGAAACACAAAGAGAGAGACAGACAGACAGGCAATAATTCCAAAAAAAATTGTTTCGGCCTCTATTTCGATAAGAAAGGGTACCTCAATTACAATTTTCAAAAAATATTCAATGTACAAATTCGGCTCGGTACCAGTTTTATTATATGTATAGATATAGAAGATAAATAGAAGATGTATAGAAGGAGATTAACGTAAGATTGCAGCTCGCGACTAACCATCATTAAAATAGTATGTTTTATGGTTTATCCTGCCATAATACGGGACTGCTTGATTTTTCTGGGATGAAAAGTAACTTAGATTTTAAGGTAGAGTATATGTTTTTACCATACCAAGTTTCATTGAAATCTGTTCGATAGTATTTGCATGATTGAAACACAAAGAGACAGACAGACAGACAGAAAGACAGACAGACAATAATTCCAAAAAAAATTGTTTCGGCCTCTATTTCGATAAGGAAGGGTACCTCAATTAAAATTTTCAAAAAATATTCAATGTACAAATTCGGCTCGGTTACAGTATTATTAAATGTATATAGATAGAAGATAGAAGATGTATAGAAGAAGATTAACGTAAGATTGCAGCTCGCGACTAACCATCATTAAAATAGTATGTTTTATGGTTTATCCTGTCATAATACGGAATTGCTTGATTTTTCTGGGATGAAAAGTAACTTAGATTTTAAGTTAGAGTATATGTTTTTACCATACCAAGTTTCATTGAAATCTGTTCGGTAGTATTTGCGTGATTGAAACACAAAGAGACAGACAGACAGACAGAAAGACAGCCAGACAGATAATAATTCCAAAAAAAATTTTTTCGGCCTCTATTTCGATAAGGAAGGGTACCTCAATTCAAATTTTCAAAAAATATTCAATGTACAAATTCGGCTTGGTTACAGTTTTTTTATATGTATAGATATAGAAGATAGATAGAAGATAGAAGATGTTTAGAAGAAGATTAACGTAAGATTGCAGCTCGCGACTAACCATCATTAAAATAGTATGTTTTATGGTTTAACCTGTCATAATACGGGACTGCTTGACTTTTCTGGGATGAAAAGTAACTTAGATTATAAGTTTGAGTATATGTTATTGCCATACCAAGTTTCATTGAAATCTGTTCGGTAGTATTTGCGTGATTAAAACACAAAGAGACAGACAGACAGAAAGACAGACACAATAATTCCAAAAAAAATTGTTTCGGCCTCTATTTCGATAAGGAAGGGTACCTCAATTAAAATTTTCAAAAAATATTCAATGTTCAAATTCGGCTCGGTTACAGTTTTATTATATGTATATGTATAGATAGAAGATGTATAGAAGAAGATTAACGTAAGATTGCAGCTCGCGACTAACCATCATTAAAATAGTATGTTTTATGGTTTATCCTGTCATAATACGGGACTGCTTGATTTTTTGGGATGAAAAGTAACTTAGATTTTAAGTAAGAGTATATGTTTTTACCATACCAAGTTTGATTGAAATCTGTTCAGTAGTATTTCCGTGATTGAAACAGAAAGAGACAGACAGACAGAAAGACAGACAGACAGACAATAATTCCAAAAAAAATTGTTTTGGCCTCTATTTCGATAAGGAAGGGTACCTCAATTAAAATTTTCAAAAAATATTCAATGTTCAAATTCGGCTCAGTTAAAGTTTTATTATATGTATAGATAGATATAGATAGAAGATAGAAGATGTATAGAAGAAGATTAACGTAAGATTGCAGCTCGCGACTAACCATCATTAAAATAGTATGTTTTATGGTTTATCCTGTCATAATACGGGACTGCTTGATTTTTCTGGGATGAAAAGTAACTTAGATTTTAAGTTAGAGTATATGTTTTTACCATACCAAGTTTGATTGAAATCTGTTCGGTAGTATTTGCGTGATTGAAACACAAAGAGACAGACAGACAGAAAGACAGACAGACAGACAATAATTCCAAAAAAAATTGTTTTGGCCTCTATTTCGATAAGGAAGGGTACCTCAATTAAAATTTTCAAAAATATTCAATGTTCAAATTCGGCTCGGTTACAGTTTTATTATATGTATAGATAGATATAGATAGAAGATAAAAGATGTATAGAAGAAGATTAACGTAAGATTGCTGCTCGCGACTAACCATCATTAAAATAGTATGTTTTATGGTTTATCCTGTCATAATACGGGACTGCTTGATTTTTCTGGGATGAAAAGTAACTTAGATTTTAAGTTAGAGTATATGTTTTTACCATACCAAGTTTGATTGAAATCTGTTCAGTAGTATTTGCGTGATTGAAACAGAAAGAGACAGACAGACAGAAAGACAGACAGACAGACAATAATTCCAAAAAAAATTGTTTCGGCCCTTATTTCGATATAAGGAAGGGTACCTCAATTAAAATTTTCAAAAAATATTCAATGTTCAAATTCGGCTCGGTTACAGTTTTATTATATGTATAGATAGATATAGATAGAAGATAGATGATGTCTAGAAGAAGATTAACGTTAGATTGCAGCTCGCGACTAACCATCATTAAAATAGTATGTTTTTTGGCTTATCCTGTCATAATACGGGACTGCTTGATTTTTCTGGGATGAAAAGTAACTTAGATTTTAAGTAAGAGTATATGTTTTTACCATACCAAGTTTGATTGAAATCTGTTCAGTAGTATTTCCGTGATTGAAACAGAAAGAGACAGACAGACAGAAAGACAGACAGACAGACAATAATTCCAAAAAAAATTGTTTTGGCCTCTATTTCGATAAGGAAGGGTACCTCAATTAAAATTTTCAAAAAATATTCAATGTTCAAATTCGGCTCGGTTAAAGTTTTATTATATGTATAGATAGATATAGATAGAAGATAGAAGATGTATAGAAGAAGATTAACGTAAGATTGCTGCTCGCGACTAACCATCATTAAAATAGTATGTTTTATGGTTTATCCTGTCATAATACGGGACTGCTTGATTTTTCTGGGATGAAAAGTAACTTAGATTTTAAGTTAGAGTATATGTTTTTACCATACCAAGTTTGATTGAAATCTGTTCGGTAGTATTTGCGTGATTGAAACACAAAGAGACAGACAGACAGAAAGTTAGCCAGACAGACAATAATTCCAAAAAAAATTGTTTTGGCCTCTATTTCGATAAGGAAGGGTACCTCAATTATAATTTTCAAAAAATATTCAATGTTCAAATTCGGCTCGGTTACAGTTTTATTATATGTATAGATAGATATAGATAGAAGATAAAAGATGTATAGAAGAAGATTAACGTAAGATTGCAGCTCGCGACTAACCAGCATTAAAATAGTATGTTTTATGGTTTATCCTGTCATAATACGGGACTGCTTGATTTTTTTAGGATGAAAAGTAACTTAGATTTTAAGTTAGAGTATATGTTATTACCATACCAAGTTTCATTGAAATCTGTTCGGTAGTATTTGCGTGATTGAAACACAAAGAGACAGACAGACAGACAGACCGACAGACAATAATTCCAAAAAAAATTGTTTTGGCCTTTATTTCGATAAGGAAGGGTACCTCAATTAAAATTTTCAAAAAATATTCAATTTTAAAATTCGGCTCGGTTACAGTTTTATTATATGTATATAGAAGAAGATAGAAGATGTATAGAAGAAGATTAACGTAAGATTGCAGCTCGCGATTAACCATCATTAAAATAGTATGTTTTATGGTTTATCCTGTCATAATACGGGACTGCTTGATTTTTCTGGAATGAAAAGTAACTTAGATTTTAAGTTGGAGTATATTTTATTACCATACCAAGTTTCATTGTAATCTGTTCGGTAGTATTTGCGTGATTGAAACACAAAGAGAGAGACAGACAGACAGACAATAATTCCAAAAACAATTGTTTCGGCCTCTATTTCGATAAGGAAGGGTCCCCAATTAAAATTTTCAAAAAATTTTCAATGTACAAATTCGGCTCGGTTAAAGTTTTATTATATGTATATAGAAGAAGATAGATAGATAGATGTATATATAGATAGAAGACGAACCCGAGTGCAATATTAGTAGGTGAAATCACACATTTTGACGTAAGATTGCAGCTCGCGACTAACCATCATTAAAATAATATGTTTTATGGTTTATCCTGTCATAATACGGGATTGCTTGATTTTACTGGGATGAAAAGTAACTTAGATTTTAAGTTAGAGTATATGTTTTTACCATACCAAGTTTCATTGAAATCTGTTCGGTAGTATTTGCGTGATTGAAACACAAAGAGACAGACAGACAGACAGACAATAATTCCAAAAAAAATTGTTTCGGCCTCTATTTCGATAAGGAAGGGTACCTCAATTAAAATTTTCAAAAAATATTCAATGTACAAATTCGGCTCGAATACAGTTTTATCAAATGTATATAGATAGAAGATAGAAGATGTACAGAAGAAGATTATTGTAAGATTGCAGCTCGCGACTAACCATCATTAAAATAATGTGTTTTATGGTTTATCCTGTCATAATACGGGACTGCTTGATTTTTCTGGGATGAAAAGTAACTTAGATTTTAAGTTAGAGTATATGTTTTTACCATACCAAGGTTCATTGAAATCTGTTCGGTAGTATTTGCGTGATTGAAACACAAAGAGACAGACAGACAGAAAGACAGACAGACAGACAATAATTCCAAAAAAAATTGTTTCGGCCTCTATTTCGATAAGAAAGGGTACCTCAATTACAATTTTCAAAAAATATTCAATGTACAAATTCGGCTCGGTACCAGTTTTATTATATGTATAGATATAGAAGATAGATAGAAGATGTATAGAAGGAGATTAACGTAAGATTGCAGCTCGCGACTAACCATCATTAAAATAGTATGTTTTATGGTTTATCCTGCCATAATACGGGACTGCTTGATTTTTCTGGGATGAAAAGTAACTTAGATTTTAAGGTAGAGTATATGTTTTTACCAAACCAAGTTTCATTGAAATCTGTTCGATAGTATTTGCATGATTGAAACACAAAGAGACAGACAGACAGACAGAAAGACAGACAGACAATAATTCCAAAAAAAATTGTTTTGGCCTTTATTTCGATAAGGAAGGGTACCTCAATTAAAATTTTCAAAAAATATTCAATTTTAAAATTCGGCTCGGTTACAGTTTTATTATATGTATAGATAGATATAGATAGAAGATAGAAGATGTATAGAAGAAGATTAACGTAAGATTGCAGCTCGCGACTAACCATCATTAAAATAGTATGTTTTATGGTTTATCCTGTCATAATACGGGACTGCTTGATTTTTCTAGGATGAAAAGTAACTTTGATTTTAAGTTAGAGTATATGTTTTTACCATACCAAGTTTCATTGAAATCTGTTCGGTAGTATTTGCGAGATTGAAACACAAAGAGACAGACAGACAGAAAGACAGACAGACAATAATTCCAAAAAAAATTGTTTTGGCCTTTATTTCGATAAGGAAGGGTACCTCAATTAAAATTTTCAAAAAATATTCAATTTTAAAATTCGGCTCGGTTACAGTTTTATTATATGTATAGATAGATATAGATAGAAGATAGAAGATGTATAGAAGAAGATTAACGTAAGATTGCAGCTCGCGACTAACCATCATTAAAATAGTATGTTTTATGGTTTATCCTGTCATAATACGGGACTGCTTGATTTTTCTGGGATGAAAAGTAACTTAGATTTTAAGTTAGAGTATATGTTTTTACCATACCAAGTTTGATTGAAATCTGTTCGGTAGTATTTGCGTGATTGAAACACAAAGAGACAGACAGACAGAAAGTTAGCCAGACAGACAATAATTCCAAAAAAAATTGTTTTGGCCTCTATTTCGATAAGGAAGGGTACCTCAATTATAATTTTCAAAAAATATTCAATGTTCAAATTCGGCTCGGTTACAGTTTTATTATATGTATAGATAGATATAGATAGAAGATAGATGATGTATAGAAGAAGATTAACGTAAGATTGCAGCTCGCGACTAACCATCATTAAAATAGTATGTTTTATGGTTTATCCTGTCATAATACGGGACTGCTTGATTTTTCTAGGATGAAAAGTAACTTAGATTTTAAGTTAGAGTATATGTTTTTACCATACCAAGTTTCATTGAAATCTGTTCGGTAGTATTTGCGTGATTGAAACACAAAGAGACAGACAGACAGACACACCGACAATAATTCCAAAAAAAATTGTTTCGGCCCTTATTTCGATATAAGGAAGGGTACCTCAATTAAAATTTTCAAAAAATATTCAATGTTCAAATTCGGCTCGGTTACAGTTTTATTATATGTATAGATAGATATAGATAGAAGATAGATGATGTCTAGAAGAAGATTAACGTAAGATTGCAGCTCGCGACTAACCATCATTAAAATAGTATGTTTTATGGTTTATCCTGTCATAATACGGGACTGCTTGATTTTTCTGGGATGAAAAGTAACTTAGATTTTAAGTAAGAGTATATGTTTTTACCATACCAAGTTTGATTGAAATCTGTTCAGTAGTATTTCCGTGATTGAAACAGAAAGAGACAGACAGACAGAAAGACAGACAATAATTCCAAAAAAAAATTGTTTTGGCCTCTATTTCGATAAGGAAGGGTACCTCAATTAAAATTTTCAAAAAATATTCAATGTTCAAATTCGGCTCGGTTAAAGTTTTATTATATGTATAGATAGATATAGATAGAAGATAGAAGATGTATAGAAGAAGATTAACGTAAGATTGCTGCTCGCGACTAACCATCATTAAAATAGTATGTTTTATGGTTTATCCTGTCATAATACGGGACTGCTTGATTTTTCTGGGATGAAAAGTAACTTAGATTTTAAGTTAGAGTATATGTTTTTACCATACCAAGTTTGATTGAAATCTGTTCGGTAGTATTTGCGTGATTGAAACACAAAGAGACAGACAGACAGAAAGTTAGACAGACAGACAATAATTCCAAAAAAAATTGTTTTGGCCTCTATTTCGATAAGGAAGGGTACCTCAATTAAAATTTTCAAAACATATTCAATGTTCAAGTTCGGCTCGGTTACAGTTTTATTATATGTATAGATAGATATAGATAGAAGATAAAAGATGTATAGAAGAAGATTAACGTAAGATTGCAGCTCGCGACTAACCAGCATTAAAATAGTATGTTTTATGGTTTATCCTGTCATAATACGGGACTGCTTGATTTTTCTGGGATGAAAAGTAACTTAGATTTTAAGTTAGAGTATATGTTTTTACCATACCAAGTTTCATTGAAATCTGTTCGGTAGTATTTGCGTGATTGAAACACAAAGAGAGAGACAGACAGACAGACAATAATTCCAAAAAAAATTGTTTCGGCCTCTATTTCGATAAGAAAGGGTACCTCAATTACAATTTTCAAAAAATATTCAATGTACAAATTCGGCTCGGTACCAGTTTTATTATATGTATAGATATAGAAGATAGATAGAAGATGTATAGAAGGAGATTAACGTAAGATTGCAGCTCGCGACTAACCATCATTAAAATAGTATGTTTTATGGTTTATCCTGCCATAATACGGGACTGCTTGATTTTTCTGGGATGAAAAGTAACTTAGATTTTAAGTTAGAGTATATGTTTTTACCATACCAAGTTTCATTGAAATCTGTTCGGTAGTATTTGCGTGATTGAAACACAAAGAGACAGACAGACAGACAGACAATAATTCCAAAAAAAATTGTTTCGGCCTCTTTTTCGATAAGGAAGGGTACCTCAATTAAAATTTTCAAAAAATATTCAATGTACAAATTCGGCTCGAATACAGTTTTATCAAATGTATATAGATAGAAGATAGAAGATGTACAGAAGAAGATTATTGTAAGATTGCAGCTCGCGACTAACCATCATTAAAATAATGTGTTTTATGGTTTATCCTGTCATAATACGGGACTGCTTGATTTTTCTGGGATGAAAAGTAACTTAGATTTTAAGTTAGAGTATATGTTTTTACCATACCAAGTTTCATTGAAATCTGTTCGGTAGTATTTGCGTGATTGAAACACAAAGAGACAGACAGACAGAAAGACAGACAGACAGACAATAATTCCAAAAAAAATTGTTTCGGCCTCTATTTCGATAAGAAAGGGTACCTCAATTACAATTTTCAAAAAATATTCAATGTACAAATTCGGCTCGGTACCAGTTTTATTATATGTATAGATATAGAAGATAGATAGAAGATGTATAGAAGGAGATTAACGTAAGATTGCAGCTCGCGACTAACCATCATTAAAATAGTATGTTTTATGGTTTATCCTGCCATAATACGGGACTGCTTGATTTTTCTGGGATGAAAAGTAACTTAGATTTTAAGGTAGAGTATATGTTTTTACCATACCAAGTTTCATTGAAATCTGTTCGATAGTATTTGCATGATTGAAACACAAAGAGACAGACAGACAGACAGAAAGACAGACAGACAATAATTCCAAAAAAAATTGTTTCGGCCTCTATTTCGATAAGGAAGGGTACCTCAATTAAAATTTTCAAAAAATATTCAATGTAAAAATTCGGCTCGGTTACAGTATTATTAAATGTATATAGATAGAAGATAGAAGATGTATAGAAGAAGATTAACGTAAGATTGCAGCTCGCGACTAACCATCATTAAAATAGTATGTTTTATGGTTCATCCTGTCATAATACGGGACTGCTTGATTTTTCTAGGATGAAAAGTAACTTTGATTTTAAGTTAGAGTATATGTTTTTACCATACCAAGTTTCATTGAAATCTGTTCGGTAGTATTTGCGTGATTGAAACACAAAGAGACAGACAGACAGAAAGACAGACAGACAATAATTCCAAAAAAAATTGTTTTGGCCTTTATTTCGATAAGGAAGGGTACCTCAATTAAAATTTTCAAAAAATATTCAATTTTAAAATTCGGCTCGGTTACAGTTTTATTATATGTATAGATAGATATAGATAGAAGATAGAAGATGTATAGAAGAAGATTAACGTAAGATTGCAGCTCGCGACTAACCATCATTAAAATAGTATGTTTTATGGTTTATCCTGTCATAATACGGGACTGCTTGATTTTTCTGGGATGAAAAGTAACTTTGATTTTAAGTTAGAGTATATGTTTTTAGCATACCAAGTTTCATTGAAATCTGTTCGGTAGTATTTGCGTGATTGAAACACAAAGAGACAGACAGACAGACAAACCGACAATAATTCCAAAAAAAATTGTTTCGGCCCTTATTTCGATATAAGGAAGGGTACCTCAATTAAAATTTTCAAAAAATATTCAATGTTCAAATTCGGCTCGGTTACAGTTTTATTATATGTATAGATAGATATAGATAGAAGATAGATGATGTCTAGAAGAAGATTAACGTAAGATTGCAGCTCGCGACTAACCATCATTAAAATAGTATGTTTTATGGTTTATCCTGTCATAATACGGGACTGCTTGATTTCTCTGGGATGTAAAGTAACTTAGATTTTAAGTAAGAGTATATGTTTTTACCATACCAAGTTTGATTGAAATCTGTTCAGTAGTATTTCCGTGATTGAAACAGAAAGAGACAGACAGACAGACAATAATTCCAAAAAAAATTGTTTTGGCCTCTATTTCGATAAGGAAGGGTACCTCAATTAAAATTTTCAAAAAATATTCAATGTTCAAATTCGGCTCGGTTACAGTTTTATTATATGTATAGATAGATATAGATAGAAGATAGATGATGTCTAGAAGAAGATTAACGTAAGATTGCAGCTCGCGACTAACCATCATTAAAATAGTATGTTTTATGGTTTATCCTGTCATAATACGGGACTGCTTGATTTTTCTGGGATGTAAAGTAACTTAGATTTTAAGTAAGAGTATATGTTTTTACCATACC
The DNA here is from genome assembly GCA_905147815.2 of Phalera bucephala. Taxonomy (NCBI): domain Eukaryota; kingdom Metazoa; phylum Arthropoda; class Insecta; order Lepidoptera; family Notodontidae; genus Phalera; species Phalera bucephala. The sequence continues at coordinate 300,512 of CAJHXA020000001.1, forward strand.
AAGTTTGATTGAAATCTGTTCAGTAGTATTTCCGTGATTGAAACAGAAAGAGACAGACAGACAGACAATAATTCCAAAAAAAATTGTTTTGGCCTCTATTTCGATAAGGAAGGGTACCTCAATTAAAATTTTCAAAAAATATTCAATGTTCAAATTCGGCTCGGTTACAGTTTTATTATATGTATAGATAGATATAGATAGAAGATAGAAGATGTATAGAAGAAGATTAACGTAAGATTGCTGCTCGCGACTAACCATCATTAAAATAGTATGTTTTATGGTTTATCCTGCCATAATACGGGACTGCTTGATTTTTCTGGGATGAAAAGTAACTTAGATTTTAAGTTAGAGTATATGTTTTTACCATACCAAGTTTCATTGAAATCTGTTCAGTAGTATTTGCGTGATTGAAACACAAAGAGACAGACAGACAGACAGACAATAATTCCAAAAAAAATTGTTTCGGCCTCTATTTCGATAAGGAAGGGTACCTCAATTAAAATTTTCAAAAAATATTCAATGTACAAATTCGGCTCGAATACAGTTTTATCAAATGTATATAGATAGAAGATAGAAGATGTACAGAAGAAGATTATTGTAAGATTGCAGCTCGCGACTAACCATCATTAAAATAATGTGTTTTATGGTTTATCCTGTCATAATACGGGACTGCTTGATTTTTCTGGGATGAAAAGTAACTTAGATTTTAAGTTAGAGTATATGTTTTTACCATACCAAGTTTCATTGAAATCTGTTCGGTAGTATTTGCGTGATTGAAACACAAAGAGAGAGACAGACAGACAGACAATAATTCCAAAAAAAATTGTTTCGGCCTCTATTTCGATAAGAAAGGGTACCTCAATTACAATTTTCAAAAAATATTCAATGTACAAATTCGGCTCGGTACCAGTTTTATTATATGTATAGATATAGAAGATAGATAGAAGATGTATAGAAGGAGATTGACGTAAGATTGCAGCTCGCGACTAACCATCATTAAAATAGTATGTTTTATGGTTTATCCTGCCATAATACGGGACTGCTTGATTTTTCTGGGATGAAAAGTAACTTAGATTTTAAGGTAGAGTATATGTTTTTACCATACCAAGTTTCATTGAAATCTGTTCGATAGTATTTGCATGATTGAAACACAAAGAGACAGAAGGACAGACAGAAAGACAGACAGACAATAATTCCAAAAAAAATTGTTTCGGCCTCTATTTCGATAAGGAAGGGTACCTCAATTAAAATTTTCAAAAAATATTCAATGTACAAATTCGGCTCGGTTACAGTATTACTAAATGTATATAGATAGAAGATAGAAGATGTATAGAAGAAGATTAACGTAAGATTGCAGCTCGCGACTAACCATCATTAAAATAGTATTTTTTATGGTTTATCCTGTCATAATACGGGACTGCTTGATTTTTCTAGGATGAAAAGTAACTTACATTTTAAGTTAGAGTATATGTTTTTACCATACCAAGTTTCATTGAAATCTGTTCGGTAGTATTTGCGTGATTGAAACACAAAGAGACAGACAGACAGACAATAATTCCAAAAAAAATTGTTTTGGCCTTTATTTCGATAAGGAAGGGTACCTCAATTAAAATTTTCAAAAAATATTCAATTTTAAAATTCGGCTCGGTTACAGTTTTATTATATGTATAGATAGATATAGATAGAAGATAGAAGATGTATAGAAGAAGATTAACGTAAGATTGCAGCTCGCGACTAACCATCATTAAAATAGTATGTTTTATGGTTTATCCTGTCATAATACGGGACTGCTTGATTTTTCTGGAATGAAAAGTAACTTAGATTTTAAGTTAGATTATATGTTATTACCATACCAAGTTTCATTGAAATCTGTTCGGTAGTATTTGCGTGATTGAAACACAAAGAGACAGACAGACAGACAATAATTCCAAAAAAAATTGTTTTGGCCTTTATTTCGATAAGGAAGGGTACCTCAATTAAAATTTTCAAAAAATATTCAATTTTAAAATTCGGCTCGGTTACAGTTTTATTATATGTATAGATAGATATAGATAGAAGATAGAAGATGTATAGAAGAAGATTAACGTAAGATTGCAGCTCGCGACTAACCATCATTAAAATAGTATGTTTTATGGTTTATCCTGTCATAATACGGGACTGCTTGATTTTTCTGGGATGAAAAGTAACTTAGATTTTAAGTTAGAGTATATGTTTTTACCATACCAAGTTTGATTGAAATCTGTTCGGTAGTATTTGCGTGATTGAAACACAAAGAGACAGACAGACAGAAAGACAGACAGACAGACAATAATTCCAAAAAAAATTGTTTTGGCCTCTATTTCGATAAGGAAGGGTACCTCAATTAAAATTTTCAAAAAATATTCAATGTTCAAATTCGGCTCGGTTACAGTTTTATTATATGTATAGATAGATATAGATAGAAGATAAAAGATGTATAGAAGAAGATTAACGTAAGATTGCAGCTCGCGACTAACCAGCATTAAAATAGTATGTTTTATGGTTTATCCTGTCATAATACGGGACTGCTTGATTTTTCTAGGATGAAAAGTAACTTAGATTTTAAGTTGGAGTATATGTTATTACCATACCAAGTTTCATTGTAATCTGTTCGGTAGTATTTGCGTGATTGAAACACAAAGAGAGAGACAGACAGACAGACAATAATTCCAAAAACAATTGTTTCGGCCTCTATTTCGATAAGGAAGGGTCCCCAATTAAAATTTTCAAAAAATTTTCAATGTACAAATTCGGCTCGGTTAAAGTTTTATTATATGTATATAGAAGAAGATAGATAGATGTATAGATAGATAGAAGACGAACCCGAGTGCAATATTAGTAGGTGAAATCACACATTTTAACGTAAGATTGCAGCTCGCGACTAACCATCATTAAAATAATATGTTTTATGGTTTATCCTGTCATAATACGGGATTGCTTGATTTTACTGGGATGAAAAGTAACTTAGATTTTAAGTTAGAGTATATGTTTTTACCATACCAAGTTTCATTGAAATCTGTTCGGTAGTATTTGCGTGATTGAAACACAAAGAGAGAGACGGACAGACAGACAATAATTCCAAAAAAAATTGTTTCGGCCTCTATTTCGATAAGGAAGGGTACCTCAATTAAAATTTTCAAAAAATATTTAATGTACAAATTCGGCTCGAATACAGTTTTATCAAATGTATATAGATAGAAGATAGAAGATGTACAGAAGAAGATTATTGTAAGATTGCAGCTCGCGACTAACCATCATTAAAATAATGTGTTTTATGGTTTATCCTGTCATAATACGGGACTGCTTGATTTTTCTGGGATGAAAAGTAACTTAGATTTTAAGTTAGAGTATATGTTTTTACCATACCAAGTTTCATTGAAATCTGTTCGGTAGTATTTGCGTGATTGAAACACAAAGAGACAGACAGACAGACAATAATTCCAAAAAAAATTGTTTTGGCCTTTATTTCGATAAGGAAGGGTACCTCAATTAAAATTTTCAAAAAATATTCAATTTTAAAATTCGGCTCGGTTAAAGTTTTATTATATGTATAGATAGATATAGATAGAAGATAGAAGATGTATAGAAGAAGATTAACGTAAGATTGCAGCTCGCGACTAACCATCATTAAAATAGTATGTTTTATGGTTTATCCTGTCATAATACGGGACTGCTTGATTTTTCTAGGATGAAAAGTAACTTTGATTTTAAGTTAGAGTATATGTTTTTACCATACCAAGTTTCATTGAAATCTGTTCGGTAGTATTTGCGTGATTGAAACACAAAGAGACAGACAGACAGACAATAATTCCAAAAAAAATTGTTTTGGCCTTTATTTCGATAAGGAAGGGTACCTCAATTAAAATTTTCAAAAAATATTCAATTTTAAAATTCGGCTCGGTTACAGTTTTATTATATGTATAGATAGATATAGATAGAAGATAGAAGATGTATAGAAGAAGATTAACGTAAGATTGCAGCTCGCGACTAACCATCATTAAAATAGTATGTTTTATGGTTTATCCTGTCATAATACGGGACTGCTTGATTTTTCTGGGATGAAAAGTAACTTAGATTTTAAGTTAGAGTATATGTTATTACCATACCAAGTTTCATTGAAATCTGTTCGGTAGTATTTGCGTGATTGAAACACAAATAGACAGACAGACAGACAAACCGACAATAATTCCAAAAAAAATTGTTTCGGCCCTTATTTCGATATAAGGAAGGGTACCTCAATTAAAATTTTCAAAAAATATTCAATGTTCAAATTCGGCTCGGTTACAGTTTTATTATATGTATAGATAGATATAGATAGAAGATAGATGATGTCTAGAAGAAGATTAACGTAAGATTGCAGCTCGCGACTAACCATCATTAAAATAGTATGTTTTATGGTTTATCCTGTCATAATACGGGACTGCTTGATTTTTCTGGGATGAAAAGTAACTTAGATTTTAAGTTGGAGTATATGTTATAACCATACCAAGTTTCATTGAAATCTGTTCGGTAGTATTTGCGTGATTGAAACACAAAGAGACAGACAGACAGACAAACCGACAATAATTCCAAAAAAAATTGTTTCGGCCCTTATTTCAATATAAGGAAGGGTACCTCAATTAAAAGTTTCAAAAAATATTCAATGTACAATTTCAGCTCGGTTACAGTTTTATTATATGTATGTATAGAAGAAGATAGAAGATGTATAGAAGAAGATTAACGTAAGATTGCAGCTCGCGACTAACCATCATTAAAATAGTATGTTTTATGGTTTATCCTGTCATAATACGGGACTGCTTGATTTTTCAGGGATGAAAAGTAACTTAGATTTTAAGTTGGAGTATATGTTATAACCATACCAAGTTTCATTGAAATCTGATCGGTAGTATTTGCGTGATTGAAACACAAAGATACAGACAGACAGAAAGACAGACAGACAATAATTCCAAAAAAAATTGTTTCGGCCTCTATTTAGATAAGGAAGGGTCCCCAATTAAAATTTTCAAAAAATTTTCAATGTACAAATTCGGCTCGGTTAAAGTTTTATTATATGTATATAGAAGAAGATAGATAGATAGATGTATAGATAGATAGAAGACGAACCCGAGTGCAATATTAGTAGGTGAAATCACACATTTTAACGTAAGATTGCAGCTCGCGACTAACCATCATTAAAATAATATGTTTTATGGTTTATCCTGTCATCATACGGGATTGCTTGATTTTACTGGGATGAAAAGTAACTTAGATTTCAAGTTAGAGTATATGTTTTTACCATACCAAGTTTCATTGAAATCTGTTCGGTAGTATTTGCGTGATTGAAACACAAAGAGACAGACAGACAGACAGACTGACAATAATTCCAAAACAAATTGTTTCGGCCCTCATTTCGATATAAGGAAGGGTACCTCAATTAAAAGTTTCAAAAAATATTCAATGTACAATTTCGGCTCGGTTACAGTTTTATTATATGTATGTATAGAAGAAGATAGAAGATGTATAGAAGAAGATTAACGTAAGATTGCAGCTCGCGATTAACCCTCATTAAAATAGTATGTTTTATGGTTTATCCTGTCATAATACGGGACTTCTTGATTTTTCTGGGATGAAAAGTAACTTAGATTTTAAGTTGGAGTATATGTTATTACCATACCAAGTTTCATTGTAATCTGTTCGGTAGTATTTGCGTGATTGAAACACAAAGAGAGAGACAGACAGACAGACAATAATTCCAAAAACAATTGTTTCGGCCTCTATTTCGATAAGGAAGGGTCCCCAATTAAAATTTTCAAAAAATTTTCAATGTACAAATTCGGCTCGGTTAAAGTTTTATTATATGTATATAGAAGAAGATAGATAGATAGATGTATAGATAGATAGAAGACGAACCCGAGTGCAATATTAGTAGGTGAAATCACACATTTTAACGTAAGATTGCAGCTCGCGACTAACCATCATTAAAATAATATGTTTTATGGTTTATCCTGTCATAATACGGGATTGCTTGATTTTACTGGGATGAAAAGTAACTTAGATTTTAAGTTAGAGTATATGTTTTTACCATACCAAGTTTCATTGAAATCTGTTCGGTAGTATTTGCGTGATTGAAACACAAAGAGAGAGACAGACAGACAGACAATAATTCCAAAAAAAATTGTTTCGGCCTCTATTTCGATAAGGAAGGGTACCTCAATTGAAATTTTCAAAAAATATTCAATGTACAAATTCGGCTCGAATACAGTTTTATCAAATGTATATAGATAGAAGATAGAAGATGTACAGAAGAAGATTATTGTAAGATTGCAGCTCGCGACTAACCATCATTAAAATAATATTTTTTATGGTTTATCCTGTCATAATACGGGATTGCTTGATTTTTCTGGGATGAAAAGTAACTTAGATTTTAAGTAAGAGTATATGTTTTTACCATACCAAGTTTCATTGAAATCTGTTCGGTAGTATTTGCGTGATTGAAACACAAAGAGAGAGACAGACAGACAGACAATAATTCCAAAAAAAATTGTTTCGGCCTCTATTTCGATAAGAAAGGGTACCTAAATTAAAATTTTCAAAAAATATTCAATGTACAAATTCGGCTCGAATACAGTTTTATCAAATGTATATAGATAGAAGATAGAAGATGTACAGAAGAAGATTAACGTAAGATTGCAGCTCGCGACTAACCATCATTAAAATAGTATGTTTTATGGTTTATCCTGTCATAATACGGGACTGCTTGATTTTTCTAGGATGAAAAGTAACTTAGATTTTAAGTTAGAGTATATGTTTTTACCATACCAAGTTTCATTGAAATCTGCTCGGTAGTATTTGCGTGATTGAAACACAAAGAGACAGACAGACAGACAATAATTCCAAAAAAAATTTTTTTGGCATTTATTTCGATAAGGAAGGGTACCTCAATTAAAATTTTCAAAAAATATTCAATTTTAAAATTCGGCTCGGTTACAGTTTTATTATATGTATAGATAGATATAGATAGAAGATAGAAGATGTATAGAAGAAGATTAACGTAAGATTGCAGCTCGCGATTAACCCTCATTAAAATAGTATGTTTTATGGTTTATCCTGTCATAATACGGGACTTCTTGATTTTTCTGGGATGAAAAGTAACTTAGATTTTAAGTTGGAGTATATGTTATTACCATACCAAGTTTCATTGTAATCTGTTCGGTAGTATTTGCGTGATTGAAACACAAAGAGAGAGACAGACAGACAGACAATAATTCCAAAAACAATTGTTTCGGCCTCTATTTCGATAAGGAAGGGTCCCCAATTAAAATTTTCAAAAAATTTTCAATGTACAAATTCGGCTCGGTTAAAGTTTTATTATATGTATATAGAAGAAGATAGATAGATAGATGTATAGATAGATAGAAGACGAACCCGAGTGCAATATTAGTAGGTGAAATCACACATTTTAACGTAAGATTGCAGCTCGCGACTAACCATCATTAAAATAATATGTTTTATGGTTTATCCTGTCATAATACGGGATTGCTTGATTTTACTGGGATGAAAAGTAACTTAGATTTTAAGTTAGAGTATATGTTTTTACCATACCAAGTTTCATTGAAATCTGTTCGGTAGTATTTGCGTGATTGAAACACAAAGAGAGAGACAGACAGACAGACAATAATTCCAAAAAAAATTGTTTCGGCCTCTATTTCGATAAGGAAGGGTACCTCAATTGAAATTTTCAAAAAATATTCAATGTACAAATTCGGCTCGAATACAGTTTTATCAAATGTATATAGATAGAAGATAGAAGATGTACAGAAGAAGATTATTGTAAGATTGCAGCTCGCGACTAACCATCATTAAAATAATATTTTTTATGGTTTATCCTGTCATAATACGGGATTGCTTGATTTTTCTGGGATGAAAAGTAACTTAGATTTTAAGTAAGAGTATATGTTTTTACCATACCAAGTTTCATTGAAATCTGTTCGGTAGTATTTGCGTGATTGAAACACAAAGAGAGAGACAGACAGACAGACAATAATTCCAAAAAAAATTGTTTCGGCCTCTATTTCGATAAGAAAGGGTACCTAAATTAAAATTTTCAAAAAATATTCAATGTACAAATTCGGCTCGAATACAGTTTTATCAAATGTATATAGATAGAAGATAGAAGATGTACAGAAGAAGATTAACGTAAGATTGCAGCTCGCGACTAACCATCATTAAAATAGTATGTTTTATGGTTTATCCTGTCATAATACGGGACTGCTTGATTTTTCTAGGATGAAAAGTAACTTAGATTTTAAGTTAGAGTATATGTTTTTACCATACCAAGTTTCATTGAAATCTGCTCGGTAGTATTTGCGTGATTGAAACACAAAGAGACAGACAGACAGACAATAATTCCAAAAAAAATTTTTTTGGCATTTATTTCGATAAGGAAGGGTACCTCAATTAAAATTTTCAAAAAATATTCAATTTTAAAATTCGGCTCGGTTACAGTTTTATTATATGTATAGATAGATATAGATAGAAGATAGAAGATGTATAGAAGAAGATTAACGTAAGATTGCAGCTCGCGACTAACCATCATTAAAATAGTATGTTTTATGGTTTATCCTGTCATAATACGGGACTGCTTGATTTTTCTGGGATGAAAAGTAACTTAGATTTTAAGTTAGAGTATATGTTATTACCATACCAAGTTTCATTGAAATCTGTTCGGTAGTATTTGCGTGATTGAAACACAAATAGACAGACAGACAGACAAACCGACAATAATTCCAAAAAAAATTGTTTCGGCCCTTATTTCGATATAAGGAAGGGTACCTCAATTAAAATTTTCAAAAAATATTCAATGTTCAAATTCGGCTCGGTTACAGTTTTATTATATGTATAGATAGATATAGATAGAAGATAGATGATGTCTAGAAGAAGATTAACGTAAGATTGCAGCTCGCGACTAACCATCATTAAAATAGTATGTTTTATGGTTTATCCTGTCATAATACGGGACTGCTTGATTTTTCTGGGATGAAAAGTAACTTAGATTTTAAGTTGGAGTATATGTTATAACCATACCAAGTTTCATTGAAATCTGTTCGGTAGTATTTGCGTGATTGAAACACAAAGAGACAGACAGACAGACAAACCGACAATAATTCCAAAAAAAATTGTTTCGGCCCTTATTTCAATATAAGGAAGGGTACCTCAATTAAAAGTTTCAAAAAATATTCAATGTACAATTTCAGCTCGGTTACAGTTTTATTATATGTATGTATAGAAGAAGATAGAAGATGTATAGAAGAAGATTAACGTAAGATTGCAGCTCGCGACTAACCATCATTAAAATAGTATGTTTTATGGTTTATCCTGTCATAATACGGGACTGCTTGATTTTTCAGGGATGAAAAGTAACTTAGATTTTAAGTTGGAGTATATGTTATAACCATACCAAGTTTCATTGAAATCTGATCGGTAGTATTTGCGTGATTGAAACACAAAGATACAGACAGACAGAAAGACAGACAGACAATAATTCCAAAAAAAATTGTTTCGGCCTCTATTTAGATAAGGAAGGGTCCCCAATTAAAATTTTCAAAAAATTTTCAATGTACAAATTCGGCTCGGTTAAAGTTTTATTATATGTATATAGAAGAAGATAGATAGATAGATGTATAGATAGATAGAAGACGAACCCGAGTGCAATATTAGTTGGTGAAATCACACATTTTAACGTAAGATTGCAGCTCGCGACTAACCATCATTAAAATAATATGTTTTATGGTTTATCCTGTCATAATACGGGATTGCTTGATTTTACTGGGATGAAAAGTAACTTAGATTTCAAGTTAGAGTATATGTTTTTACCATACCAAGTTTCATTGAAATCTGTTCGGTAGTATTTGCGTGATTGAAACACAAAGAGACAGACAGACAGACAGACCGACAATAATTCCAAAACAAATTGTTTCGGCCCTCATTTCGATATAAGGAAGGGTACCTCAATTAAAAGTTTCAAAAAATATTCAATGTACAATTTCGGCTCGGTTACAGTTTTATTATATGTATGTATAGAAGAAGATAGAAGATGTATAGAAGAAGATTAACGTAAGATTGCAGCTCGCGATTAACCCTCATTAAAATAGTATGTTTTATGGTTTATCCTGTCATAATACGGGACTTCTTGATTTTTCTGGGATGAAAAGTAACTTAGATTTTAAGTTGGAGTATATGTTATTACCATACCAAGTTTCATTGTAATCTGTTCGGTAGTATTTGCGTGATTGAAACACAAAGAGAGAGACAGACAGACAGACAATAATTCCAAAAACAATTGTTTCGGCCTCTATTTCGATAAGGAAGGGTCCCCAATTAAAATTTTCAAAAAATTTTCAATGTACAAATTCGGCTCGGTTAAAGTTTTATTATATGTATATAGAAGAAGATAGATAGATAGATGTATAGATAGATAGAAGACGAACCCGAGTGCAATATTAGTAGGTGAAATCACACATTTTAACGTAAGATTGCAGCTCGCGACTAACCATCATTAAAATAATATGTTTTATGGTTTATCCTGTCATAATACGGGATTGCTTGATTTTACTGGGATGAAAAGTAACTTAGATTTTAAGTTAGAGTATATGTTTTTACCATACCAAGTTTCATTGAAATCTGTTCGGTAGTATTTGCGTGATTGAAACACAAAGAGAGAGACAGACAGACAGACAATAATTCCAAAAAAAATTGTTTCGGCCTCTATTTCGATAAGGAAGGGTACCTCAATTGAAATTTTCAAAAAATATTCAATGTACAAATTCGGCTCGAATACAGTTTTATCAAATGTATATAGATAGAAGATAGAAGATGTACAGAAGAAGATTATTGTAAGATTGCAGCTCGCGACTAACCATCATTAAAATAATATTTTTTATGGTTTATCCTGTCATAATACGGGATTGCTTGATTTTTCTGGGATGAAAAGTAACTTAGATTTTAAGTTAGAGTATATGTTTTTACCATACCAAGTTTCATTGAAATCTGTTCGGTAGTATTTGCGTGATTGAAACACAAAGAGAGAGACAGACAGACAGACAATAATTCCAAAAAAAATTGTTTCGGCCTCTATTTCGATAAGAAAGGGTACCTAAATTAAAATTTTCAAAAAATATTCAATGTACAAATTCGGCTCGAATACAGTTTTATCAAATGTATATAGATAGAAGATAGAAGATGTACAGAAGAAGATTAACGTAAGATTGCAGCTCGCGACTAACCATCATTAAAATAGTATGTTTTATGGTTTATCCTGTCATAATACGGGACTGCTTGATTTTTCTAGGATGAAAAGTAACTTAGATTTTAAGTTAGAGTATATGTTTTTACCATACCAAGTTTCATTGAAATCTGCTCGGTAGTATTTGCGTGATTGAAACACAAAGAGACAGACAGACAGACAATAATTCCAAAAAAAATTTTTTTGGCATTTATTTCGATAAGGAAGGGTACCTCAATTAAAATTTTCAAAAAATATTCAATTTTAAAATTCGGCTCGGTTACAGTTTTATTATATGTATAGATAGATATAGATAGAAGATAGAAGATGTATAGAAGAAGATTAACGTAAGATTGCAGCTCGCGACTAACCATCATTAAAATAGTATGTTTTATGGTTTATCCTGTCATAATACGGGACTGCTTGATTTTTCTGGGATGAAAAGTAACTTAGATTTTAAGTTAGAGTATATGTTATTACCATACCAAGTTTCATTGAAATCTGTTCGGTAGTATTTGCGTGATTGAAACACAAATAGACAGACAGACAGACAAACCGACAATAATTCCAAAAAAAATTGTTTCGGCCCTTATTTCGATATAAGGAAGGGTACCTCAATTAAAATTTTCAAAAAATATTCAATGTTCAAATTCGGCTCGGTTACAGTTTTATTATATGTATAAATAGATATAGATAGAAGATAGATGATGTCTAGAAGAAGATTAACGTAAGATTGCAGCTCGCGACTAACCATCATTAAAATAGTATGTTTTATGGTTTATCCTGTCATAATACGGGACTGCTTGATTTTTCTGGGATGAAAAGTAACTTAGATTTTAAGTTGGAGTATATGTTATAACCATACCAAGTTTCATTGAAATCTGTTCGGTAGTATTTGCGTGATTGAAACACAAAGAGACAGACAGACAGACAAACCGACAATAATTCCAAAAAAAATTGTTTCGGCCCTTATTTCGATATAAGGAAGGGTACCTCAATTAAAAGTTTCAAAAAATATTCAATGTACAATTTCAGCTCGGTTACAGTTTTATTATATGTATGTATAGAAGAAGATAGAAGATGTATAGAAGAAGATTAACGTAAGATTGCAGCTCGCGACTAACCATCATTAAAATAGTATGTTTTATGGTTTATCCTGTCATAATACGGGACTGCTTGATTTTTCAGGGATGAAAAGTAACTTAGATTTTAAGTTGGAGTATATGTTATAACCATACCAAGTTTCATTGAAATCTGATCGGTAGTATTTGCGTGATTGAAACACAAAGATACAGACAGACAGAAAGACAGACAGACAATAATTCCAAAAAAAATTGTTTCGGCCTCTATTTAGATAAGGAAGGGTCCCCAATTAAAATTTTCAAAAAATTTTCAATGTACAAATTCAGCTCGGTTAAAGTTTTATTATATGTATATAGAAGAAGATAGATAGATAGATGTATAGATAGATAGAAGACGAACCCGAGTGCAATATTAGTAGGTGAAATCACACATTTTAACGTAAGATTGCAGCTCGCGACTAACCATCATTAAAATAATATGTTTTATGGTTTATCCTGTCATCATACGGGATTGCTTGATTTTACTGGGATGAAAAGTAACTTAGATTTCAAGTTAGAGTATATGTTTTTACCATACCAAGTTTCATTGAAATCTGTTCGGTAGTATTTGCGTGATTGAAACACAAAGAGACAGACAGACAGACAGACCGACAATAATTCCAAAACAAATTGTTTCGGCCCTCATTTCGATATAAGGAAGGGTACCTCAATTAAAAGTTTCAAAAAATATTCAATGTACAATTTCGGCTCGGTTACAGTTTTATTATATGTATGTATAGAAGAAGATAGAAGATGTATAGAAGAAGATTAACGTAAGATTGCAGCTCGCGATTAACCCTCATTAAAATAGTATGTTTTATGGTTTATCCTGTCATAATACGGGACTTCTTGATTTTTCTGGGATGAAAAGTAACTTAGATTTTAAGTTGGAGTATATGTTATTACCATACCAAGTTTCATTGTAATCTGTTCGGTAGTATTTGCGTGATTGAAACACAAAGAGAGAGACAGACAGACAGACAATAATTCCAAAAAAAATTGTTTCGGCCTCTATTTCGATAAGGAAGGGTCCCCAATTAAAATTTTCAATGTACAAATTCGGCTCGGTTAAAGTTTTATTATATGTATATAGAAGAAGATAGATAGATAGATGTATAGATAGATAGAAGACGAACCCGAGTGCAATATTAGTAGGTGAAATCACACATTTTAACGTAAGATTGCAGCTCGCGACTAACCATCATTAAAATAATATGTTTTATGGTTTATCCTGTCATAATACGGGATTGCTTGATTTTACTGGGATGAAAAGTAACTTAGATTTTAAGTTAGAGTATATGTTTTTACCATACCAAGTTTCATTGAAATCTGTTCGGTAGTATTTGCGTGATTGAAACACAAAGAGAGAGACAGACAGACAGACAATAATTCCAAAAAAAATTGTTTCGGCCTCTATTTCGATAAGGAAGGGTACCTCAATTGAAATTTTCAAAAAATATTCAATGTACAAATTCGGCTCGAATACAGTTTTATCAAATGTATATAGATATAAGATAGAAGATGTACAGAAGAAGATTATTGTAAGATTGCAGCTCGCGACTAACCATCATTAAAATAATATTTTTTATGGTTTATCCTGTCATAATACGGGATTGCTTGATTTTTCTGGGATGAAAAGTAACTTAGATTTTAAGTTAGAGTATATGTTTTTACCATACCAAGTTTCATTGAAATCTGTTCGGTAGTATTTGCGTGATTGAAACACAAAGAGAGAGACAGACAGACAGACAATAATTCCAAAAAAAATTGTTTCGGCCTCTATTTCGATAAGAAAGGGTACCTAAATTAAAATTTTCAAAAAATATTCAATGTACAAATTCGGCTCGAATACAGTTTTATCAAATGTATATAGATAGAAGATAGAAGATGTACAGAAGAAGATTAACGTAAGATTGCAGCTCGCGACTAACCATCATTAAAATAGTATGTTTTATGGTTTATCCTGTCATAATACGGGACTGCTTGATTTTTCTAGGATGAAAAGTAACTTAGATTTTAAGTTAGAGTATATGTTTTTACCATACCAAGTTTCATTGAAATCTGCTCGGTAGTATTTGCGTGATTGAAACACAAAGAGACAGACAGACAGAAAGACAGACAGACAATAATTCCAAAAAAAATTGTTTCGGCCTCTATTTTGATAAGGAAGGGTACCTCAATTACAATTTTCAAAAAATATTCAATGTACCAATTCGGCTCGGTTACAGTTTTATTATTTGTATAGATATAGAAGATAGATAGAAGATAGAAGATGTATAGAAGAAGGTGAACGTAAGATTGCAGCTCGCGACTAACCATCATTAAAATAGTATGTTTTATAGATTATCCTGTCATAATACGGGACTGCTTGATTTTTCTGGGATGAAAAGTAACTTAGATTTTAAGTTGGAGTATATGTTATGATGATTGATCCGACCGATTTCGGCCATGGCGACCACTTTAAAGACCCCTAGTCAGAGTAATGCCGCTGATGCGCTCGAAGATGGCTTATGTAGCCTATCTTCGCGGCGAAACTCCGTGCACATTGAGGGCACGTAAGTACGCCGTTCTCATAGTTGTATCATATGGCAGCAGGTGGGCGGGCCTTTAACTGATTGCGTTTGGCGTCAAGGTCAGCTTTACGCTGAGCCTCGAACTCGTGTACTTGGCTGTTCACCATCCTGCGCCATTCTGGCCGCTGTGCTGCCAAACGTTCCCAACGAGAGGGCTCTATGTTGCATCTCTTCATGTGTCGCTTTTGGACATCCTTGTACCGGAGGAGGGGACCGCCATGATTCCGCTTGCCCTTCTCCAGTTCAGAGTAGAAGATGCGCTTCGCCACTCTTTCCTCCGCCATACGAGATACGTGACCGCACCACCGAAGCTGTCGACGCATTAAATAGGCCTCAATGCCACCAACATTGGCTCGTCGCAGAACTTCGGTATTTCGCACTCTATCGGACCATCTGATCCTCATGATGGTACGGAGGCATTTAAGGTGGAAGCGATCCAGAGTGCGAATGTGGCGGCGGTATACACACCACGTCTCAGAGGAGTATAGGAGGTTTGGCAGCACGATTGCCATATACACCGATATCTTAGTGGGCAACTTAAGGTTATGCGAGCAGAAGACCTTGGTACATAGCTTGCCGAATGCCGCAGCTGCGGTACCCACCCTGCTATTGATCTCAGCATCAAGGTCACACTTGGATGTTACAGTGTTCCCCAGATAGCGAAATCTATCCACCTGCTTTAGCACATCCTCACCAAGTTTTATGGTCAGTGTCTCGTGACCGTGCATGTCCAGGGACATCACCTCCGTCTTATTGACACTGATCTTTAAGCCAAACTTACGGCAGGCTTGGTGGAATGCGGACATCAGCTGTTGCAGGCCGTCTAGGGATTCTGATAGGAAGCACAAGTCATCAGCATACATGATCTCCGTGATCAGTGCGTAAGAGACTTTAGTGCGAGCCTTAAGTCTAGCCAAGTTGAAAAGGCTGCCGTCTGTGCGGAAACGGATGCGGACTCCCTGAGAAACAGTGTGTAAGACCTCTCTAACTACCACCGCAAAGTATAAGGCGAACAGAGTAGGCGCTAAGACACATCCTTGCTTCACCCCACAGGTAACGGGGAAGAAGTCTGTCTGTTCACCGTCTACGGCAACGCAGCATTGCATGTCGTCATGCAGGAGTCTAAGAAGTCTCACAAACTTTTCCGTGCACCCGAGCTTACCTAGCACCAACCATAGAGCTTCCCGAGGCACGCTTTTGAAAGCCTTCTCCAGGTCAACAAAGCAAAGGTACAGCTGACAGCCCTGTTCCCTGCTCTTTTCTTGCAGTTGACGCACAGAGAATATAGCTTCGCATGTGCCTCGGTCCGGTCGGAAGCCAAACTGGGTTTCAGGCAGAATCTTTTCAGACAAGTTCTTTAGGCGGTTTAAGAGAACTCTAGCAAAGACCTTTCCGGGGGCTGAAAGGAGCGAAATACCGCGGTAGGAGTTGCAGTCAGATCGGTCACCCTTGTGCTTGTAAAGAGCACTTATGCGCGATACTTTAAAGGTATCCGGAACGCGCTCCTCCTCCCACATGCGAACAAATAGTTCCCACATTAACGTGTGCAACTCCTCTCCGCCGTATCTTATCAGCTCTCCCGGTATAAGGTCAATGCCAGCCGCCCGTTTGTTTTGTTGCTGTCTGATGGCAGTAACAACCTCGTCACGCAATAGAGTCTCGTCCAGCTCAAAGGCGATAGGGAGCTGAGGCATTAAACCGATACTTTGCAGATCAGCTGATCGATCCACATTTAGCAGAATGTTGAAGTGCTCCGCCCAGCGGTTTAGTATATCCTCCTTGCTTGTCAACATGTGACTACCGTCTAGAGACCTTAAAGGCACCCGAGCTTGGTAGGATGAACCAATCAGCTTACGTACCTCACTGTAGAACTCACCCAGCTGGTTTGTGTCAATGAGCCATTGCATGTGACTAGCTTTGTCCTGCCACCACTTGTCTTTCATATGTCGAGACAGCTTGCGCAATTCGAGGTCACTAGCTTTAACAACCGCAACGCTTCCTCTCTGCCTTTTGTGCTGTTGCAGGAGATCTCGGTGTTTGTCGAATGCTGCCCGCAGGGTTTCATCATTTCCATCAAACCAGTCTTCGTTGCGACGGATTTTTTTACCCAGTACAGTTGAAGCGGTATCCATGATATGAGATGACATAGTTCCCCAGGCAGCATCAACATCACCTACCTCATTAGCTGGCATCAGCTTTTCAGACAGGGCTTCAGCGTATTTCTCCCTGACCGCGATATCTTCTAGCTTATCCAAGTTCAAAGAAGCAAGCTTTTTTATAAGAGATCTACGCGGGCGACGGAGGCGGATTCGTAGCTTAGTGACAATAAGTCGGTGGTCAGACCAGCAGTGCGCACCACGCATCACGCGGGTGACCTGTACTTGGCTGAAATCTTTTTGTCTCACGATAGCATAGTCAATCAAATGCCAATGCTTAGATCTTGGGTGCATCCATGTTGTCTTGTACTTGGCGGCAAGTCTAAACATAGTGTTCGTAATTGCCAGACCGTATTGAGCACAAAGACTGAGCAGCAACTGACCATTGCTGTTCATGTTGCCAACTCCATGTCTACCCAGAACTCCAGGCCAAGCCTCATAGTCCCGTCCAACCCTGGCATTGAAATCGCCCAGCAATAAAACCTGCTCCCTGGCGTTGAAGCTATCGAGGCAATGTGTCACTTCCTCATAGAACTTTTCCTTGATGTCATCAGACTTGTCTAACGTTGGAGCATAGACACTGATGACATTAAGGTAGTTGTCTTTGTCCAGGTGAAGGCGCAGTGTGGTTACGCGGTCTGAGATATGTACAGGGTACTCCTCTAAATGCTTTGCTAAGTGATTCTTGATGGCAAAACCTACCCCTGATCGTCGAGTTTCGGAGGCAGCGGTACCTTTCCAGAAGAAAGTGTAGCCGCCACCTGCTTCCACCAGCTCTCCTTCATCGGGGAGATGTGTTTCGCTGAGAGCAGCCACATCCACGCTATAGCGATGAAGTTCCCGAGCTACTATGGCGGTCTTACGTTCGGGGCAGGCGTTGACATCTCGATCAAGAAGCGTTCTCACGTTCCACGCGCCGAATGTCATAACAGGTGTTCTTTTTAAATTTCCTTTGCGGCGTCGACCACGATTTAAATGATGCGATGATAGCCGCGGTTACTACCATCTGCCATGTCGGGACGAGCATTTTTTAGGGCACCTTTTCTAGCCCCCTCCCCAGCTGAGCGGGGAAAGCAGTGCCTCCCTAAACAGGGCTGCTTTGACATCCCAAGTGCTGCCGAGCCCGTGCTGTTGTCCCAAATGTGCAGCTCGGAAACGACCACGGCGTGTTCTCACGCCCCCGGGACCGCCTGCGTGCAGATATCAGACAAAGCCTAGTTTGCATCAGGCTAGACCTCTCTACTTCTACCCATCGCCACAGGACTTTTGCGTACTCGGAGTCCAGTAACGGAAGCGGTCAGATGCGCAGGAAATATTAAGGTGCACAAGTATACGCGCGAGACACAGGTGCACATACTCATCCTTATCCTTCTGGGCCCAGTGGAACGGAGACCGTTACGACCGGAGAAGGACTCAGACAGACGGAGCAGTATCACGGTGAGAAAGATACAAGGAGTCAGTATTTTCTCACACTCCCTTAATCGCCTTCTACGATACCCACGGGAAGATATGGGGTGGCGCTATTCTGCTCTGCCGGCACCACACGGCCAATGCAATGTTATAACCATACCAAGTTTCATTGAAATCTGTTCGGTAGTATTTGCGTGATTGAAACACAAAGATACAGACAGACAGAAAGACAGACAGACAATTATTCCAAAAAAAATTGTTTCGGCCTCTATTTCGATAAGGAAGGGTCCCCAATTAAAATTTTCAAAAAATTTTCAATGTACAAATTCGGCTCGGTTAAAGTTTTATTATATGTATATAAAAGAAGATAGATAGATAGATGTATAGATAGATAGAAGACGAACCCGAGTGCAATATTAGTAGGTGAAATCACACATTTTAACGTAAGATTGCAGCTCGCGACTAACCATCATTAAAATAATATGTTTTATGGTTTATCCTGTCATAATACGGGATTGCTTGATTTTACTGGGATGAAAAGTAACTTAGATTTTAAGTTAGAGTATATGTTTTTACCATACCAAGTTTCATTGAAATCTGTTCGGTAGTATTTGCGTGATTGAAACACAAAGAGACAGACAGACAGACAGACCGACAATAATTCCAAAAAAAATTGTTTCGGCCCTTATTTCGATATAAGGAAGGGTACCTCAATTAAAAGTTTCAAAAAATATTCAATGTACAATTTCGGCTCGGTTACAGTTTTATTATATGTATGTATAGAAGAAGATAGAAGATGTATAGAAGAAGATTAACGTAAGATTGCAGCTCGCGATTAACCCTCATTAAAATAGTATGTTTAATGGTTTATCCTGTCATAATACGGGACCTCTTGATTTTTCTGGGATGAAAAGTAACTTAGATTTTAAGTTGGAGTATATGTTATTACCATACCAAGTTTCATTGTAATCTGTTCGGTAGTATTTGCGTGATTGAAACACAAAGATACAGACAGACAGAAAGACAGACAGACAATAATTCCAAAAAAAATTGTTTCGGCCTCTATTTCGATAAGGAAGGGTACCTCAATTAAAATTTTCAAAAAATATTCAATGTTCAAATTCGGCTCGGTTACAGTTTTATTATATGTATAGATAGATATAGATAGAAGATAGATGATGTCTAGAAGAAGATTAACGTAAGATTGCAGCTCGCGACTAACCATCATTAAAATAGTATGTTTTATGGTTTATCCTGTCATAATACGGGACTGCTTGATTTTTCTGGGATGAAAAGTAACTTAGATTTTAAGTTAGAGTATATGTTTTTACCATACCAAGTTTGATTGAAATCTGTTCAGTAGTATTTGCGTGATTGAAACACAAAGAGACAGACAGACAGAAAGACAGACAGACAGACAATAATTCCAAAAAAATTGTTTCGGCCTCTATTTCGATAAAGAAGGGTGCCTCAATTAAAATTTTCAAAAAATATTCAATGTTCAAATTCGGCTCGGTTACAGTTTTATTATATGTATAGATAGATATAGATAGAAGATAGATGATGTCTAGAAGAAGATTAACGTAAGATTGCAGCTCGCAACTAACCATCATTAAAATAGTATGTTTTATGGTTTATCCTGTCATAATACGGGACTGCTTGATTTTTCTGGGATGAAAAGTAACTTAGATTTTAAATAAGAGTATATGTTTTTACCATACCAAGTTTCATTGAAATCTGTTCAGTAGTATTTGCGTGATTGAAACACAAAGAGACAGACAGACAGAAAGACAGACAGACAGACAATAATTCCAAAAAAATTGTTTCGGCCTCTATTTCGATAAAGAAGGGTGCCTCAATTAAAATTTTCAAAAAATATTCAATGTTCAAATTCGGCTCGGTTACAGTTTTATTATATGTATAGATAGATATAGATAGAAAATAGAAGATGTATAGAAGAAGATTAACGTAAGATTGCAGCTCGCGACTAACCATCATTAAAATAGTATGTTTTATGGTTTATCCTGTCATAATACGGGACTGCTTGATTTTTCTGGGATGAAAAGTAACTTAGATTTTAAGTTGGAGTATATGTTATTACCATACCAAGTTTCATTGAAATCTGATCGGTAGTATTTGCGTGATTGAAACACAAAGATACAGACAGACAGAAAGACAGACAGACAGACAATAATTCCAAAAAAAATTGTTTCGGCCTCTATTTCGATAAGGAAGGGTACCTCAATTACAATTTTCAAAAAATATTCAATGTACCAATTCGGCTCGGTTACAGTTTTATTATTTGTATAGATATAGAAGATAGATAGAAGATAGAAGATGTATAGAAGAAGGTTAACGTAAGATTGCAGCTCGCGACTAACCATCATTAAAATAGTATGTTTTATAGATTATCCTGTCATAATACGGGACTACTTGATTTTTCTGGGATGAAAAGTAACTTAGATTTTAAGTTAGAGTATATGTTATTGCCATACTAAGGTTCATTGAAATCTGTTCGGTAGTATTTGCGTGATTGAAACACAAAGAGACAGACAGACAGACAGAAAGACAGACAGACAGACAATAATTCCAAAAAAAATTGTTTCGGCCTCTATTTCGATAAGGAAGGGCCCCGAATTAAAATTTTCAAAAAATTTTCAATGTACAAATTCGGCTCGGTTACAGTTTTATTATAGGTATATAGAAGAAGATAGATAGATAGATGTATAGATAGATAGATGTATAGATACATAGAGGACGAACCCGAGTGCAATATTAGTAGGTGAAATCACACATTTTAACGTAAGATTGCAGCTCGCGACTAACCATCATTAAAATAATATGTTTTATGGTTTATCCTGTCATAATACGGGATTGCTTGATTTTACTGGGATGAAAAGTAACTTAGATTTTAAGTTAGAGTATATGTTTTTACCACACCAAGTTTCATTGAAATCTGTTCGGTAGTATTTGCGTGATTGAAACACAAAGAGACAGACAGACAGACAATAATTCTAAAAAAAATTGTTTCGGCCTCTATTTCAATAAGGAAGGGTACCTCAATTAAAATTTTCAAAAAATATTCAATGTACAAATTCGGCTCGAATACAGTTTTATTATATGTATAGATATAGAAGATAGATAGAAGATGTATAGAAGGAGATTAACGTAAGATTGCTGCTCGCGACTAACCATCATTAAAATAGTATTTTTTATGGTTTATCCTGTCATAATACGGGACTGCTTGATTTTTCTGGGATGAAAAGTAACTTAGATTTTAAGTAAGAGTATATGTTTTTACCATACCAAGTTTCATTGAAATCTGTTTGGTAGTATTTGCGTGATTGAAACACAAAGAGACAGACAGACAGAAAGACAGACAGACAGACAATAATTCCAAAAAAAATTGTTTTGGCCTCTATTTCGATAAGGAAGGGTACCTCAATTAAAATTTTCAAAAAATATTCAATGTTCAAATTCGGCTCGGTTACAGTTTTATTATATGTATAGATAAATATAGATAGAAGATAGAAGATGTATAGAAGAAGATTAACGTAAGATTGCAGCTCGCGACTAACCATCATTAAAATAGTATGTTTTATGGTTTATCCTGTCATAATACGGGACTGCTTGATTTTTCTGGGATGAAAAGTAACTTAGATTTTAAGTTGGAGTATATGTTATTACCATACCAAGTTTCATTGAAATCTGATCGGTAGTATTTGCGTGATTGAAACACAAAGAGACAGACAGACAGAAAGACAGACAGACAGACAATAATTCCAACAAAAATTGTTTCGGCCTCTATTTCGATAAGGAAGGGTACCC
This sequence comes from Phalera bucephala, assembly GCA_905147815.2. NCBI lineage: Eukaryota > Metazoa > Arthropoda > Insecta > Lepidoptera > Notodontidae > Phalera > Phalera bucephala. The sequence continues at coordinate 322,878 of CAJHXA020000001.1, forward strand.
CAATTAAAATTTTTAAAAAATATTTAATGTACAAATTCGGCTCGGTTACAATTTTTTTATATGTATAGATATAGATAGAAGATAGAAGATGTATAGAAGAAGATTAACGTAAGATTGCAGCTCGCGACTAACCATCATTAAAATAGTATTTTTTATGGTTTATCCTGTCATAATACGAGACTGCTTGATTTTTCTGGGATGAAAAGTAACTTAGATTTTAAGTTAGAGTATATGTTTTTACCATACCAAGTTTGATTGAAATCTGTTCAGTAGTATTTGCGTGATTGAAACACAAAGAGACAGATAGACAGAAAAACAGACCGACAGACAATAATTCCAAAAAAAATTGTTTTGGCCTCTATTTCGATAAGGAAGGGTACCTCAATTAAAATTTTCAAAAAATATTCAATGTTCAAATTCGGCTCGGTTACAGTTTTATTATATGTATAGATAGATATAGATAGAAGATAGATGATGTCTAGAAGAAGATTAACGTAAGATTGCAGCTCGCGACTAACCATCATTAAAATAGTATGTTTTATGGTTTATCCTGTCATAATACGGGACTGCTTGATTTTTCTGGGATGAAAAGTAACTTGGATTTTAAGTTAGAGTATATGTTTTTACCATACCAAGTTTGATTTACTTCTGTTCGGTAGTATTTGCGTGATTGAAACACAAAGAGACAGACAGACAGAAAGACAGACAGACAATAATTCCAAAAAAAATTGTTTCGGCCTCTATTTCTATAAGGAAGGGTGCCTCAATAAAAATTTTCAAAAAATTTTCAATGTACAAAATCGGCTCGGTTACAGTTTTATTATACGTATATAGAAGAAGATAGATAGATAGATGTATAGATAGATAGAAGACGAACCCGAATGCAATATTAGTAAGTGAAATCACACATTTTAACGTAAGATTGCAGCTCGCGACTAACCATCATTAAATTAGTATGTTTTATGGTTTATCCTGTCATAATACGGGACTGCTTGATTTTTCTGGGATGAAAAGTAACTTAGATTTTAAGTTAGAGTATATGTTTTTACCATAAAAAAAAAAAAAAAAAAAAAATACCAAGTTTCATTGAAATCTGTTCGGTAGTATTTGCGTGATTGAAACACAAAGAGACAGACAGACAGAAAGACAGACAGACTGACAATAATTCCAAAAAAAATTGTTTCGGCCTCTATTTCGATAAGGAAGGGTGCCTCAATAAAAATTTTCAAAAAATTTTCAATGTACAAAATCGGCTCGGTTACAGTTTTATTATACGTATATAGAAGAAGATAGATAGATAGATGTATAGATAGATAGAAGACGAACCCGAGTGCAATATTAGTAGGTGAAATCACACATTTTAACGTAAGATTGCAGCTCGCGACTAACCATCATTAAAATAGTATGTTTTATGGTTTATCCTGTCATAATACGGGACTGCTTGATTTTTCTGGGATGAAAAGTAACTTAGATTTTAAGTTAGAGTATATGTTATTACCATACCAAGTTTCATTGAAATCTGTTCGTTAGTATTTGCGTGATTGAAACACAAAGAGACAGACAGACAGACAGACCGACAATAATTCCAAAAAAAATTGTTTCGGCCCTTATTTTGATATAAGGAAGGGTCCCCAATTAAAATTTTCAAAAAATTTTCAATGTACAAATTCGGCTCGGTTAAAGTTTTATTATATGTATATAGAAGAAGATAGAAGATGTATAGAAGAAGATTAACGTAAGATTGCAGCTCGCGATTAACCATCATTAAAATAGTATGTTTTATGGTTTATCCTGTCATAATACGGGACTGCTTGATTTTTCTGGGATGAAAAGTAACTTAGATTTTAAGTTGGAGTATATGTTATTACCATACCAAGTTTCATTGTAATCTGTTCGGTAGTATTTGCGTGATTGAAACGCAAAGAGAGAGACAGACAGACAGACCGACAATAATTCCAAAAAAAATTGTTTCGGCCCTTATTTTGATATAAGGAAGGGTCCCCAATTAAAATTTTCAAAAAATGAGAAATCAAATTTCAGAGATGGCGTTAGTAGTTGAACATGTAAACGGCTTCGTATTTAACTTTATTTAAAAATACTTTATCGCGTTACTTAAATCTCCGGTGGTATTTATTAGTTTATATAAACCCTAAATTTGTACGTCTAGTGTTGGTGAGACATTTCCATAAGAATTCTGCAAAATACAGTGACTTCAATGATACGTGTCTTTCTAGTGCTATAATTAAAATAAAAGTTCCAAATATAATGACAATTTCTTATAAATGATAAGCAAATATACATCACTCTAATCTTTAATTTGTGACCGTAATTCAAACGTGAATAACTTGATAATTGTGTTTGTTTACTAACTGTTAACCTTTACAAATCCGTTGTGAAAATAATTCAGACTGCTGCTGTTTGTGTTACCACTCTGCTATTGGTATACTGTTGTGACAGTTCTATTGACCAATCACAGTCGTTAATGAGCTAAGTTACATTTATTCATCCATAGTATCACTATTTTCACGGAACCTGAATAACACTTCGGTGGCTAAGTGATTAGCTACATTTATTGGCGTACATAAGACCCGAGTTCGCGCCCACACTAATCTCAAGTAATTTTTGCGACTTAACAATTTATCGCAAATAAATTTTCTTTAATACAACATGAAGTTTGCCTGCTGCAAATCGACGACTGATGGCTCCGCTGGTAGAATAACTTGTTGTAATTGCAATAATAATTATCATATTTCTTGTTTGTACCCCAACAGTAAGAAAAAGAAACAGGTGTCAAACGATGACAAGAAATCTTGGGTTTGCCCGGAATGTGTATTAAATCAGCCAAGAGAACATCACAACGATAATACACCTATTAGACCTACCTTAGAGTATACTAGGAAGAGCCCCGATAGTTTCAATATAACAACTAAAAGAGGCGCAGCCAGTGCTAGCCCTTCCTCTGTGCCTAGTCCAATAAAAACATCATTATCGGGCGAGCAGATTAAGGAAATTGTCTCAGCGGAGTTGGGCAAGCGATGGGATATCTTTGAGAAGAGAATTATAAATGCAATAGCGAACGAAATTAAACCACTTAAGGACGAGATCGCCGAATTCAAGGATAGTTTAAAATTCTTAACAGAAAAATACGATGATTTAAATCGAAGGGTAGACACAATTGACAAAGATGTGAAGACCATAGCTACCCTTAAGTCAGAAATTGGCGAACTTAAATCTTCCCTGAGTAATATAGTCTCTGATTCTAACAAGAGAGAACAATGGTCGAGGCGGTCGAATGCGGAGATCTTTGGTGTCCCTGAGAAAAAGGGTGAAAATTTATTATTGATTTTGAAATCTATTACTGATAGAATTGATCTCCCACTAAACATAGAGTACGATATAGACTTTGTGACGCGTGTTGCACCAAAAGATAATAATACTAAGAAACCAAAACCCATTGTAGTCCGTTTCTTGGCGCGCCATAAAAAAGACGACTTTTTGTATAAAGCTAGAAAATTAAAGCTTCAGGCTTCGGATCTTGGATATTCCACCCATAGTTCCTTAATATTCTTTAATGATCACTTAACTAGTTTCAATAAGTCTCTTTTACAGCGCACTAAAGTTAGAGCGAAAGAACATAACTTTGCGTATGTTTGGACTAAAAATTGTTCTATTTTAGTTCGTCGTTCTGATACCAGTCCAATTGTACACATATCAGATGTGAACGATTTAAACAAAATAAAGTAAGAACAAAATTGTCTTTGTACTTGGCTTTAGATTTCTATTTAATATTTTTGCTTGCGGTTATGTTAATGTTTAAATATCTAGGTTACTCTTTTTTGTTGTATGTTTGTTGTCACACACACGTTAGCATGGATGAATTGTTGTTATCGATTTCTGAGGGTACAGTTTTTATCAGTAAAAATAAAGTTAAAGTTAATTTCATTATATATTTAATCTATTCTCTTTCTGGCTGCTTTTTAAGGAAATCTAGGATGTTACTATTGTTACTATTGTTAAGTATTTGGAATAACCTTGCCTCCACTTACAATGCTTTGAATTATGCAATTGACTTAGATTCTCCTCATGCTTGGATTTAACTTTTCAGCCTATTATCAAAATGTTCGTGGCTTAAGGACGAAGACCAATGTCTTTTATAAAAATGTTATGACGACTGATTATGATTTAATTTGTTTGAGTGAAACTTGGCTTTGCTCTGGGATATACGATTTGGAACTTTTCGATTGTCGTTATAATGTTTACCGATGTGACAGGAACTATGCATCTAGGGGCGACAGCATGGGGGGTGGTGTGCTTATTGCATTGCGTCGTGACTTTTCGGTCGTATCTGCTAGAAGCTTATCTTTTCCCGATGATGCTGCCGAGGCCATTGAAGTTATTGTTAATATATCATCGAGGCCTTTAAATTTATTAAGAGTTTACTGTTGTTATTTTCCTCATTGCCGTCTTCACTTGGAATGTTTAAATCATTTTTTAGACTTGATCAGTGACATTTATACAGATAATGTTAACGATGGGTTCCTGATACTTGGTGATTTTAACATCAGTTCTGCCATGTGGAATATTTCAGAGGTCGATGATAGTATTATTGTGGCTAACTATGATCATAGTAATCCGTTTATTAATCTTGTCCAAAACTTTCTTAGTTTTACAAATTTTATGCAGTTAAATGCTGTGCCTAATGCAAACGGCAAACAACTCGATCTTGTCATAAGCAGAGTTTACTGTACGGTGCGGCAGTGTACTGAACCTTTGGTTAGTGAGGATGCGCATCACCCAGCACTTTGTACTTCCATACTTCTATCAGGTATGAGAACTCTTCGTCCTTCTTCACATCTGATACATATTTTCCAAGCAGCTGATTATGATGCTATCAATTTAGATCTATCTCTGGTCAATTGGAATGAGACTCTCAATTATAATGACATTAATACTGCTTTAATAGAATTTTATGATATTATAAATAGAATTATTATAAAACACGTACCTATTAAGATAACTCGTAGTAACCACTACCCTCCTTGGTTTTCTAATTCTTTAATAAAAATAATTAATGAAAAACTTAAGTATCATAAGAGATGGAAAACCTATGGTAGGATTAGTGATTATGATACCTTTTGCTGCCTTCGTAATAGGCAAAAACGTGTGCAAAAGGAGTGCTACGATAAATTTATTCATACTTGCGAGAAAAAAATTATGGAAAATAGTAAATACTTTTGGAAATTTGTAAAATCAAAAAAGGACGTTAACCAATTGCCTGAGGTAATGTATTTCAACGACGTGCACACTTCTAACGCATCACAAATTTGTAACCTTTTTAACAGTCACTTCCAAGCAGCGTTTGAAAGTTATTCTCAGGCTACCGCTGACGACTTGGATGCTATAAGCTATGATAATATTTCTATAGGTTCAATTGATTTGTCAATAACTTTAATTGAAAAGTATTTAAATACTCTAGACGTTTCTAAGGGTTGTGGACCTGATGGGATTCCACCTCTATTTCTAAAGTCTTGCTCTAAAAATCTGGCTGTGTCTTTATTTATATTATTTCAACTTTCTCTTAATACTGGCACTATGCCTACGGATTGGAAAAAATGTTTTGTTGTGCCCATTTTCAAATCAGGTGACAAACATAATATACAAAATTACAGGCCTATCTCGAAACTAAACTGCATCCCTAAGCTGTTTGAAAAAATTGTGTATGACAATCTATACCCTGTTCTTAGACCTACGATTATTAACCAACAGCATGGCTTCATTGACGGTAGATCCACGGAATCTAATCTTTGTGAATTTACTTATCAAATAGCCACCGCTATGGATGGAGGAGGTCAAATTGATGCAGTTTATACCGACTACTCCAAGGCATTTGATAAAATTTCTCACTTTTTACTAATTAAGAAACTTGAATCGGTAGGTATACATGGAGACCTTTTACGTTGGCTTGAATCGTATCTGAGGGAGCGAAGTCAGGCGGTAACAATTAAGGGATACTGTTCTTCTTTTGTTCCTATTACTTCCGGTGTACCTCAAGGATCTCACATGGGACCCTTATTGTTTAATGTATTTATAAATGATATAGCTTTGATCATCAAGAACAGTAAAATTTTGCTTTACGCTGATGATTTGAAAATGTTTAGAACTATAAAATCATATTCTGACTGTGTTTTATTACAGAATGATCTTGATAATCTTCAACATTACTGTACTAGAAATGGATTAAAGTTAAATTTAAATAAATGTAGCGTAATAACTTTTACCCGAAAAAAAAGCCCTATACATCACTCCTATTCAATTAGTAGTGAAGCCCTTCAAAGACTATATGAGGTAAGAGACTTGGGTGTACTCCTTGACCATAAATTAACTTTTGCTTCGCATTTCGATTACATTACTGCTAAGGCGTATCGTATGCTTGGCTTTGTTTTGAGAATTGGCAGGGAGTTCAGAAGATGTTCTACTATGATTACACTTTTTAATTCCTTTGTTCGTTCTGTTCTCGAATACGCCTCTACAGTGTGGAACCCCCAATACAAAGTATATACAGACGGTATTGAGCGCATACAAAATATGTTTATAAGGCATCTACGTTATAGGCACGGTTATGCTGAAAACATTATTTCTAATATCCCTTCCTTGTCTGTTCGGCGGTCAGAGAGAGACCAAATATTTTTATTTAAAATTATTAATAATTTGGTAGACTCTCCATTTTTGATGAGCAATATATTATTTAGATGTCCACGATTTTTATCGCGTAATAAATTCCCTTTTACTATACCTTCTTGCAAATCTAAATTCACAAATAATACTTTTTTGTACCGTGTGTGTAGAAATAATAATAATGATTACTCTAATTTAGATATGTATAATTGTAAATTGCATGCTTTTAAAAACATATTAAAAGCGAAAAAGAATGTAGCTTTGTAATCACAGGAATATTTTACTTTTATTATTAGTTTTATTTTAATTTCAGTTTATCATTTTAATTTTCATCTTTTTTTTAATAGTTTATTTGCTTTAACTGTAATTTTAGTTATAACCTTTGTTATTCTAGTGCCTTTTTAAATGTACTTATTAATAGTGGAAACTTAATTGATCTATGTATAAGTTAATATATTATAATTTAAGGTGTATTACATATTGTATGTTTCCCAAAAATAAATAAAATAAAAAATAAAATAAAATAAAAATTTTCAATGTACAAATTCGGCTCGGTTAAAGTTTTATTATATGTATATAGAAGAAGATAGAAGATGTATAGAAGAAGATTAACGTAAGATTGCAGCTCGCGATTAACCATCATTAAAATAGTATGTTTTATGGTTTATCCTGTCATAATACGGGACTGCTTGATTTTTCTGGGATGAAAAGTAACTTAGATTTTAAGTTGGAGTATATGTTATTACCATACCAAGTTTGATTGAAATCTGTTCAGTAGTATTTGCGTGATTGAAACACAAAGAGACAGATAGACAGAAAGACAGACCAACAGACAATAATTCCAAAAAAAATTGTTTTGGCCTCTATTTCGATAAGGAAGGGTACCTCAATTAAAATTTTCAAAAAATATTCAATGTTCAAATTCGGCTCGGTTACAGTTTTATTATATGTATAGATAGATATAGATAGAAGATAGATGATGTCTAGAAGAAGATTAACGTAAGATTGCAGCTCGCGACTAACCATCATTAAAATAGTATGTTTTATGGTTTATCCTGTCATAATACGGGACTGCTTAATTTTTCTGGGATGAAAAGTAACTTAGATTTTAAGTAAGAGTATATGTTTTTACCATACCAAGTTTGATTGAAATCTGTTCAGTAGTATTTCCGTGATTGAAACAGAAAGAGACAGACAGACAGAAAGACAGACAGACAGACAATAATTCCAAAAAAAATTGTTTCGGCCTCTATTTCGATAAGGAAGGGTGCCTCAATTAAAATTTTCAAAAAATATTCAATGTTCAAATTCGGCTCGGTTACAGTTTTATTATATGTATAGATAGATATAGATAGAAAATAGAAGATGTATAGAAGAAGATTAACGTAAGATTGCAGCTCGCGACTAACCATCATTAAAATAGTATGTTCCGCCCAAGCCTTCGATTCGATCGAGACTTGGGCGGTTCTTAGATCTCTCCAGCGATGCCGCATTGACTATCGGTACATCGAAGTGTTGAAGTGCTTGTATAATAACGCCACCATGTCAGTCCGAGTACAAGGGCAGTGCACGAATGCGATCTCCATAAAAAGAGGAGTAAGACAGGGAGACGTCATTTCTCCGAAACTGTTTACGACCACCATAGAGGACGCCTTCAAGCTCTTGGAATGGCGAGGACTTGGCATCAACATCAATGGCGAATACATCACTCACCTTCGATTTGCCGACGACATTGTGGTCATGGCGGAGTCGCTGGAGGATCTAGGACGAATGCTCGGCGACCTCAACAGAGTATCTCAACAAGTGGGTCTTAAAATGAACATGGACAAAACGAAAATAATGTGTAACGTCCATGTCGTACCCACCGCACTCACCGTTGGGAACTCTACTCTTGAAGTTGTCGACGAATACATTTACCTGGGACAGGTAGTCCGGTTAGGTAGGTCCAACTATGAGAGAGAGGTCAATCGACGAATCCAACTCGGCTGGGCAGCGTTCGGGAAACTGCGCAACATCTTCTCAACCAAAATACCTCAGTGCCTAAAGACTAAAGTTTTTAGTCAATGTGTGTTATCAGTGATGATATATGGATCAGAGACGTGGTCTCTTACAATAGGTCTCATAAAAAAGCTCAGAGTTGCTCAGCGAGCTATGGAGAGAGCTATGCTCGGCGTTTCTCTACGTGATCGAATCAGGAATGAAGAGATTCGTAGAGGAACCAAGGTCACCGACATAGCCGTTAAGATTAGCAAGCTGAAGTGGCAATGGGCGGGCCACATAGCGCGAAGATCGGACGGGCGTTGGGGCAGAAAGATTCTAGAGTGGAGACCACGTATTGGCAAGCGCAGCGTGGGACCACCACCTGCCAGATGGACCGACGATCTTGTGAAAATCGCAGGAAGTCGTTGGATGCAGGTGGCATCGGACCGGTTACGCTGGAAAGCGATTGGGGAGGCCTATGTTCAGCAGTGGACAAGTATAGGCTGAGATGATGATGATGATGATGATGGTTTATCCTGTCATAATACGGGACTGCTTGATTATTCTGGGATGAAAAGTAACTTAGATTTTAAGTTGGAGTATATGTTATTACCATACCAAGTTTCATTGAAATCTGATCGGTAGTATTTGCGTGATTGAAACACAAAGATACAGACAGACAGAAAGACAGACAGAAAGACAATAATTCTAAAAAAAATTGTTTCGGCCTCTATTTCGATAACGAAGGGTACCTCAATTACAATTTTCAAAAAATATTCAATGTACCAATTCGGCTCGGTTACAGTTTTATTATTTGTATAGATATAGAAGATAGATAGAAGATGTATAGAAGAAGGTTAACGTAAGATTGCAGCTCGCGACTAACCATCATTAAAATAGTATGTTTTATAGATTATCCTGTCATAATACGGGACTGCTTGATTTTTCTGGGATGAAAAGTAACTTAGATTTTAAGTTAGAGTATATGTTATTGCCATACTAAGGTTCATTGAAATCTGTTCGGTAGTATTTGCGTGATTGAAACACAAAGAGACAGACAGACAGACAGAAAGACAGACAGACAGACAGAAAGACAGACAGACAGTCAATAATTCCAAAAAAAATTGTTTCGGCCTCTATTTCGATAAGGAAGGGCCCCCAATTAAAATTTTCAAAAAATTTTCAATGTACAAATTCGGCTCGGTTACAGTTTTATTATATGTATATAGAAGAAGATAGATAGATAGATGTATAGATAGATAGATGTATAGATACATAGAGGACGAACCCGAGTGCAATATTAGTAGGTGAAATCACACATTTTAACGTAAGATTGCAGCTCGCGACTAACCATCATTAAAATAATATGTTTTATGGTTTATCCTGTCATAATACGGGATTGCTTGATTTTACTGGGATGAAAAGTAACTTAGATTTTAAGTTAGAGTATATGTTTTTACCACACCAAGTTTCATTGAAATCTGTTCGGTATTATTTGCGTGATTGAAACACAAAGAGAGAGACAGACAGACAGACAATAATTCCAAAAAAAATTGTTTCGGCCTCTATTTCAATAAGGAAGGGTACCTCAATTAAAATTTTCAAAAAATATTCAATGTACAAATTCGGCTCGAATACAGTTTTATTATATGTATAGATATAGAAGATAGATAGAAGATGTATAGAAGGAGATTAACGTAAGATTGCTGCTCGCGACTAACCATCATTAAAATAGTATTTTTTATAATTTATCCTGTCATAATACGGGACTGCTTGATTTTTCTGGGATGAAAAGTAACTTAGATTTTAAGTAAGAGTATATGTTTTTACCATACCAAGTTTCATTGAAATCTGTTCGGTAGTATTTGCGTGATTGAAACACAAAGAGACAGACAGACAGAAAGACAGACAGACAGACAATAATTCCAAAAAAAATTGTTTTGGCCTCTATTTCGATAAGGAAGGGTACCTCAATTAAAATTTTCAAAAAATATTCAATGTTCAAATTCGGCTCGGTTACAGTTTTATTATATGTATAGATAAATATAGATAGAAGATAGAAGATGTATAGAAGAAGATTAACGTAAGACTGCAGCTCGCGACTAACCATCATTAAAATAGTATGTTTTATGGTTTATCCTGTCATAATACGGGACTGCTTGATTTTTCTGGGATGAAAAGTAACTTAGATTTTAAGTTAGAGTATATGTTATTACCATACCAAGTTTCATTGAAATCTGTTCGGTAGTATTTGCGTGATTGAAACACAAAGAGACAGACAGACAGACAGACCGACAATAATTCCAAAAAAAATTGTTTCGGCCCTTATTTCGATATAAGGAAGGGTACCTCAATTAAAAGTTTCAAAAAATATTCAATGTACAATTTCGGCTCGGTTAAAGTTTTATTATATGTATATAGAAGAAGATAGAAGATGTATAGAAGAAGATTAACGTAAGATTGCAGCTCGCGATTAACCATCATTAAAATAGTATGTTTTATGGTTTATCCTGTCATAATACGGGACTGCTTGATTTTTCTGGGATGAAAAGTAACTTAGATTTTATGTTGGAGTATATGTTATTACCATACCAAGTTTCATTGAAATCTGTTCGGTAGTATTTGCGTGATTGAAACACAAAGAGACAGACAGACAGACAGACCGACAATAATTCCAAAAAAAATTGTTTCGGCCCTTATTTTGATATAAGGAAGGGTCCCCAATTAAAATTTTCAAAAAATTTTCAATGTACAAATTCGGCTCGGTTAAAGTTTTATTATATGTATATAGAAGAAGATAGAAGATGTATAGAAGAAGATTAACGTAAGATTGCAGCTCGCGATTAACCATCATTAAAATAGTATGTTTTATGGTTTATCCTGTCATAATACGGGACTGCTTGATTTTTCTGGGATGAAAAGTAACTTAGATTTTAAGTTGAAGTATATGTTATTACCATACCAAGTTTCATTGTAATCTGTTCGGTAGTATTTGCGTGATTGAAACACAAAGAGAGAGACAGACAGACAGACAATAATTCCAAAAAAAATTGTTTCGGCCTCTATTTCGATAAGGAAGGGTCCCCAATTAAAATTTTCAAAAAATTTTCAATGTACAAATTCGGTTCGTTTAAAGTTTTATTATATGTATATAGAAAAAGGTAGATAGATAGATGTATAGATAGATAGAAGACGAACCCGAGTGCAATATTAGTAGGTGAAATCACACATTTTAACGTAAGATTGCAGCTCGCGACTAACCATCATTAAAATAATATGTTTTATGGTTTATCCTGTCATAATACGGGACTGCTTGATTTTACTGGGATGAAAAGTAACTTAGATTTTAAGTTAGAGTATATGTTTTTACCATACCAAGTTTGATTGAAATCTGTTCAGTAGTATTTGCGTGATTGAAACACAAAGAGACAGATAGACAGAAAGACAGACCGACACACAATAATTCCAAAAAAAATTGTTTTGGCCTCTATTTCGATAAGGAAGGGTACCTCAATTAAAATTTTCAAAAAATATTCAATGTTCAAATTCGGCTCGGTTACAGTTTTATTATATGTATAGATAGATATAGATAGAAGATAGATGATGTCTAGAAGAAGATTAACGTAAGATTGCAGCTCGCGACTAACCATCATTAAAATAGTATGTTTTATGGTTTATCCTGTCATAATACGGGACTGCTTGATTTTTCTGGGATGAAAAGTAACTTAGATTTTAAGTTAGAGTATATGTTTTTACCATACCAAGTTTGATTGAAATCTGTTCAGTAGTATTTGCGTGATTGAAACACAAAGAGACAGATAGACAGAAAGACAGACCGACAGACAATAATTCCAAAAAAAATTGTTTTGGCCTCTATTTCGATAAGGAAGGGTACCTCAATTAAAATTTTCAAAAAATATTCAATGTTCAAATTCGGCTCGGTTACAGTTTTATTATATGTATAGATAGATATAGATAGAAGATAGATGATGTCTAGAAGAAGATTAACGTAAGATTGCAGCTCGCAACTAACCATCATTAAAATAGTATGTTTTATGGTTTATCCTGTCATAATACGGGACTGCTTGATTTTTCTGGGATGAAAAGTAACTTAGATTTTAAGTTAGAGTATATGTTTTTACCATACCAAGTTTGATTTAAATCTGTTCGGTAGTATTTGCGTGATTGAAACACAAAGAGACATACAGACAGAAAGACAGACAGACAATAATTCCAAAAAAAATTGTTTCGGCCTCTATTTCTATAAGGAAGGGTTGCTCAATAAAAATTTTCAAAAAATTTCAATGTACAAAATCGGCTCGGTTACAGTTTTATTATACGTATATAGAAGAAGATAGATAGATAGATGTATAGATAGATAGAAGACGAACCCGAGTGCAATATTAGTAGGTGAAATCACACATTTTAACGTAAGATTGCAGCTCGCGACTAACCATCATTAAATTAGTATGTTTTATGGTTTATCCTGTCATAATACGGGACTGCTTGATTTTTCTGGGATGAAAAGTAACTTCGATTTTAAGTAAGAGTATATGTTTTTACCATACCAAGTTTGATTGAAATCTGTTCAGTAGTATTTCCGTGATTGAAACAGAAAGAGACAGACAGACAGAAAGACAGACAGACAGACAATAATTCCAAAAAAAAATGTTTCGGCCTCTATTTCGATAAGGAAGGGTGCCTCAATTAAAATTTTCAAAAAATATTCAATGCTCAAATTCGGCTCGGTTACAGTTTTATTATATGTATAGATAGATATAGATAGAAAATAGAAGATGTATAGAAGAAGATTAACGTAAGATTGCAGCTCGCGACTAACCATCATTAAAATAGTATGTTTTATGGTTTATCCTGTCATAATACGGGACTGCTTGATTATTCTGGGATGAAAAGTAACTTCGATTTTAAGTTGGAGTATATGTTATTACCATACCAAGTTTCATTGAAATCTGATCGGTAGTATTTGCGTGATTGAAACACAAAGATACAGACAGACAGAAAGACAGACAGACAGACAATAATTCCAAAAAAAATTGTTTCGGCCTCTATTTCGATAAGGAAGGGTACCTCAATTACAATTTTCAAAAAATATTCAATGTACCAATTCGGCTCGGTTACAGTTTTATTATTTGTATAGATATAGAAGATAGATAGAAGATAGAAGATGTATAGAAGAAGGTTAACGTAAGATTGCAGCTCGCGACTAACCATCATTAAAATAGTATGTTTTATAGATTATCCTGTCATAATACGGGACTGGTTGATTTTTCTGGGATGAAAAGTAACTTAGATTTTAAGTTAGAGTATATGTTATTGCCATACTAAGGTTCATTGAAATCTGTTCGGTAGTATTTGCGTGATTGAAACACAAAGAGACAGACAGACAGACAGAAAGACAGACAGACAGACAGAAAGACAGACAGACAGACAATAATTCCAAAAAAAATTGTTTCGGCCTCTATTTCGATAAGGAAGGGCCCCCAATTAAAATTTTCAAAAAATTTTCAATGTACAAATTCGGCTCGGTTACAGTTTTATTATATGTATATAGTAGAAGATAGATAGATAGATGTATAGATAGATAGATGTATAGATACAAAGAGGACGAACCCGAGTGCAATATTAGTAGGTGAAATCACACATTTTAACGTAAGATTGCAGCTCGCGACTAACCATCATTAAAATAATATGTATTATGGTTTATCCTGTCATAATACGGGATTGCTTGATTTTACTGGGATGAAAAGTAACTTAGATTTTAAGTTAGAGTATATGTTTTTACCACACCAAGTTTCATTGAAATCTGTTCGGTAGTATTTGCGTGATGGAAACACAAAGAGAGAGACAGACAGACAGACAATAATTCCAAAAAAAATTGTTTCGGCCTCTATTTCAATAAGGAAGGGTACCTCAATTAAAATTTTCAAAAAATATTCAATGTACAAATTCGGCTCGAATACAGTTTTATTATATGTATAGATATAGAAGATAGATAGAAGATGTATAGAAGGAGATTAACGTAAGATTGCTGCTCGCGACTAACCATCATTAAAATAGTATTTTTTATAATTTATCCTGTCATAATACGGGACTGCTTGATTTTTCTGGGATGAAAAGTAACTTAGATTTTAAGTTAGAGTATATGTTTTTACCATACCAAGTTTCATTGAAATCTGTTCGGTAGTATTTGCGTGATTGAAACACAAAGAGACAGACAGACAGAAAGACAGACAGACAGACAATAATTCCAACAAAAATTGTTTCGGCCTCTATTTCGATAAGGAAGGGTACCCCAATTAAAATTTTAAAAAAATATTTAATGTACAAATTCGGCTCGGTTACAGTTTTTTTATATGTATAGATATAGATAGAAGATAAAAGATGTATAGAAGAAGATTAACGTAAGATTGCAGCTCGCGACTAACCATCATTAAAATAGTATTTTTTATGGTTTATCCTGTCATAATACGGGACTGCTTGATTTTTCTGGGATGAAAAGTAACTTAGATTTTAAGTTAGAGTATATGTTTTTACCATACCAAGTTTGATTGAAATCTGTTCAGTAGTATTTGCGTGATTGAAACACAAAGAGACAGATAGACAGAAAGACAGACCGACAGACAATAATTCCAAAAAAAATTGTTTTGGCCTCTATTTCGATAAGGAAGGGTACCTTAATTACAATTTTCAAAAAATATTCAATGTTCAAATTCGGCTCGGTTACAGTTTTATTATATGTATATGTATAGATAGAAGATAGAAGATGTATAGAAGAAGATTAACGTAAGATTGCAGCTCGCGACTAACCATCATTAAAATAGTATGTTTTATGGTTTATAATATTAATAATATTAGCCCTGTTAAGAAACTGTCCCACTGCTGGGCACGGGCCTCCTCACAAACTGAGAGGGTTTAGGCCATAGTCCACCACGCTGGCCCAGTGCGGGTTGGCGAACTTCACACACCTTCGAGGAACTCTTAGGCATGCAGGTTTCCTCACGATGTTTTCCTTCACCATTAAAGCAAGTGATAATTAATTTTAAATGCGCACATGTTTTCGAAAAGACAGAGGTGCGTGCCTGGGTTTGAACCCGAGACCTCTGACTTTGCAGTCCAACGGTCTAACCACTAGGCTATCACTGCTTTTATGGTTTATCCTGTCATAATACGGGACTGCTTGATTTTTCTGGGATGAAAAGTAACTTGGATTTTAAGTTAGAGTATATGTTTTTACCATACCAAGTTTGATTTAAATCTGTTCGGTAGTATTTGCGTGATTGAAACACAAAGAGACAGACAGACAGAAAGACAGACAGACAATAATTCCAAAAAAAATTGTTTCGGCCTCTATTTCTATAAGGAAGGGTGCCTCAATAAAAATTTTCAAAAAATTTTCAATGTACAAAATCGGCTCGGTTACAGTTTTATTATACGTATATAGAAGAAGATAGATAGATAGATGTATAGATAGATAGAAGACGAACCCGAGTGTAATATTAGTAAGTGAAATCACACATTTTAACGTAAGATTGCAGCTCGCGACTAACCATCATTAAATTAGTATGTTTTATGGTTTATCCTGTCATAATACGGGACTGCTTGATTTTTCTGGGATGAAAAGGAACTAAGATTTTAAGTTAGAGTATATGTTTTTACCATACCAAGTTTCATTGAAATCTGTTCAGTAGTATTTCCGTGATTGAAACAGAAAGAGACAGACAGACAGAAAGACAGACAGACAGACAATAATTCCAAAAAAAAATGTTTCGGCCTCTATTTCGATAAGGAAGGGTGCCTCAATTAAAATTTTCAAAAAATATTCAATGCTCAAATTCGGCTCGGTTACAGTTTTATTATATGTATAGATAGATATAGATAGAAAATAGAAGATGTATAGAAGAAGATTAACGTAAGATTGCAGCTCGCGACTAACCATCATTAAAATAGTATGTTTTATGGTTTATCCTGTCATAATACGGGACTGCTTGATTATTCTGGGATGAAAAGTAACTTCGATTTTAAGTTGGAGTATATGTTATTACCATACCAAGTTTCATTGAAATCTGATCGGTAGTATTTGCGTGATTGAAACACAAAGATACAGACAGACAGAAAGACAGACAGACAGACAATAATTCCAAAAAAAATTGTTTCGGCCTCTATTTCGATAAGGAAGGGTACCTCAATTACAATTTTCAAAAAATATTCAATGTACCAATTCGGCTCGGTTACAGTTTTATTATTTGTATAGATATAGAAGATAGATAGAAGATAGAAGATGTATAGAAGAAGGTTAACGTAAGATTGCAGCTCGCGACTAACCATCATTAAAATAGTATGTTTTATAGATTATCCTGTCATAATACGGGACTGGTTGATTTTTCTGGGATGAAAAGTAACTTAGATTTTAAGTTAGAGTATATGTTATTGCCATACTAAGGTTCATTGAAATCTGTTCGGTAGTATTTGCGTGATTGAAACACAAAGAGACAGACAGACAGACAGAAAGACAGACAGACAGACAATAATTCCAAAAAAAATTGTTTCGGCCTCTATTTCGATAAGGAAGGGCCCCCAATTAAAATTTTCAAAAAATTTTCAATGTACAAATTCGGCTCGGTTACAGTTTTATTATATGTATATAGTAGAAGATAGATAGATAGATGTATAGATAGATAGATGTATAGATACAAAGAGGACGAACCCGAGTGCAATATTAGTAGGTGAAATCACACATTTTAACGTAAGATTGCAGCTCGCGACTAACCATCATTAAAATAATATGTATTATGGTTTATCCTGTCATAATACGGGATTGCTTGATTTTACTGGGATGAAAAGTAACTTAGATTTTAAGTTAGAGTATATGTTTTTACCACACCAAGTTTCATTGAAATCTGTTCGGTAGTATTTGCGTGATTGAAACACAAAGAGAGAGACAGACAGACAGACAATAATTCCAAAAAAAATTGTTTCGGCCTCTATTTCAATAAGGAAGGGTACCTCAATTAAAATTTTCAAAAAATATTCAATGTACAAATTCGGCTCGAATACAGTTTTATTATATGTATAGATATAGAAGATAGATAGAAGATGTATAGAAGGAGATTAACGTAAGATTGCTGCTCGCGACTAACCATCATTAAAATAGTATTTTTTATAATTTATCCTGTCATAATACGGGACTGCTTGATTTTTCTGGGATGAAAAGTAACTTAGATTTTAAGTTAGAGTATATGTTTTTACCATACCAAGTTTCATTGAAATCTGTTCGGTAGTATTTGCGTGATTGAAACACAAAGAGACAGACAGACAGAAAGACAGACAGACAGACAATAATTCCAACAAAAATTGTTTCGGCCTCTATTTCGATAAGGAAGGGTACCCCAATTAAAATTTTAAAAAAATATTTAATGTACAAATTCGGCTCGGTTACAGTTTTTTTATATGTATAGATATAGATAGAAGATAAAAGATGTATAGAAGAAGATTAACGTAAGATTGCAGCTCGCGACTAACCATCATTAAAATAGTATTTTTTATGGTTTATCCTGTCATAATACGGGACTGCTTGATTTTTCTGGGATGAAAAGTAACTTAGATTTTAAGTTAGAGTATATGTTTTTACCATACCAAGTTTGATTGAAATCTGTTCAGTAGTATTTGCGTGATTGAAACACAAAGAGACAGATAGACAGAAAGACAGACCGACAGACAATAATTCCAAAAAAAATTGTTTTGGCCTCTATTTCGATAAGGAAGGGTACCTCAATTACAATTTTCAAAAAATATTCAATGTTCAAATTCGGCTCGGTTACAGTTTTATTATATGTATATGTATAGATAGAAGATAGAAGATGTATAGAAGAAGATTAACGTAAGATTGCAGCTCGCGACTAACCATCATTAAAATAGTATGTTTTATGGTTTATAATATTAATAATATTAGCCCTGTTAAGAAACTGTCCCACTGCTGGGCACGGGCCTCCTCACAAACTGAGAGGGTTTAGGCCATAGTCCACCACGCTGGCCCAGTGCGGGTTGGCGAACTTCACACACCTTCGAGGAACTCTTAGGCATGCAGGTTTCCTCACGATGTTTTCCTTCACCATTAAAGCAAGTGATAATTAATTTTAAATGCGCACATGTTTTCGAAAAGACAGAGGTGCGTGCCTGGGTTTGAACCCGAGACCTCTGACTTTGCAGTCCAACGGTCTAACCACTAGGCTATCACTGCTTTTATGGTTTATCCTGTCATAATACGGGACTGCTTGATTTTTCTGGGATGAAAAGTAACTTGGATTTTAAGTTAGAGTATATGTTTTTACCATACCAAGTTTGATTTAAATCTGTTCGGTAGTATTTGCGTGATTGAAACACAAAGAGACAGACAGACAGAAAGACAGACAGACAATAATTCCAAAAAAAATTGTTTCGGCCTCTATTTCTATAAGGAAGGGTGCCTCAATAAAAATTTTCAAAAAATTTTCAATGTACAAAATCGGCTCGGTTACAGTTTTATTATACGTATATAGAAGAAGATAGATAGATAGATGTATAGATAGATAGAAGACGAACCCGAGTGTAATATTAGTAAGTGAAATCACACATTTTAACGTAAGATTGCAGCTCGCGACTAACCATCATTAAATTAGTATGTTTTATGGTTTATCCTGTCATAATACGGGACTGCTTGATTTTTCTGGGATGAAAAGGAACTAAGATTTTAAGTTAGAGTATATGTTTTTACCATACCAAGTTTCATTGAAATCTGTTCGGTAGTATTTGCGTGATTGAAACACAAAGAGACAGACAGACAGAAAAACAGACAGACTGACAATAATTCCAAAAAAAATTGTTTCGGCCTCTATTTCGATAAGGAAGGGTCCCCAATTAAAATTTTCAAAAAATTTTCAATGTACAAAATCGGCTCGGTTAAAGTTTTATTATATGTATATAGAAGAAGATAGATAGATAGATGTATAGATAGATAGAAGACGAACCCGAGTGCAATATTAGCAGGTGAAATCACACATTTTAACGTAAGATTGCAGCTCGCGACTAACCATCATTAAAATAATATGTTTTATGGTTTATCCTGTCATAATACGGGACTGCTTGATTTTACTGGGATGAAAAGTAACTTAGATTTTAAGTTAGAGTATATGTTATTACCATACCAAGTTTCATTGAAATCTGTTCGGTAGTATTTGCGTGATTGAAACACAAAGAGAGAGACAGACAGACAGACAATAATTCCAAAAAAAATTGTTTCGGCCTCTATTTCGATAAGGAAGGGTACCTCAATTAAAATTTTCAAAAAATATTCAATGTACAAATTCGGCTCGAATACAGTTTTATCAAATGTATATAGATAGAAGATAGAAGATGTACAGAAGAAGATTATTGTAAGATTGCAGCTCGCGACTAACCATCATTAAAATAATGTGTTTTATGGTTTATCCTGTCATAATACGGGACTGCTTGATTTTTCTGGGATGAAAAGTAACTTAGATTTTAAGTTGGAGTATATGTTATTACCATACCAAGTTTCATTGAAATCTGTTCAGTAGTATTTGCGTGATTGAACCACAAAGAGACAGACAGACAGAAAGACAGACAGACAGACAATAATTCCAAAAAAAATTGTTTCGGCCTCTATTTCGATAAGAAAGGGTACCTCAATTACAATTTTCAAAAAATATTCAATGTACAAATTCGACTCGGTACCAGTTTTATTATATGTATAGATATAGAAGATAGATAGAAGATGTATAGAAGGAGATTAACGTAAGATTGCAGCTCGCGACTAACCATCATTAAAATAGTATGTTTTATGGTTTATCCTGCCATAATACGGGACTGCTTGATTTCTCTGGGATGAAAAGTAACTTAGATTAGAAGTTAGAGTATATGTTTTTACCATACCAAGTTTCATTGAAATCTGTTCGGTAGTATTTGCGTGATTGAAACACAAAGAGACAGACAGACAGAAAGACAGACAGACAATAATTCCAAAAAAAATTGTTTCGGCCTTTATTTCGATAAGGAAGGCTACCTCAATTAAAATTTTCAAAAAATATTCAATTTTAAAATTCGGCTCGGTTACAGTTTTATTATATGTATAGATAGATATAGATAGAAGATAGAAGATATATAGAAGAAGATTAACGTAAGATTGCAGCTCGCGACTAACCATCATTAAAATAGTATGTTTTATGGTTTATCCTGTCATAATACGGGACTGCTTGATTTTTCTGGGATGAAAAGTAACTTAGATTTTAAGTTAGAGTATATGTTTTTACCATACCAAGTTTGATTTAAATCTGTTCGGTAATATTTGCGTGATTGAAACACAAAGAGACAGACAGACAGACAAACCGACAATAATTCCAAAAAAAATTGTTTCGGCCCTTATTTCGATATAAGGAAGGGTACCTCAATTAAAAGTTTCAAAAAATATTCAATGTACAATTTCAGCTCGGTTACAGTTTTATTATATGTATGTATAGAAAAAGATAGAAGATGTATAGAAGAAGATTAACGTAAGATTGCAGCTCGCGACTAACCATCATTAAAATAGTATGTTTTATGGTTTATCCTGTCATAATACGGGACTGCTTGATTTTTCTGGGATGAAAAGTAACTTAGATTTTAAGTTGGAGTATATGTTATAACCATACCAAGTTTCATTGAAATCTGATCGGTAGTATTTGCGTGATTGAAACACAAAGATACAGACAGACAGAAAGACAGACAGACAATAATTCCAAAAAAAATTGTTTCGGCCTCTATTTCGAAAAAGAAGGGTCCCCAATAAAAATTTTCAAAAAATTTTCAATTTACAAATTCGGCTCGGTTAAAGTTTTATTATATGTATATAAAAGAAGATAGATAGATAGATGTATAGATAGATAGAAGACGAACCCGAGTGCAATATTAGTAGGTGAAATCACACATTTTAACGTAAGATTGCAGCTCGCGACTAACCATCATTAAATTAGTATGTTTTATGGTTTATCCTGTCATAATACGGGACTGCTTGATTTTTCTGGGATGAAAAGTAACTTAGATTTTAAGTTGGAGTATATGTTATTACCATACCAAGTTTCATTGAAATCTGATCGGTAGTATTTGCGTGATTGAAACACAAAGAGACAGACAGACAGAAAGACAGACAGACAGACAATAATTCCAACAAAAATTGTTTCGGCCTCTATTTCGATAAGGAAGGGTACCCCAATTAAAATTTTTAAAAAATATTTAATGTACAAATTCGGCTCGGTTACAATTTTTTTATATGTATAGATATAGATAGAAGATAAAAGATGTATAGAAGAAGATTAACGTAAGATTGCAGCTCGCGACTAACCATCATTAAAATAGTATTTTTTATGGTTTATCCTGTCATAATACGGGACTGCTTGATTTTTCTGGGATGAAAAGTAACTTAGATTTTAAGTTAGAGTATATGTTTTTACCATACCAAGTTTGATTGAAATCTGTTCAGTAGTATTTGCGTGATTGAAACACAAAGAGACAGATAGACAGAAAGACAGACCGACAGACAATAATTCCAAAAAAAATTGTTTTGGCCTCTATTTCGATAAGGAAGGGTACCTCAATTACAATTTTCAAAAAATATTCAATGTTCAAATTCGGCTCGGTTACAGTTTTATTATATGTATATGTATAGATAGAAGATAGAAGATGTATAGAAGAAGATTAACGTAAGATTGCAGCTCGCGACTAACCATCATTAAAATAGTATGTTTTATGGTTTATCCTGTCATAATACGGGACTGCTTGATTTTTCTGGGATGAAAAGTAACTTGGATTTTAAGTTAGAGTATATGTTTTTACCATACCAAGTTTGATTTAAATCTGTTCGGTAGTATTTGCGTGATTGAAACACAAAGAGACAGACAGACAGAAAGACAGACAGACAATAATTCCAAAAAAAATTGTTTCGGCCTCTATTTCTATAAGGAAGGGTGCCTCAATAAAAATTTTCAAAAAATTTTCAATGTACAAAATCGGCTCGGTTACAGTTTTATTATACGTATATAGAAGAAGATAGATAGATAGATGTATAGATAGATAGAAGACGAACCCGAGTGCAATATTAGTAAGTGAAATCACACATTTTAACGTAAGATTGCAGCTCGCGACTAACCATCATTAAATTAGTATGTTTTATGGTTTCATCATCATCATCATCATTTCAGCCTATACTTGTCCACTGCTGAACATAGGCCTCCCCAATCGCTTTCCAGCGTAACCGGTCCGATGCCACCTGCATCCAACGATTTCCTGCGATTTTCACAAGATCGTCGGTCCATCTGGCAGGCGGTCGTCCTACGCTGCGCTTGCCAATACGTGGTCTCCACTCTAGAATCTTTCTGCCCCAACGCCCGTCCAATCTTCGCGCTATGTGGCCAGCCCATTGCCACTTCAGCATGCTAATCCTGAGGGCTATGTCGGTGACCTTGGTTCTTCTACGAATCTCCTCATTCCTGATTCGATCACGTAGAGAAACGCCGAGCATAGCTCTTTCCATAGCTCGCTGAGCAACTTTGAGCTTTTTTATGAGACCTATTGTAAGAGACCACGTCTCTGATCCATATGTCATCACTGGTAACACACATTGACTAAAAACTTTAGTCTTTAGGCACTGAGGTATTTTGGATGAGAAGATGTTGCGCAGTTTCCCGAACGCTGCCCAGCCGAGTTGGATTCGTCGATTGACCTCTCTCTCAAAGTTGGACCTACCTAACCGGACTGCCTGTCCCAGGTAAATGTATTCGTCGACAACTTCAAGAGTAGAGTTCCCAACGGTGAGTGCGGTGGGTACGACATGGACATTAAACATTATTTTTGTTTTGTCCATATTCATTTTAAGACCCACTTGTTGGGATACTCTATTGAGGTCACCGAGCATTCGTCCTAGATCTTCCAGCGACTCCGCCATGACCACAATGTCGTCGGCAAATCGAAGGTGAGTGATGTATTCGCCATTGATGTTGATGCCAAGTCCTTGCCATTCCAAGAGCTTGAAGGCGTCCTCTAAGGTGGCCGTAAACAGTTTCGGAGAAATGACGTCTCCCTGTCTTACTCCTCTTTTTATGGGGATCACCTTCGTGCACTGCCCCTGTACTCGGACTGACATGGTGGCGTTATTATACAAGCACTTCAACACTTCGATGTACCTATAGTCAATGCGGCATCGCTGGAGAGATCTAAGAACCGCCCAAGTCTCGATCGAATCAAAGGCTTTCTCATAGTCCACAAACGCCAAGCATAGTGGCCGATTATACTCCTCAGTCTTCTGTATAACCTGCCGCAGCGTATGTATGTGGTCTATGGTACTAAAACCTTTCCGGAAACCGGCTTGTTCGGGAGGCTGGAAGTCATCAAGCCTTCGTTCGAGACGATTCGTAATGACTCTCGTAAACAACTTATAAACATGGCTCAGCAGTGTGATGGGCCTATAGTTCTTCAATAAGGTGTTATCACCTTTCTTGAAAAACAGCACCACCACACCCCTGTTCCATGCTTCCGGCGTTTTCCCTTCAAGCAAGACGGAATTAAATAGCCTCTGAAGGACTTTAAGTACCGGCGATCCGCCCGCCTTCAGAAGTTCTGCAGTAATTCCGTCTTCACCCGGCGCTTTGTTGTTTTTAAGTTGTTTGAGAGCCATCCTAATTTCGCACAGGCTGATGTCCGGGATATCTTCAGTACAGTGTCGGGTTAGCTTGGCTCTTGGGTCTTTTACCAAGTCAACAACAGGTTTAG
This sequence comes from Phalera bucephala, assembly GCA_905147815.2. Lineage (NCBI taxonomy): Eukaryota > Metazoa > Arthropoda > Insecta > Lepidoptera > Notodontidae > Phalera > Phalera bucephala. Next base: position 347,349 of record CAJHXA020000001.1, read on the forward strand.
CTACTGAGGTATATAACTTTCCATAGAACCTCTCTATCTCCCTGAGCACCTCTGACCTATTTGACGTTACGTTTCCGTCCTCCGTCTTCAGCTTCGTCAACTGGCTCTGCCCAATAGACGCGTCTCTTGCGAACACTTTAGAGCCCTTGTTCTGCTCTATGGTCTCCTCAATACGCCTTGCATTGAAGGACCGTAAGTCGTGTCGCAAGGACTTCAATATCTGTCCATTAAGCTGCCTATAGGACTTAGCATCATCGGAGGTTTGGAGCGTCATGGAACGTCGCTCAGCCATTAGGTTTCGGGTGTAGTCAGATAGTTTTTGAGGCCTATTTTTACGGTGGGTCTTAAAATACTTGGACCCGACCGTATGAACAGTCTCTACCAGCCTGTTGTTGATTTCGTCCACTGATGCGCTGCTGTCTAGCAATTCGAAGCGGTTTGACAATTCGAGTTGAAAGTTCTCGGGGTTTTGGATATATGCATGAGTAGGTCGGAGCGTAGACTTCATCAGACGCGATCTTTCTATTTTGACATTAATATTTAATGTGCCTCTGACCATTCGGTGATCACTGCCGGTTTTTACCCTATGAATCACGGAGACATCATTAAATATTTGTCGCTTGGTGCTCATGATGAAGTCTATCTCATTTTTTGTGGAACCATCAGGGCTCATCCAGGTCCATTTCCTATGAGGCGGCTTCTGGAAGAAAAGAGTTCATCATAAAGAGTCCCTCTTTCTCCAGAAATTCGGCCAGCCTCTGACCCCTGGGGTTGCGCTGCCCATATCCAAATTGCCCCACTCTCAACTCATCATCGCCCCGTTTGCCCAGCCGCGCATCGAAGTCACCCATAACCACTGTAAAGTGCGTCTTGGAAGTATGTATGGCTCTACTAATGTCCTCATACATAACTTCGACGTCATCATCTGAGTATTCCGAGGTCGGTGCGTAGACCTGTATGACCTTCAGCGAATATCTTTTGGATATTCTGAGTATCAGGTACGCTACCCTGCTCGACACACTAGTAATGGACACAACGTTGTTTATGAGTGACTTGTGGACGATAAATCCGACACCACCTTGGGACTGCTGTTCGCCCTCCCGGTAGTAAAACAAGTTGCCGGATTTTAAGGTTATCGTGTCCTCGCCCTCTCTTCGGACCTCCGATAAACCAACAATACTCCACCGCAACTTGTTTAACTCTTCTTCCAGCTCAACTAGCTTCTCATCTGTCCTCAATGTGCGTGCGTTGTATGTCACCAGGGCCAATTTTCGGTTTTGGTGGTAGCCGAATCTCTGCCGGAGATTCTTAGCACCCCTTGTCCTGTCGTTACCATGGCTGCTTTTATGGTTTATCCTGTCATAATACGGGACTGCTTGATTTTTCTGGGATGAAAAGTAACTTAGATTTTAAGTTAGAGTATATGTTTTTACCATACCAAGTTTCATTGAAATCTGTTTGGTAGTATTTGCGTGATTGAAACACAAAGAGACAGACAGACAGAAAGACAGACAGACTGACAATAATTCCAAAAAAAATTGTTTCGGCCTCTATTTCGATAAGGAAGGGTGCCTCAATAAAAATTTTCAAAAAATTTTCAATGTACAAAATCGGCTCGGTTACAGTTTTATTATACGTATATAGAAGAAGATAGATAGATAGATGTATAGATAGATAGAAGACGAACCCGGGTGCAATATTAGTAGGTGAAATCACACATTTTAACGTAAGATTGCAGCTCGCGACTAACCATCATTAAAATAGTGTGTTTTATGGTTTATCCTGTCATAATACGGGACTGCTTGATTTTTCTGGGATGAAAAGTAACTTAGATTTTAAGTTAGAGTATATGTTATTACCATACCAAGTTTCATTGAAATCTGTTCGATAGTATTTGCGTGATTGAAACACAAAGAGACAGACAGACAGACAGACCGACAATAATTCCAAAAAAAATTGTTTCGGCCCTTATTTCGATATAAGGAAGGGTCCCCAATTAAAATTTTCAAAAAATTTTCAATGTACAAATTCGGCTCGGTTAAAGTTTTATTATATGTATATAGAAGAAGATAGAAGATGTATAGAAGAAGATTAACGTAAGATTGCAGCTCGCGATTAACCATCATTAAAATAGTATGTTTTATGGTTTATCCTGTCATAATACGGGACTGCTTGATTTTTCTGGGATGAAAAGTAACTTAGATTTTAAGTTGGAGTATATGTTATTACCATACCAAGTTTCATTGTAATCTGTTCGGTAGTATTTGCGTGATTGAAACACAAAGAGAGAGACAGACAAACAGACAATAATTCCAAAAAAAATTGTTTCGGCCTCTATTTCGATAAGGAAGGGTCCCCAATTAAAATTTTCAAAAAATTTTCAATGTACAAATTCGGCTCGGTTAAAGTTTTATTATATGTATATAGAAAAAGATAGATAGATAGATGTATAGATAGATAGAAGACGAACCCGAGTGCAATATTAGCAGGTGAAATCACACATTTTAACGTAAGATTGCAGCTCGCGACTAACCATTATTAAAATAATATGTTTTATGGTTTATCCTGTCATAATACGGGATTGCTTGATTTTACTGGGATGAAAAGTAACTTAGATTTTAAGTTAGAGTATATGTTTTTACCATACCAAGTTTCATTGAAATCTGTTCGGTAGTATTTGCGTGATTGAAACACAAAGAGAGAGACAGACAGACAGACAATAATTCCAAAAAAAATTGTTTCGGCCTCTATTTCGATAAGGAAGGGTACCTCAATTAAAATTTTCAAAAAATATTCAATGTACAAATTCGGCTCGAATACAGTTTTATCAAATGTATATAGATAGAAGATAGAAGATGTACAGAAGAAGATTATTGTAAGATTACAGCTCGCGACTAACCATCATTAAAATAATGTGTTTTATGGTTTATCCTGTCATAATACGGGACTGCTTGATTTTTCTGGGATGAAAAGTAACTTAGATTTTAAGTTGGAGTATATGTTATTACCATACCAAGTTTCATTGAAATCTGTTCAGTAGTATTTGCGTGATTGAAACACAAAGAGACAGACAGACAGAAAGACAGACAGACAGACAATAATTCCAAAAAAAATTGTTTCGGCCTCTATTTCGATAAGAAAGGGTACCTCAATTACAATTTTCAAAAAATATTCAATGTACAAATTCGGCTCGGTACCAGTTTTATTATATGTATAGATATAGAAGATAGATAGAAGATGTATAGAAGGAGATTAACGTAAGATTGCAGCTCGCGACTAACCATCATTAAAATAGTATGTTTTATGGTTTATCCTGCCATAATACGGGACTGCTTGATTTTTCTGGGATGAAAAGTAACTTAGATTTTAAGTTAGAGTATATGTTTTTACCATACCAAGTTTCATTGAAATCTGTTCGATAGTATTTGCATGATTGAAACACAAAGAGACAGACAGACAGACAGAAAGACAGACAGACAATAATTCCAAAAAAAATTGTTTCGGCCTCTATTTCGATAAGGAAGGGTACCTCAATTAAAATTTTCAAAAAATATTCAATGTAAAAATTCGGCTCGGTTACAGTATTATTAAATGTATATAGATAGAAGATAGAAGATGTATAGAAGAAGATTAACGTAAGATTGCAGCTCGCGACTAACCATCATTAAAATAGTATGTTTTATGGTTTATCCTGCCATAATACGGGACTGCTTGATTTTTCTGGGATGAAAAGTAACTTAGATTTTAAGTTAGAGTATATGTTTTTACCATACCAAGTTTCATTGAAATCTGTTCGGTAGTATTTGCGTGATTGAAACACAAAGAGACAGACAGACAGAAAGACAGACAGACAATAATTCCAAAAAAAATTGTTTCGGCCTTTATTTCGATAAGGAAGGCTACCTCAATTAAAATTTTCAAAAAATATTCAATTTTAAAATTCGGCTCGGTTACAGTTTTATTATATGTATAGATAGATATAGATAGAAGATAGAAGATATATAGAAGAAGATTAACGTAAGATTGCAGCTCGCGACTAACCATCATTAAAATAGTATGTTTTATGGTTTATCCTGTCATAATACGGGACTGCTTGATTTTTCTGGGATGAAAAGTAACTTAGATTTTAAGTTAGAGTATATGTTTTTACCATACCAAGTTTGATTTAAATCTGTTCGGTAATATTTGCGTGATTGAAACACAAAGAGACAGACAGACAGACAAACCGACAATAATTCCAAAAAAAATTGTTTCGGCCCTTATTTCGATATAAGGAAGGGTACCTCAATTAAAAGTTTCAAAAAATATTCAATGTACAATTTCAGCTCGGTTACAGTTTTATTATATGTATGTATAGAAAAAGATAGAAGATGTATAGAAGAAGATTAACGTAAGATTGCAGCTCGCGACTAACCATCATTAAAATAGTATGTTTTATGGTTTATCCTGTCATAATACGGGACTGCTTGATTTTTCTGGGATGAAAAGTAACTTAGATTTTAAGTTGGAGTATATGTTATAACCATACCAAGTTTCATTGAAATCTGATCGGTAGTATTTGCGTGATTGAAACACAAAGATACAGACAGACAGAAAGACAGACAGACAATAATTCCAAAAAAAATTTTTTCGGCCTCTATTTCGAAAAAGAAGGGTCCCCAATAAAAATTTTCAAAAAATTTTCAATTTACAAATTCGGCTCGGTTAAAGTTTTATTATATGTATATAAAAGAAGATAGATAGATAGATGTATAGATAGATAGAAGACGAACCCGAGTGCAATATTAGTAGGTGAAATCACACATTTTAACGTAAGATTGCAGCTCGCGACTAACCATCATTAAATTAGTATGTTTTATGGTTTATCCTGTCATAATACGGGACTGCTTGATTTTTCTGGGATGAAAAGTAACTTAGATTTTAAGTTGGAGTATATGTTATTACCATACCAAGTTTCATTGAAATCTGATCGGTAGTATTTGCGTGATTGAAACACAAAGAGACAGACAGACAGAAAGACAGACAGACAGACAATAATTCCAACAAAAATTGTTTCGGCCTCTATTTCGATAAGGAAGGGTACCCCAATTAAAATTTTCAAAAAATATTCAATGTTCAAATTCGGCTCGGTTACAGTTTTATTATATGTATATGTATAGATAGAAGATAGAAGATGTATAGAAGAAGATTAACGTAAGATTGCAGCTCGCGACTAACCATCATTAAAATAGTATGTTTTATGGTTTATCCTGTCATAATACGGGACTGCTTGATTTTTCTGGGATGAAAAGTAACTTGGATTTTAAGTTAGAGTATATGTTTTTACCATACCAAGTTTGATTTAAATCTGTTCGGTAGTATTTGCGTGATTGAAACACAAAGAGACAGACAGACAGAAAGACAGACAGACAATAATTCCAAAAAAAATTGTTTCGGCCTCTATTTCTATAAGGAAGGGTGCCTCAATAAAAATTTTCAAAAAATTTTCAATGTACAAAATCGGCTCGGTTACAGTTTTATTATACGTATATAGAAGAAGATAGATAGATAGATGTATAGATAGATAGAAGACGAACCCGAGTGCAATATTAGTAAGTGAAATCACACATTTTAACGTAAGATTGCAGCTCGCGACTAACCATCATTAAATTAGTATGTTTTATGGTTTCATCATCATCATCATCATTTCAGCCTATACTTGTCCACTGCTGAACATAGGCCTCCCCAATCGCTTTCCAGCGTAACCGGTCCGATGCCACCTGCATCCAACGATTTCCTGCGATTTTCACAAGATCGTCGGTCCATCTGGCAGGCGGTCGTCCTACGCTGCGCTTGCCAATACGTGGTCTCCACTCTAGAATCTTTCTGCCCCAACGCCCGTCCAATCTTCGCGCTATGTGGCCAGCCCATTGCCACTTCAGCATGCTAATCCTGAGGGCTATGTCGGTGACCTTGGTTCTTCTACGAATCTCCTCATTCCTGATTCGATCACGTAGAGAAACGCCGAGCATAGCTCTTTCCATAGCTCGCTGAGCAACTTTGAGCTTTTTTATGAGACCTATTGTAAGAGACCACGTCTCTGATCCATATGTCATCACTGGTAACACACATTGACTAAAAACTTTAGTCTTTAGGCACTGAGGTATTTTGGATGAGAAGATGTTGCGCAGTTTCCCGAACGCTGCCCAGCCGAGTTGGATTCGTCGATTGACCTCTCTCTCAAAGTTGGACCTACCTAACCGGACTGCCTGTCCCAGGTAAATGTATTCGTCGACAACTTCAAGAGTAGAGTTCCCAACGGTGAGTGCGGTGGGTACGACATGGACATTAAACATTATTTTTGTTTTGTCCATATTCATTTTAAGACCCACTTGTTGGGATACTCTATTGAGGTCACCGAGCATTCGTCCTAGATCTTCCAGCGACTCCGCCATGACCACAATGTCGTCGGCAAATCGAAGGTGAGTGATGTATTCGCCATTGATGTTGATGCCAAGTCCTTGCCATTCCAAGAGCTTGAAGGCGTCCTCTAAGGTGGCCGTAAACAGTTTCGGAGAAATGACGTCTCCCTGTCTTACTCCTCTTTTTATGGGGATCACCTTCGTGCACTGCCCCTGTACTCGGACTGACATGGTGGCGTTATTATACAAGCACTTCAACACTTCGATGTACCTATAGTCAATGCGGCATCGCTGGAGAGATCTAAGAACCGCCCAAGTCTCGATCGAATCAAAGGCTTTCTCATAGTCCACAAACGCCAAGCATAGTGGCCGATTATACTCCTCAGTCTTCTGTATAACCTGCCGCAGCGTATGTATGTGGTCTATGGTACTAAAACCTTTCCGGAAACCGGCTTGTTCGGGAGGCTGGAAGTCATCAAGCCTTCGTTCGAGACGATTCGTAATGACTCTCGTAAACAACTTATAAACATGGCTCAGCAGTGTGATGGGCCTATAGTTCTTCAATAAGGTGTTATCACCTTTCTTGAAAAACAGCACCACCACACCCCTGTTCCATGCTTCCGGCGTTTTCCCTTCAAGCAAGACGGAATTAAATAGCCTCTGAAGGACTTTAAGTACCGGCGATCCGCCCGCCTTCAGAAGTTCTGCAGTAATTCCGTCTTCACCCGGCGCTTTGTTGTTTTTAAGTTGTTTGAGAGCCATCCTAATTTCGCACAGGCTGATGTCCGGGATATCTTCAGTGCAGTGTCGGGTTAGCTTGGCTCTTGGGTCTTTTACCAAGTCAACAACAGGTTTAGCTACTGAGGTATATAACTTTCCATAGAACCTCTCTATCTCCCTGAGCACCTCTGACCTATTTGACGTTACGTTTCCGTCCTCCGTCTTCAGCTTCGTCAACTGGCTCTGCCCAATAGACGCGTCTCTTGCGAACACTTTAGAGCCCTTGTTCTGCTCTATGGTCTCCTCAATACGCCTTGCATTGAAGGACCGTAAGTCGTGTCGCAAGGACTTCAATATCTGTCCATTAAGCTGCCTATAGGACTTAGCATCATCGGAGGTTTGGAGCGTCATGGAACGTCGCTCAGCCATTAGGTTTCGGGTGTAGTCAGATAGTTTTTGAGGCCTATTTTTACGGTGGGTCTTAAAATACTTGGACCCGACCGTATGAACAGTCTCTACCAGCCTGTTGTTGATTTCGTCCACTGATGCGCTGCTGTCTAGCAATTCGAAGCGGTTTGACAATTCGAGTTGAAAGTTCTCGGGGTTTTGGATATATGCATGAGTAGGTCGGAGCGTAGACTTCATCAGACGCGATCTTTCCATTTTGACATTAATATTTAATGTGCCTCTGACCATTCGGTGATCACTGCCGGTTTTTACCCTATGAATCACGGAGACATCATTAAATATTTGTCGCTTGGTGCTCATGATGAAGTCTATCTCATTTTTTGTGGAACCATCAGGGCTCATCCAGGTCCATTTCCTATGAGGCGGCTTCTGGAAGAAAAGAGTTCATCATAAAGAGTCCCTCTTTCTCCAGAAATTCGGCCAGCCTCTGACCCCTGGGGTTGCGCTGCCCATATCCAAATTGCCCCACTCTCAACTCATCATCGCCCCGTTTGCCCAGCCGCGCATCGAAGTCACCCATAACCACTGTAAAGTGCGTCTTGGAAGTATGTATGGCTCTACTAATGTCCTCATACATAACTTCGACGTCATCATCTGAGTATTCCGAGGTCGGTGCGTAGACCTGTATGACCTTCAGCGAATATCTTTTGGATATTCTGAGTATCAGGTACGCTACCCTGCTCGACACACTAGTAATGGACACAACGTTGTTTATGAGTGACTTGTGGACGATAAATCCGACACCACCTTGGGACTGCTGTTCGCCCTCCCGGTAGTAAAACAAGTTGCCGGATTTTAAGGTTATCGTGTCCTCGCCCTCTCTTCGGACCTCCGATAAACCAACAATACTCCACCGCAACTTGTTTAACTCTTCTTCCAGCTCAACTAGCTTCTCATCTGTCCTCAATGTGCGTGCGTTGTATGTCACCAGGGCCAATTTTCGGTTTTGGTGGTAGCCGAATCTCTGCCGGAGATTCTTAGCACCCCTTGTCCTGTCGTTACCATGGCTGCTTTTATGGTTTATCCTGTCATAATACGGGACTGCTTGATTTTTCTGGGATGAAAAGTAACTTAGATTTTAAGTTAGAGTATATGTTTTTACCATACCAAGTTTCATTGAAATCTGTTTGGTAGTATTTGCGTGATTGAAACACAAAGAGACAGACAGACAGAAAGACAGACAGACTGACAATAATTCCAAAAAAAATTGTTTCGGCCTCTATTTCGATAAGGAAGGGTGCCTCAATAAAAATTTTCAAAAAATTTTCAATGTACAAAATCGGCTCGGTTACAGTTTTATTATACGTATATAGAAGAAGATAGATAGATAGATGTATAGACAGATAGAAGACGAACCCGGGTGCAATATTAGTAGGTGAAATCACACATTTTAACGTAAGATTGCAGCTCGCGACTAACCATCATTAAAATAGTATGTTTTATGGTTTATCCTGTCATAATACGGGACTGCTTGATTTTTCTGGGATGAAAAGTAACTTAGATTTTAGGTTAGAGTATATGTTATTACCATACCAAGTTTCATTGAAATCTGTTCGATAGTATTTGCGTGATTGAAACACAAAGAGACAGACAGACAGACAGACCGACAATAATTCCAAAAAAAATTGTTTCGGCCCTTATTTCGATATAAGGAAGGGTCCCCAATTAAAATTTTCAAAAAATTTTCAATGTACAAATTCGGCTCGGTTAAAGTTTTATTATATGTATATAGAAGAAGATAGAAGATGTATAGAAGAAGATTAACGTAAGATTGCAGCTCGCGATTAACCATCATTAAAATAGTATGTTTTATGGTTTATCCTGTCATAATACGGGACTGCTTGATTTTTCTGGGATGAAAAGTAACTTAGATTTTAAGTTGGAGTATATGTTATTACCATACCAAGTTTCATTGTAATCTGTTCGGTAGTATTTGCGTGATTGAAACACAAAGAGAGAGACAGACAGACAGACAATAATTCCAAAAAAAATTGTTTCGGCCTCTATTTCGATAAGGAAGGGTCCCCAATTAAAATTTTCAAAAAATTTTCAATGTACAAATTCGGCTCGGTTAAAGTTTTATTATATGTATATAGAAGAAGATAGATAGATAGATGTATAGATAGATAGAAGACGAACCCGAGTGCAATATTAGCAGGTGAAATCACACATTTTAACGTAAGATTGCAGCTCGCGACTAACCATTATTAAAATAATATGTTTTATGGTTTATCCTGTCATAATACGGGATTGCTTGATTTTACTGGGATGAAAAGTAACTTAGATTTTAAGTTAGAGTATATGTTTTTACCATACCAAGTTTCATTGAAATCTGTTCGGTAGTATTTGCGTGATTGAAACACAAAGAGAGAGACAGACAGACAGACAATAATTCCAAAAAAAATTGTTTCGGCCTCTATTTCGATAAGGAAGGGTACCTCAATTAAAATTTTCAAAAAATATTCAATGTACAAATTCGGCTCGAATACAGTTTTATCAAATGTATATAGATAGAAGATAGAAGATGTACAGAAGAAGATTATTGTAAGATTGCAGCTCGCGACTAACCATCATTAAAATAATGTGTTTTATGGTTTATCCTGTCATAATACGGGACTGCTTGATTTTTCTGGGATGAAAAGTAACTTAGATTTTAAGTTGGAGTATATGTTATTACCATACCAAGTTTCATTGAAATCTGTTCAGTAGTATTTGCGTGATTGAAACACAAAGAGACAGACAGACAGAAAGACAGACAGACAGACAATAATTCCAAAAAAAATTGTTTCGGCCTCTATTTCGATAAGAAAGGGTACCTCAATTACAATTTTCAAAAAATATTCAATGTACAAATTCGGCTCGGTACCAGTTTTATTATATGTATAGATATAGAAGATAGATAGAAGATGTATAGAAGGAGATTAACGTAAGATTGCAGCTCGCGACTAACCATCATTAAAATAGTATGTTTTATGGTTTATCCTGCCATAATACGGGACTGCTTGATTTTTCTGGGATGAAAAGTAACTTAGATTTTAAGTTAGAGTATATGTTTTTACCATACCAAGTTTCATTGAAATCTGTTCGATAGTATTTGCATGATTGAAACACAAAGAGACAGACAGACAGACAGAAAGACAGACAGACAATAATTCCAAAAAAAATTGTTTCGGCCTCTATTTCGATAAGGAAGGGTACCTCAATTAAAATTTTCAAAAAATATTCAATGTAAAAATTCGGCTCGGTTACAGTATTATTAAATGTATATAGATAGAAGATAGAAGATGTATAGAAGAAGATTAACGTAAGATTGCAGCTCGCGACTAACCATCATTAAAATAGTATGTTTTATGGTTTATCCTGCCATAATACGGGACTGCTTGATTTTTCTGGGATGAAAAGTAACTTAAATTTTAAGTTAGAGTATATGTTTTTACCATACCAAGTTTCATTGAAATCTGTTCGGTAGTATTTGCGTGATTGAAACACAAAGAGATAGACAGACAGAAAGACAGACAGACAATAATTCCAAAAAAAATTGTTTCGGCCTTTATTTCGATAAGGAAGGCTACCTCAATTAAAATTTTCAAAAAATATTCAATTTTAAAATTCGGCTCGGTTACAGTTTTATTATATGTATAGATAGATATAGATAGAAGATAGAAGATACATAGAAGAAGATTAACGTAAGATTGCAGCTCGCGACTAACCATCATTAAAATAGTATGTTTTATGGTTTATCCTGTCATAATACGGGACTGCTTGATTTTTCTGGAATGAAAAGTAACTTAGATTTTAAGTTAGAGTATATGTTATTACCATACCAAGTTTCATTGAAATCTGTTCGGTAGTATTTGCGTGATTGAAACACAAAGAGAGAGACAGACAGACAGACAGACAGAAAGACAGACAGAAAGACAGACAGAAAGACAGACAGAAAGACAGACAGACAGACAATAATTCCAAAAAAAATTGTTTCGGCCTCTATTTCGATAAGGAAGGGCCCCCAATTAAAATTTTCAAAAAATTTTCAATGTACAAATTCGGCTCGGTTACAGTTTTATTATATGTATAGAAGATGTGTATAGAAGATAGATAGATAGATGTATAGAAGGAGATTAACGTAAGATTGCTGCTCGCGACTAACCATCATTAAAATAGTATTTTTTATGGTTTATCCTGTCATAATACGGGACTGCTTGATTTTTCTGGGATGAAAAGTAACTTAGATTTTAAGTTCGAGTATATGTTTTTACCATACCAAGTTTCATTGAAATCTGTTCGGTAGTATTTGCGTGATTGAAACACAAAGAGACAGACAGACAGACAGACAGACAGAAAGACAGACAGAAAGACAGACAGAAAGACAGACAGAAAGACAGACAGACAATAATTTCAAAAAAAATTGTTTCGGCCTCTATTTCTATAAGGAAGGGTCCCCAATTAAAATTTTCAATGTACAAAATCGGCTCGGTTACAGTTTTATTATACGTATATAGAAGAAGATAGATAGATAGATGTATAGATAGATAGAAGACGAACCCGAGTGCAATATTAGTAATTGAAATCACATATTTTAACGTAAGATTGCAGCTCGCGACTAACCATCATTAAAATAGTATGTTTTATGGTTTATCATGTCATAATACGGGACTGCTTGATTTTTCTGGGATGAAAAGTAACTTAGATTTTAAGTTAGAGTATATGGTATTGCCATACCAAGTTTCATTAAAATCTGTTCGGTAGTATTTGCTTGATTGAAACACAAAGAGACAGACAGACAGACAGACAGACAGAAAGACAGACAGAAAGACAGACAGAAAGACAGACAGAAAGACAGACAGAAAGACAGACAGAAAGACAGACAGACAAAAATTTCAAAAAAAATTGTTTCGGCCTCTATTTCTATAAGGAAGGGTCCCCAATTAAAATTTTCAAAAAATTTTCAATGTACAAATTCGGCTCGGTTACAGTTTTATTATATGTATATAGAAGAAGATAGATAGATAGATGTATAGATAGATAGAAGACGAACCCGAGTGCAATATTAGTAGGTGAAATCACACATTTTAACGTAAGATTGCAGCTCGCGACTAACCATCATTAAAATAGTATTTTTTATGGTTTATCCTGTCATAATACGGGACTGCTTGATTTTTCTGGGATGAAAAGTAACTTAGATTTTAAGTTAGAGTATATGTTATTACCATACCAAGTCTCATTGAAATCTGTTCGGTAGTATTTGCGTGATTGAAACACAAAGAGACAGACAGACAGAAAGACAGACACACAATAATTCCAAAAAAAATTGTTTCGGCCTCTATTTCGATAAGGAAGGGTATCTCAATTAAAATTTTCAAAAAATATTCAATGTACAAATTCGGCTTGGTTACAGTTTTATTATATGTATGTATAGAAGAAGATAGAAGATGTATAGAAGAAGATTAACGTAAGATTGCAGCTCGCGACTAACCATCATTAAAATAGTATGTTTTATGGTTTATCCTGTCATAATACGGGACTGCTTGATTTTTCTGGGATTGAAAGTAACTTAGATTTTAAGTTGGAGTATATGTTTTTACCATACCAAGTTTCATTGAAATCTGATCGGTCGTATTTGCGTGATTGAAACACAAAGTGACAGACAGACAATAATTCCAAAAAAAATTGTTTCTGCCTCTATTTCGATAAGGAAGGGTACCTCAATTAAAATTTTCAAAAAATATTCAATGTTCAAATTCGGCTCGGTTACAGTTTTATTCTATGTATAGATATAGATAGAAGATAGAAGATGTATAGAAGAAGATTAACGTAAGATTGCAGCTCGCGACTAACCATCATTAAAATAGTATGTTTTATGGTTTATCCTGTCAAAATACGGGACTGCTTTATTTTTCTGGGATGAAAAGTAACTTAGATTTTAAGTTAGAGTATATGTTATTACCATACCAAGTTTCATTGAAATCTGTTCGGTAGTATTTGCGTGATTGAAACACAAAGAGACAGACAGACAGAAAAACAGACAGACAGACAATAATTCCAAAAAAAATTGTTTCGGCCTCTATTTCGATAAGGAAGGGTACCCCAATTAAAATTTTCAAAAAATATTCAATGTACAAATTCGGCTCGGTTACAGTTTTATTATATGTATACATATATAGATAGATAATACGGGGTTGCTTCATTTTTCTGGGATGAAAAGTAACTAAGGTTTTAAGTTAGAGTATATATTTTTACTATACCAAGTTTCATTGAAATCTGTTCGGTAGTATTTGCGTGATTGAAACACAGAGAGACAGACAGACAGAAGGACAGACAGACAGACAATAATTCCAAAAAAAATTGTTTCGGCCTCTATTTCGATAAGGAAGGGTACCTCAATTACAATTTTCAGAAAATATTCAATGTTCAAATTCGGCTCGGTTACAGTTTTATTATATGTATATGTATAGATAGAAGATAGAAGGTGTATAGAAGAAGATTAACGTAAGATTGCAGCTCGCGACTAACCATCATTAAAATAGTATGTTTTATGGTTTATCCTCTCATAATACGGGACTGCTTGATTTTTCTGGGATGAAAAGTAACTTAGATTTTCAGTTAGAGTATATGTTATTACCATACCAAGTTTCATTGAAATCTGTTTGGTAGTATTTGCGTGATTGAAACACAAAGAGACAGACAGACAAACCGACAGGCAATAATTCCAAAAAAAATTGTTTCGGCCCTTAATTCGATAAGGAAGGGTACCTCAATTAAAATTTTCAAAAAATATTCAATGTTCAAATTCGGCTCGGTTACAGTTTTATTATATGTATAGATATAGATAGAAGATGTATAGAAGAAGATTAACGTAAGATTGCAGCTCGCGACTAACCATCATTAAAATAGTATGTTTTATGGTTTATCCTGTCATAATACGGGACTGCTTGATTTTTCTGGGATGAAAAGTAACTTAGATTTTAAGTTAGAGTATATGTTATTGCCATACCAAGTTTCATTGAAATCTGTTCGGTAGTATTTGCGTGATTGAAACACAAAGAGACAGACAGAGAGACAGACAGAGAGACAGAAAGAGAGACAGACAGACAGAAAGACAGACAGACAATAATTCCAAAAAAAATTGTTTCGGCCTCTATTTCGATAAGGAAGGGTACCCCAATTAAAATTTTTAAAAAATTTTCAAAGTACAAATTCGGCTCGGTTACAGTTTTTTTTATATGTATAGATATATAGATTGATAGATATATGCAAAGATGGATAGAAGACAAACCCGAGTGCAATATTAGTAGGGAAAATCACACATTTTAACGTAAGATTGCAGCTCGCGACTAACCATCATTAAAATAATATGTTTTATGGTTTATCCTGTCATAATACGGGACTGCTTGATTTTTCTGGGATGAAAAGTAACTTAGATTTTAAGTTGGAGTATATGTTATTACCATACCAAGTTTCATTGTAATCTGTTCGGTAGTATTTGCGTGATTGAAACACAAAGAGAGAGACAGACAGACAGACAATAATTCCAAAAAAAATTGTTTCGGCCTCTATTTCGATAAGGAAGGGAACCCAATTAAAATTTTCAAAAAATTTTCAATGTACAAATTCGGCTCGGTTAAAGTTTTATTATATGTATATAGAAGAAGATAGATAGATAGATGTATAGATAGATAGAAGACGAACCCGAGTGCAATATTAGTAGGTGAAATCACACATTTTAACGTAAGATTGCAGCTCGCGACTAACCATCATTAAAATAGTATTTTTTATGGTTTATCCTGTCATAATACGGGACTGCTTGATTTTTCTGGGATGAAAAGTAACTTAGATTTTAAGTTCGAGTATATGTTTTTACCATACCAATAATTCCAAAACAAATTGTTTCGGCCCTCATTTCGATATAAGGAAGGGTACCTCAATTAAAAGTTTCAAAAAATATTCAATGTACAAATTCGGCTCGGTTAAAGTTTTATTATATGTATATAGAAGAAGATAGAAGATGTATAGAAGAAGATTAACGTAAGATTGCAGCTCGCGATTAACCATCATTAAAATAGTATGTTTTATGGTTTATCCTGTCATAATACGGGACTGCTTGATTTTTCTGGGATGAAAAGTAACTTAGATTTTAAGTTGGAGTATATGTTATTACCATACCAAGTTTCATTGAAATCTGTTCGGTAGTATTTGCGTGATTGAAACACAAAGAGACAGATAGACAGAAAGACAGACCGACAGACAATAATTCCAAAAAAAATTGTTTTGGCCTCTATTTCGATAAGGAAGGGTACCTCAATTAAAATTTTCAAAAAATATTCAATGTTCAAATTCGGCTCGGTTACAGTTTTATTATATGTATAGATAGATATAGATAGAAGATAGATGATGTCTAGAAGAAGATTAACGTAAGATTGCAGCTCGCGACTAACCATCATTAAAATAGTATGTTTTATGGTTTATCCTGTCATAATACGGGACTGCTTGATTTTTCTGGGATGAAAAGTAACTTAGATTTTAAGTTAGAGTATATGTTTTTACCATACCAAGTTTGATTTAAATCTGTTCGGTAGTATTTGCGTGATTGAAACACAAAGAGACAGACAGACAGAAAGACAGACAGACAATAATTCCAAAAAAAATTGTTTCGGCCTCTATTTCTATAAGGAGGGGTGCCTCAATAAAAATTTTCAAAAAATTTTCAATGTACAAAATCGGCTCGGTTACAGTTTTGTTATACGTATATAGAAGAAGATAGATAGATAGATGTATAGATAGATAGAAGACGAACCCGAGTGCAATATTAGTAGGTGAAATCACACATTTTAACGTAAGATTGCAGCTCGCGACTAACCATCATTAAATTAGTATGTTTTATGGTTTATCCTGTCATAATACGGGACTGCTTGATTTTTCTGGGATGAAAAGTAACTTAGATTTTAAGTAAGAGTATATGTTTTTACCATACCAAGTTTGATTGAAATCTGTTCAGTAGTATTTGCGTGATTGAAACACAAAGAGACAGATAGACAGAAAGACAGACCGACAGACAATAATTCCAAAAAAAATTGTTTCGGCCTCTATTTCGATAAGGAAGGGTGCCTCAATTAAAATTTTCAAAAAATATTCAATGTTCAAATTCGGCTCGGTTACAGTTTTATTATATGTATAGATAGATATAGATAGAAAATAGAAGATGTATAGAAGAAGATTAACGTAAGATTGCAGCTCGCGACTAACCATCATTAAAATAGTATGTTTTATGGTTTATCCTGTCATAATACGGGACTGCTTGATTTTTCTGGGATGAAAAGTAACTTAGATTTTAAGATAGAGTATATGTTTTTACCATACCAAGTTTCATTGAAATCTGTTCGGTAGTATTTGCGTGATTGAAACACAAAGAGACAGACAGACAGAAAGACAGACAGACAATAATTCCAAAAAAAATTGTTTCGGCCTCTGTTTCTATAAGGAGGGGTGCCTCAATAAAAATTTTCAAAAAATTTTCAATGTACAAAATCGGCTCGGTTACAGTTTTATTATACGTATATAGAAGAAGATAGATAGATAGATGTATAGATAGATAGAAGACGAACCCGAGTGCAATATTAGTAGGTGAAATCACACATTTTAACGTAAGATTGCAGCTCGCGACAAACCATCATTAAAATAATATGTTTTATGGTTTATCCTGTCATAATACGGGATTGCTTGATTTTACTGGGATGAAAAGTAACTTAGATTTTAAGTTAGAGTATATGTTTTTACCATACCAAGTTTGATTGAAATCTGTTCAGTAGTATTTGCGTGATTGAAACACAAAGAGACAGATAGACAGAAAGACAGACCGACAGACAATAATTCCAAAAAAAATTGTTTCGGCCTCTATTTCGATAAGGAAGGGTGCCTCAATTAAAATTTTCAAAAAATATTCAATGTTCAAATTCGGCTCGGTTACAGTTTTATTATATGTATAGATAGATATAGATAGAAAATAGAAGATGTATAGAAGAAGATTAACGTAAGATTGCAGCTCGCGACTAACCATCATTAAAATAGT
>CAJHXA020000001.1:367500-368709 GCA_905147815.2 Phalera bucephala
TAACCATCATTAAAATAGTATGTTTTATAGTTTATCCTGTCAAAATACGGGACTGCTTTATTTTTCTGGGATGAAAAGTAACTTAGATTTTAAGTTAGAGTATATGTTATTACCATACCAAGTTTCATTGAAATCTGTTCGGTAGTATTTGTGTGATTGAAACACAAAGAGACAGACAGACAGACAGACAATAATTCCAAAAAAAATTGTTTCGGCCTCTATTTCGATAAGGAAGGGTACCCCAATTAAAATTTTCAAAAAATATTCAATGTACAAATTCGGCTCGGTTACAGTTTTATTATATGTATACATATATAGATAGATAATACGGGGTTGCTTCATTTTTCTGGGATGAAAAGTAACTAAGGTTTTAAGTTAGAGTATATATTTTTACTATACCAAGTTTCATTGAAATCTGTTCGGTAGTATTTGCGTGATTGAAACACAGAGAGACAGACAGACAGAAGGACAGACAGACAGACAATAATTCCAAAAAAAATTGTTTCGGCCTCTATTTCGATAAGGAAGGGTACCTCTATTACAATTTTCAAAAAATATTCAATGTTCAAATTCGGCTCGGTTACAGTTTTATTATATGTATATGTATAGATAGAAGATAGAAGGTGTATAGAAGAAGATTAACGTAAGATTGCAGCTCGCGACTAACCATCATTAAAATAGTATGTTTTATGGTTTATCCTCTCATAATACGGGACTGCTTGATTTTTCTGGGATGAAAAGTAACTTAGATTTTCAGTTAGAGTATATGTTATTACCATACCAAGTTTCATTGAAATCTGTTTGGTAGTATTTGCGTGATTGAAACACAAAGAGACAGACAGACAAACCGACAGGCAATAATTCCAAAAAAAATTGTTTCGGCCCTTATTTCGATAAGGAAGGGTACCTCAATTAAAATTTTCAAAAAATATTCAATGTTCAAATTCGTTTCGGTTACAGTTTTATTATATGTATAGATATAGATAGAAGATGTATAGAAGAAGATTAACGTAAGATTGCAGCTCGCGACTAACCATCATTAAAATAGTATGTTTTATGGTTTATCCTGTCATAATACGGGACTGCTTGATTTTTCTGGGATGAAAAGTAACTTAGATTTTAAGTTAGAGTATATGTTTTTACCATACCAAGTTTGATTGAAATCTGTTCAGTAGTATTTGCGTGATTGAAACACAAAGAGACAGATAG
>CAJHXA020000001.1:378909-381409 GCA_905147815.2 Phalera bucephala
TTTACTATACCAAGTTTCATTGAAATCTGTTTGGTAGTATTTGCGTGATTGAAACACAAAGAGACAGACAGACAAACCGACAGGCAATAATTCCAAAAAAAATTGTTTCGGCCCTTATTTCGATAAGGAAGGGTACCTCAATTAAAATTTTCAAAAAATATTCAATGTTCAAATTCGTTTCGGTTACAGTTTTATTATATGTATAGATATAGATAGAAGATGTATAGAAGAAGATTAACGTAAGATTGCAGCTCGCGACTAACCATCATTAAAATAGTATGTTTTATGGTTTATCCTGTCATAATACGGGACTGCTTGATTTTTCTGGGATGAAAAGTAACTTAGATTTTAAGTTAGAGTATATGTTTTTACCATACCAAGTTTGATTGAAATCTGTTCAGTAGTATTTGCGTGATTGAAACACAAAGAGACAGATAGACAGAAAGACAGACCGACAGACAATAATTCCAAAAAAAATTGTTTTGGCCTCTATTTCGATAAGGAAGGGTACCTCAATTAAAATTTTCAAAAAATATTCAATGTTCAAATTCGGCTCGGTTACAGTTTTATTATATGTATAGATAGATATAGATAGAAGATAGATGATGTCTAGAAGAAGATTAACGTAAGATTGCAGCTCGCGACTAACCATCATTAAAATAGTATGTTTTATGGTTTATCCTGTCAAAATACGGGACTGCTTTATTTTTCTGGGATGAAAAGTAACTTAGATTTTAAGTTAGAGTATATGTTATTACCATACCAAGTTTCATTGAAATCTGTTCGGTAGTATTTGTGTGATTGAAACACAAAGAGACAGACAGACAGACAGACAATAATTCCAAAAAAAATTGTTTCGGCCTCTATTTCGATAAGGAAGGGTACCCCAATTAAAATTTTCAAAAAATATTCAATGTACAAATTCGGCTCGGTTACAGTTTTATTATATGTATACATATATAGATAGATAATACGGGGTTGCTTCATTTTTCTGGGATGAAAAGTAACTAAGGTTTTAAGTTAGAGTATATATTTTTACTATACCAAGTTTCATTGAAATCTGTTCGGTAGTATTTGCGTGATTGAAACACAGAGAGACAGACAGACAGAAGGACAGACAGACAGACAATAATTCTAAAAAAAATTGTTTCGGCCTCTATTTCGATAAGGAAGGGTACCTCTATTACAATTTTCAAAAAATATTCAATGTTCAAATTCGGCTCGGTTACAGTTTTATTATATGTATATGTATAGATAGAAGATAGAAGGTGTATAGAAGAAGATTAACGTAAGATTGCAGCTCGCGACTAACCATCATTAAAATAGTATGTTTTATGGTTTATCCTCTCATAATACGGGACTGCTTGATTTTTCTGGGATGAAAAGTAACTTAGATTTTCAGTTAGAGTATATGTTATTACCATACCAAGTTTCATTGAAATCTGTTTGGTAGTATTTGCGTGATTGAAACACAAAGAGACAGACAGACAAACCGACAGGCAATAATTCCAAAAAAAATTGTTTCGGCCCTTATTTCGATAAGGAAGGGTACCTCAATTAAAATTTTCAAAAAATATTCAATGTTCAAATTCGGCTCGGTTACAGTTTTATTATATGTATAGATATAGATAGAAGATGTATAGAAGAAGATTAACGTAAGATTGCAGCTCGCGACTAACCATCATTAAAATAGTATGTTTTATGGTTTATCCTGTCATAATACGGGACTGCTTGATTTTTCTGGGATGAAAAGTAACTTAGATTTTAAGTTAGAGTATATGTTTTTACCATACCAAGTTTGATTGAAATCTGTTCAGTAGTATTTGCGTGATTGAAACACAAAGAGACAGATAGACAGAAAGACAGACCGACAGACAATAATTCCAAAAAAAATTGTTTTGGCCTCTATTTCGATAAGGAAGGGTACCTCAATTAAAATTTTCAAAAAATATTCAATGTTCAAATTCGGCTCGGTTACAGTTTTATTATATGTATAGATAGATATAGATAGAAGATAGATGATGTCTAGAAGAAGATTAACGTAAGATTGCAGCTCGCGACTAACCATCATTAAAATAGTATGTTTTATGGTTTATCCTGTCATAATACGGGACTGCTTGATTTTTCTGGGATGAAAAGTAACTTAGATTTTAAGTTAGAGTATATGTTTTTACCATACCAAGTTTGATTTAAATCTGTTCGGTAGTATTTGCGTGATTGAAACACAAAGAGACAGACAGACAGAAAGACAGACAGACAATAATTCCAAAAAAAATTGTTTCGGCCTCTATTTCTATAAGGAGGGGTGCCTCAATAAAAATTTTCAAAAAATTTTCAATGTACAAAATCGGCTCGGTTACAGTTTTATTATACGTATATAGAAGAAGATAGATAGATAGATGTATAGATAGATAGAAGACGAACCCGAGTGCAATATTAGTAGGTGAAATCACACATTTTAACGTAAGATTGCAGCTCGCGACTAACCATCATTAAATTA